>CM026206.1:18736423-19318923 GCA_014839995.1 Xenentodon cancila
TCCATCCATCCATCCATCCATCCATCCATCCATCCATCCATCCATCCATCCATCCATCCATCTATCTATCTATCTATCTATCTATCTATCTATCTATCTATCTATCTATCTATCTATCTATCTATCTATCTATCTATCTATCTATCTATCTATCTATCTATCTATCTATCTATCTATCTATCTATCTATCTATCTATCTATCTATCTATCTAGATTCTTGTTTACTCTGTTTACTCCAAGACATTTTTTTTTGCTCTTTTATAAAAAGCAGGCATTGTATTATCACAACTGACAGCTGACTATATCAAATGTGCACGAGCGTGCTGGGTTTGTTTTTGAGTTGTAGAAAACATTTTGAAGGAAGAACAACGATGCTATGAAGCAGTGGCTGACAGAAACACTTGAACATGAGGTCATTTACAGATGGAAAAGCTCGGGAGTCACTACAAATCAAGCTTGGTAACTTATTCATGACTTGGACACCATCGTTAGATGAGCATGAGTGTCTGCATTTGCACTTTAAAAAAGAAAAACGGCCCGTGTTTTAGGGAATGTAAAAACCCTAAATATTGGCTGTTTTGAAACCGCATACTAAATTATTAGCAATTTCGGATTTTGCAAAAATGCATGCATACATATTATTGCATACATGCATGTATGCAATAATATGCATTATGTGAACAATTGCATAGTCAATATGCAATACGTGATAAGTATCTTGATAGGGTGCTACTTATACACAAATCTTATTTGTATTGACTTTATTGCTTCTTGTATCTTAATTCTTATGTAAATTGTGATGAGGAAAAATGAACTTCTGCTTATTTGACTGCTTTATAATTAGTCCTCTATTGTTCTTTTCGTATGTTTCTTATTGATTATCACAAATGCAGTCATTGATTAGCCCACACATTTAGCCTCAGAAAAAAAAAAAAACAGGAAGAGCATGTTGGATTCTTACCTGTTTGCCCTAAATATTGACCTTTAAAATTAAATTAGACTCTCAGATGTTTGTAACCTCAGGCTTACACAGAGTTTTTTTTTTTTTTGTGTGTTTTTTTTTGTGTGTGTGACATTGTCAGGATGCTCACTGAACGATGCCACAGCTCAACCTCAACCTTGTAAATCTGCAGAGATTTCTGGTTCAAAGAGAAGTTACTTTCCACTAGCATGTTTCCCCCGAGGTGCAACAAAAGAAAGCAGGGCTTCTCAGTCTTATCTCTATGTGGTGCCTTCCTATTTAATCATCGTGCTGGGTGTAAAGCTGCCAAAGCATTTGACTGATTCCAACCAGCCAAGGAGCAGCCGAGTCTAGATTAGATTTTACTTAGAAGCATCTCTGCGATCTAGGAATATATTGTGAAATGTGCCTGGAATATAGATCTGATGATACACACTTCACAGTATATTTGCAAAATATTCACTTATTCTCTGTGTCCTGAAACAAAATGAATCAGGTTAAGTCTCTTCTACTGACTTATGAGCTCTCATCTCAGAAGTCACCCCAGAGTCAGAGAGGTAAGCCACTTGTCCTGTTTTAGAAGAATACATTGAATTCAAGTGATTGACTGAAAGAGAAGATAATAACTGAAAAAGGCACTGTCACAGTTTTTGGGTTTATGTTCCTGTTTTATTTTGAAAGCCTGTGTCCCTGTGTTTTAGTTTTGTCTTGACCTCCATGGTTCCCATCTGCCCTGATTGTTTGCACCTGTGTCTCCTCAAGTCCTATGTGTATACCTTGTCTTGACTTTCCTTTGCACCCTTCTGATGTATACTGTTTTTGCCGAACTATTTTCACCATCATATTTCATGTCATGGTTAGTTATAGTTTTGTTAAGTTTGGGCTCTTGTTTTTGTTTTTGTTTTGAATCCCGCTCAGCAGCGCTTTAGTTTAAATAAATCAGATGTTTTGGATCCCCTGCTGCTTCTGTCTTGCATCTGGGTCCTACACATCCACCAGCCGTGACAGGCACAGCTTAAAGATTATTGTAGAAAGATGAAACTGAAATGTTAAGTGGGTGGGGATATAAAAGAACATAACATAACAAACAGAAAATTAGATCCCTCAAGTGTAAATTATGGGAGTTAGTGAACTGTAGTACAACTATTACCATTTCTTTGCAATACAATCTTGCAGTGGATTGCTCAAAATTAAGAGAATAATGTTCAAGAATGTTTTTGAAGATTCTATAATGAGAGACAGTGAGAGACACAGATGAAAAACATTCAAGAAATCAAAAGGGCAACACAGTGTTTAATGAACAAGTGAATGAAACCTGAATGACTTTGGTTTAAGGCAGCTGTAGTCTCATTTCCAGATTTTGAACAGATATCAGCTACTGCTCTTTTTTTCTTCCTACAGTGAGCAAAATGAGAATTGCCTAAAAATAGTCACCGCTCTTACATATCAAGACCTTTCATTTTTCAGGAAATTAGAATATAACCAATATAACTATGACATAAAGCTGTTATAATTACTGAGCGTGGCATCGTCTGAGATACAGACGGGACACAGTGACTGTTTAAAAGGTTTAGTAGCAAATTCATTTTCATATTTTACACTGGATAAACAGATGTGGAATTCACACAGAATTTATAAATTTGTATTATGTGAATCCCTCCTGAAATTTCTTTTTGTGGTGTGCCCTGTTTCATTGTAGCATGTGTATATGGAGCTGTATTTATGTATTTTCTAATGAGCAAAAACTTCAAAGACTTTCAACGTGGCTGCATGTAGCTCAAGCTCTTAAAAAACCCCCTCCATGGTTTATAAAATCAACTCTGAGTCTGCACTGTCCTGAGGTACCACTAATGAGAGCCAATTAAAAATTCTATAGATCCAAGTGTGTTAAACTGTCATTAGTTCTCCGAGAAAGGTCATCCCCAAGGGTGTCATACAGCCCTTTATTTCCTGTCCCATAGGAGGATTTAGATGAGTATTGATTAAACAGCTGGACATGAACCATTCGGTTAAATTCCCATTACCCTGCAAGCACTGAATATGCATGTATGTGTCCTGGTAAATGTTAGTGCCTTCTCAGAGAATCATTTTTTCTCTGATACATGATGCAATATAAAAGATCAATGGGACATTTCTTTTAAAAAATAAGAGCTCAAGGTTTTTCTCTTTCTGTAGCTCTCCCATGAGTCAGACAGTCCTACATGTCCTCTGCTGCACCGTTTCATTGTTAGGCTTTAGAAGTGTTTCTAAGACCTCTTTTGTGCCGATTTTTACCACATTCTGACTGAGAAGTTTATTCTGGGTCAGACTTGGCTTTTCCTAAGGGTTGTGATAGAACGGTAATTCATATTTCTTGTATTGCCAAGTTTATCCATGATAAATGCACGCCTGTCAGGCATATTATAGAATATACAGTCTCAGTTCTTAAGAACTGTTTTAACATTATTCCTCACTTCTAATTTGTTTTGTTTTTTTTATAGCTGTTGATTATCGTTCTTTTTTAAATGTGTGGCTCAAATTTTGTAAGATGCAATAAGAAAACCATTGGTGCCCCTTTAAAATTAAACAGGTTTTCTCTTTGGGGCACATGCTTAAATTCGTTTTGAGTGTTGCATACTTATGACTCTAGGACATTTCTAGGACATTTCTAGGACATTTGGCTGTTGGCAAGGACGTCATGAAAATGAAGCTGACCCTGAAGTGTTTTTTTTTTTTTGGTTTTCCCTGCAGGCCTTGGAGGATGCAAAAGCTAAGTTGCTAATGCTCTGTAATGCAGGTGTGGATTAAAATAATAATTATGAAAAATAAAAAAAGAAAAGAAAATTACATATATTTTTCCTTATTTAAAACTGATAGATGATTTGAGTAAACACATTTTCAAATACCCCTTTTTTATTTTCTTTCAGTTTAAATATTCCCATGGAAAGCCCAATAATTTTGGAAACATGCAAATCTCCAAACAACATTATTATGCTGCAGAATTTAAATAAAAAAAACAATAACAGTCCAAATTTTTCCAATATATATCAGGAAGAAATATATGTGCTGGGGAGTTTCATAAGAAAAGGAAAAGAGTAAATGGTTTGAAAAGCTACTAGCTTTTAAAAGTGATGGCAACCTTTTTAACTTATTTTAAATCCACATGTCATAGACTTTTATACCCAACATTGTTAGTGAAAGGACTGGAAGATGTGTAAAGCATGAGGAGCTTGTATAGTGGCTTATAAGCCCATTCAGCACTGTAATCGAGTCATTAAACTTCAAGTTAGAGTCCAGTCTTAAGTTCTCAGCATCTGAGTCAAGTTCAAAGTATTAAAGAATCCAAATCAAGTCCACTGCAGACTTGATTCAAATTCAAGTTGAGTTCAGTCCAAAGTACACCGCTTTTATCTTTTTAAACGAATTTAGTCTCTAGTTAAAACATATTTAGGTATCTCTTGGCATAGACATTCATTTTACATTTCAAAAGCATAATGTTCATGGAAATGCTCACCAGCTCTTCCTCTCTGATTACCTGGTAGTTGGTTAGGAGCCTTGATTGCATGTGTAAAGGCTAATTCTTTAAAGTTTTCAACAGAGTGACTTAGAGTGAAATCAAAGAAGTGTACTTTTACAAACAAATGAGCAGTTTAACTGAAATGGTACACAGTTACCTCGTTTAAAGCCTTTGAGAGTTACTATGACCTGGATAACTGAAAGTCTGCACCAGCGCGTAAACATCATCATGTGTTCGTAGAGCAACGGTGAGCAGTGTAGTTCAAAATAGCTGGATATGATGAACTTTGATGATTGTACATAATTGATTAATCCTCAAAGAGTCCTACAAGTAAAAAGACAATTAATTAAAAAAAAAAAAGAAAAGAAATCCTGTCTCATTTGGTGTGAATACTTTGCTGACAGGAACAAAGCAGTCCTGGCTCTATTACAATACGGTAAAGAGAGTGAGCAGTTTAGTGAGAATAATCACAAACGCATTTTCCATCAAAATAAATTAAATAAATAAAGACACTTCTGTACACTTAATTAAAATTCAGTTTTTCTGAAGGCACCCTATTAGCATCATCACTTAAGTGAAAATGCATTTTTTAAAACTTGCCATTGGCTTAGAGTAGAAATTCATTTTAATGTTTGTTGATTTCCCATCTGAAAACATAAATTGCCATTTTCCTTCAAATACATATTTAATTCTCACTCTCAAGGCTGGTTTGATTCAAGTTGTTTTTGTCCCAAAAAAAATGTTACACTCCTTACCATCCAGTAATGGACCTTTGAATTTTGCACAACTCCAGAAGCTCTCTTAAATTAATTTTTTACCAACAGACTGTACTGAATCAAGTCGAGAAGAACTTTATTAGTCCTGAGAGGTGCAACGTGATGTGATGGCATTACAGAGATGATGAACACATAGGGCGATATATCATACAATAGAAGAAATGATACTGTAATAAAAGACACATATACTGGTAAAAAGAAAAGAGTACATAAAAGCACTCTGTTTAACATTAAAAGCAATATTTACAAACTATGGAAGAGTTATTAAGCTCATATCATTTTTTTGCCTGACAGTGCTACAAATACTAAGCTTAACAGAGCACAGAGCCCTCTAAAAGGGCAGTTTAAGCCACATAAATACCCCTGCACAACATATAATTAGGTATAATGTGAAAAAGGATTTTGAGCACACCTTGCTAGACACCTTCTCATAAGAGCTTTACTGAAGTGGGAGCATCACATATATTTATTCCACTCATCCACTTGGAATTAGAGAAGCTAGCCTTTTTTCCCAGCTGTTCTGACTAAGCACACATCTATTATTGACTGAAGAGGTGCCACACAAACACAGAATGAGAAAATTAAATCTCATTAATAAAAGATCATAGAAGGGTTTTTGTCTGATGCCCTCCTGCCAGTACAGAATTGTCTTACAAAGCATCAGTGCTTCTGGTGCTTTATTTATCTCTCCATGCATGTGATTTGAATTTTAACTTCACCTGGCCCAATTTCTACAACTGCATAGTTCAGGAAGATAGCTTTTAATTTGGTTTTTATTTAAGGACTTTCAGATGGTATGAATCATTGTACTGGCTGTTTTCTGCAAAACATCATGGTTTTTACATGTTTGCGTCAGTGTCTCAGTTCTGCAGCACACACGTATAAGTGTTATGTATCACAGAAAGAAAGGCTGTAGTTGGCAACAGAAAAACCGCTAATGAGAAATGTATTATTTTTATGAATGAATTAATGACCTGGTTTGAATATGGTGAAAATTTTATGTAGACTTTAAATTATTCATGTGCAATCTGACACTTCTGCAGGCATTAGAGCAGTTGCGTTTTTGATGTTAACTGTCACTGAGAGCAAATGGGAGAAAAATAATGGGCAGCTGTGTTGATACATGCTCATTGACATAAATCTTACGGGAATCTACTTTGAATCTGACGTTCAGGCATTTCTCCATGCACAGAATTTATCGCAACTATACATTCCTGACAGTGGCGCCTTTGATGTGGTCTGGCTTACGAACAAACACAAGTATTGATTTAGGTGTCATTATTTTTTACCTTTTATGCTTTTATGCTACTATTTTTCTAAGCCAATAGAACTAAAAAAAAAGAAGCTTTTCTTTACACCTAAAAGAGTTAGTAACACAGGCGTCTGTGCCATTTTCGCAGGTTTACCACAAATGCAGCATAAACCAACAGGCTTTCTAATTTTTCTTCTCTTGTAAGCAAGTAGATCTGTACATCACAGGCTTACTTTTATCACTATTTGTTAGGATTTTATCCTCTCCATTTGTCCTCAACGACACTAGAGAACAAAGATAAACAGAACTACTGACCTGCACACAGGAAAACTTGCCCTTTTCTCATATTATTTCAGATTGCTATCTATATATGTACATGACACACTATCAAGCTGTATTTATGCATGTCAGTCACAGAGAAAAGGGCCAATGTGACTGCAAAACGATTTCTGCCAGCATGAGTCTTGAATGCAATGATAAATCGTGCACATCCCACAGTACTATTCACTAAGATTATGCAATATTCAACAACCAGAAAAAAAAGGTATTTTCTGTGATCACAGGAGCAAAGATAAATATGCTCTCACAACAGGCGACTCGAGATCAATACAGGCAGTATAGTATCTGAGTTACTTATTTGTACTTCCAGTTCCTTGGTCACATTAATATCCCAGTCAGACATCCATTGGGACCAGCACCACAACAGGCGGTGCCTCAGCCACTTTGGTCTTGCGATGCAGCAGATGAGTCCAGCTCCTGAAGGATGGCGTGGCATGCAGTAGGAGTTCCTTGAGGCCCGCCCGAAACTCCTGACGTACCAGGCAATACAGTACAGGGTTGAGGCAGCTGTTGGTGTGTGCCAGGCACACAGTCAGGGGAAAAGCATAGGCCTGCACGTTGTAGAAAGCCTTGCTGAAAGGAACAATGTCAAACTTTATCAGCACCCCCCAGAGTGTTAGTGCCTGATTGGGCAGCCAGCACACAAAGAAGGACAGAACCACAATGAGAATAGATTTAGTCACTTTGGAGCGGCGATTTTGACGACCTTGTTTTACTTCTGGGTCAGCTGCACCTGTTATGCGTCGAGTGAGGATGACACGCAGTAGAAGTAGGTAGCAGACAGTGATTATGATCAGAGGAATGAGGAAGCCCAGCAAGACCTTCTGTAGCTGATACAGACCCAAAAGAAGCTGTGGATCCCAGCTGCCAGAGTCTGGAAAGCGCACCAGGCAAAGCTCCTCATCTGACACCTCGGCAGTGGTGGAATAGATGGCATGTGGCAAAGTAGCCAGCAGAGAAACAGTCCAGATGCCCAGGCTTGTCCATTTGGCCCTGGCAGCAGCTGTCTTCCGGCTGTGCATCTTCAGTGCAGAGGAGATGGTGTAATAACGCGCCACGCTCATAGCTGTGAGGAAGAAAACACTGGCATACATGTTCATGGTGGTGACAGAACTGATGATTTTGCACATCACTCGGCCAAATGGCCAGCGGAAGTCCAGGGCTGTGTCCACCGCCCAGAAAGGTAAAGTCAGGACAAACTGCAGATCTGTGATAGCTAGTCCCATAACGAAGCAGTTGATGGATGACTGTTTTAGTCTATGACGTGAGTGGAGCAGATAAAGAGCAAGTGAGTTTCCAACCAGTCCCAGTGCACAGACTACAGCGTACACACATGCAATCATCACACGCACCACTACACTGGAGCTGTCTCCTTGAAATTCCATGATGGATTCCCTTGTGAGGAACTGCAGCCAGCAGTGCAGTGACAGGTTGCTGGTAGACCCTCCATTCCCACTTTGAGGGTTGTCCTCCTGTAGGATTTGCTGCTCACATGGATCTGGAGCCAGTGTTTGGACTAGAGTCTCGTTCACCTGCATGACTGGACTCTTCTCTCACATCACACCTTGAAGGACAAAGTCTGACAGCTCATATATGCTACAAAAGACACAGGAACAAAGTTATCATCGATTGTATTTGCAGCATTCCTGGTGTGCCTGTGTGAGGGTGTCTCCAGCCGCGCCACAGATTCCGTCCTCTGCCGTGCTTCTCCTCCTCTCATCTCTCCACGAGTGCACTCAGAGCGCACAGCGCGCCACGTCCGTTTATACTGTCCACGTGAACGCGCAAAATCAGTCGCGCGGTGGCGATCCTTGCCGGCTTGATGATTGGGAGAGAGAGAATCCTTGTTGACAGCAGCTACATTAAAGTATCAAAGAATCTCCATCAGAGGTGAAGCTCAACAGACCTCCACAGGACACCGAAGCAGCCTGATCAAGCTTACGTTGTGTTTAGGAGTGTTTAGGAGGTGATGTGAACGTAGGAGTGCGCAAAAAAAGAAAAAAAAAGTACAAGAATCCATGCCTATTCTCTTTATTTAGCGTCTGCAATTCTATTAATATTTATTTATGTTACTGATACTGTGCTTTTCAGTGTAGTTATCATTATGTATTTCACAAAATGTATTGTGATAAAAAAATATATCCGAACATACCCTACTTCATCAGTTATATACAGAAAAGAGACATTTAAATCATGACAAAAATTATTAGAGAAAAAAAAAAGAGTCAGTTACAAATTGTGAAACTTTAACACAAGCAGGGAAAAAGTTCTTCATTTACACATTTTAGTGAAGCTGGGCTATGAAATGCAGTGACAAACTGTGTTTGACTATTAATGTGACTTAGATAAAGATTAGTTACAGTTTATGGGACATTGGAGAAATAATTTCAAAAGATTTATTAAATTTTTTCTCGTCTCTGTGAAGTGCAGGCACACGAACCTGTCTAAACGAGAGCGTTACACAAATGTACCTGAGCATCATGAGGATGTAAAAAAAAAAGGCAGGAAAGGCAAGAAGATCCTGTTTAAAGTAAACTTTAGTGCTGAGACAACAGAAATGTATCGAAAACATAGCACCGAAGCGAGTTTTAAAAAACTGAACAACATAAAAGTAACTAACAAACTAACAAATAAATATGGAGTAACCAGGCCCCACCTACTTCTCTCTTTTTGTCTGCATATATAATAAGTGTTAATACCATCTTTGGCAAAACCTGAAAGTCACACACACACCCATATATATATGTATATATATATATATATATATATATATATATATATATATATATATATATATATATATATATATATATATATATATATATATATATATATATATATATACAGTTTTTCTCTCAAAGCATGAAGGGCTTGCATTGTTAGCAAAGTTTTGGGTGATATTTTCTCAGCTATGACTGAAAGCCTGCTGTCACTTAGAGCTACATGCAGAAGGAGCCTTTGTCATCACTCCTTAGTGTCACTACACAGCACACAGGAAAGGCTTTTGCCCTTGTACTAAATTTCCATGTGCAGTGGAGCTTGAAATACCTCAATATAAATTTCTGTCTGAAGTAGATGCCACAAGAGAAATATTTGCTGCTTGAGCTGTGCTAGGACAGCAGGAACACTATAATTACAGAAAAATCCTTTCACAGAGGTGTAAACTGTGTCACCTTTGATTCATGTCGGTCTGGCTCGTAAAGTATTCAATTTTCTTATTATACGTCCACAACCTGACACCTTAACACCAATGTTTAAAAGACCATTTAAATAAATGTTTGTTTATCTTTGTAACATTTCAGCCTAAGTTCAATTCCACCCTTGCTTATATCTGTACTCTGAAAAGTACATTTCTTTTTTTTTCAATGTTTAATTGAAATTAATAAATCGTTTCTTGTTATCAAGAGTATTCTATTTTTGAATTAGACATATCCAACTCATTTGTTTCTATATCAACCTAAAATCATTTTGTGAGGTCTAATTGAAAACAACTGCCTCTGACCTCAGCTCCACTTCCCTCCACTGAGAAGTATGCTTCTTTTCAGAACTGGTTGGATGGCGTGCTAGTTAAGTTTAGTGGTATTGTCATGTTGGACAGACAGTACTGGTGCTGCACAGGCTCCGGTCAATAAAACACTCATCTGTTTGCACTGTGTGTGCTTGTTTGTGAGTCAGTGTTGATTCACCCGCACCAGCACCCACCAAGACGTTGTCGATGCACTTTTGTTCGGTTTAATATGAGCCAAATGCAATGAGCTGTAACTTGTTCTGTTTGCAAGGTTTTATCTGACAAGAGGTAAAGAAATAAAACAAAAAGTGAACAAAGAGAGAAAAGATGTGTTTGAGCTAATCTCACAATTACCTACGTATGTATTTATACATATATCTTTACTGTATATGACCACTTTATTCAGTACATGTTGAACATCTGCTATACCTAAAAAACGTATATAGAAAGCATTTTTATAGTATACATTGTATACCATATATTACAACATCTTAATGATATATGTGTTATTTATTTAGGATTGAAGGGGAGCGTCAGAATCAGGTGCCATCAAAGTTGCCAAGCATCCTGGTGGATCCAAAGCTGATTTAAAGTGCCTCCTACTCACAGTGAGTTGTCTGGCCGGCTAACAACTTGACACCATTCACCCTGCCTACAGTTATGACACGATGATCAGAGGCTGCAGTAAATGACATCTAGACATTGCTGGAGGGTTTGCGCCTTTGTAGTTTGTTTTCTTCTTTTTTTTTCACCATCCAGGCTAATATGAGCTCACATATCAGTTTTCTTTTTTAATGGTTAGCTCTTTCAGTGCTGATAACGATATTCAAGTCTCTTAAACCTGATGTCTGTCATGCCATAACAGCCACCTGTTCCCACAGTTTACTAGAGTTTACAAGAGGCTGCTTTCTCCACAAACATACTCTTTTGTCCATTTGGCAATAAGACTGTATAACTCTTCACTAGATGGCCAGGGTGGATCATGATTGAACCCATATTCACATGCAATCTATCTATCTATCTATCTATCTATCTATCTATCTATCTATCTATCTATCTATCTATCTATCTATCTATCTATCTATCTATCTATCTATCTATCTATCTATCTATCTATCTATCTATCTATCTATCTATCTATCTATCTATCTATCTATCTATCTATCTATCTATCTATCTATCTATCTATCTATCTATCTATCTATCTATCTATCTATCTATCTATCTATCTATCTATCTATCTATCTATCTATCTATCTATCTATCTATCTATCTATCTATCTATCTATCTATCTATCTATCTATCTATCTATCTACATGATGACATTGAAAGCAAATTAACAAAATATTAAAACAGAAGAGTACAAAAACATTATGTGTTCATTCCTATGTATATTATTGTTTATATCCCTTCAAAAAAGTGTAGATAGATTCTATCAAAGAGTGCATGAATTCTGATATCCAATCATATTTTGAAACGGGCTCTAATCATATCATCATCAATCATATTTTTATGTAAAAAAAAATAAGTGAGTAAGTAAGTCGCCTAGACCTTCATCTTTAGCTATCTGCACCACGGCCATGTCACAGATAATTTCCTGTGCTGATGTGTGCCGAGAGTTGAGTGTCAGAGAGGTTTCACACAGCTGATATTTTGACTGTACAAATAATGCAAATGATGGTTTTGAGAGCAAAAAACAGGATGGCAAATAAAAGGAGGTAATGCGACTACAAAGGTTAATGAAATGCGTTAACAAAGCCAAGCTTGGCAATAACACGTCTTGCATCTATTAGTCATATTTCCTAAATCTTGCTTATTGCAGGTAAGAGGTAGGAAAATGAATTCTGTAAAAATAGTTAAACGCAATACATTTTCGCACAGCAGCACATGAACATATTCTACTACCTCTATAAAAGTATGACGTTAAAGTGTTTTTATAATCAATATTTGTCCTAGGTGTTGATATCAATTAAATCATGACCACTCCAGCTTGAGTGGTTACTAGTTGTTTCACTTCGCTCCTCTCCAGCCATGGAAGGGCAATTTAGTTAAAAGTAATATAAAAGTTTGGAGGTTCTCTGGAGAATTCCAGGATAACACACGTTGTTTGGCATTACGCTGAAAGGAAAAGCTCATTTGTAGATTAAAAAAAAAGAAGAATAAGAAGAAGATGGGGGATCTCTTTGATTGACACTTAGCCCTCCCAACAACCTCTCATATCTAACAAATTTCAGTGGAAGCAAACTTTTAGATCCTTCTTGGCTCCACGGGGATCTATTTAATCAAAGCATTTGGTAAGGTGCTGATTAGCGGAGCTGACAGTGGAGAGACTTTCACCGTGATTAAAGATGTTGTGGGGCTGACTCAAACGAAAGGAGGAGGGGTTTAAGCGGAGAGCACAGATAGAGGTACAGTGGGTCAGCTCAACAGTTTATTCTGACTGACAGCATATTGGTTTGTGTACAAGTATGAAAAAAATATACTTATCAGCTCTTATCACTCTGTTTAGAACTAGGGTATTGTTTATTTGTTAATTTAAAAATTTCAAAGTTGCCTCCTTATTAGGCAGCATGAAGTAATTAGTATAGGAATTAAAAAAATGCTCAGAGCCAGATGGAAAAGTGACAATCAATAGGATTTGCAAGATCAGATGCAATAAATTCTTGAGGGAAAAGAGATGAATCATCCCATGCCTATTGCCCATGTCTCGTCAATAACGTTTTTGTTACTGCTCCAAAATAAAAAGACAAAAAAACACACACACTCAAAGACCAACAGCATGACTGAAGACCCAATCATCATCAACACTTTGGAATAAAAGCAGACATTTGCTTACAATCTTTTCTTTCACTTATTAAACTGCATAGCATTACAGATATACAAGAAATGAACATAACCGCTTAACACAACATTGAGGAGACATGTATTATGGCAAAAAAAAATTTAAAAAAATCACAAAACAGCTCCTCCATGCTTTCCCAGAACAGCACAATAGGCATAATATATTGATTTGAGTTTGTGTGCACGGTCCCTCCCTCCCCGTTTTTTACCAATGCACAAAAACCCAGTTGGGTCGCTGTTTCACAAATGAACACTTCCACTTTTCTGGTGAATATGTGGAGAATTCGATCTTTTCCCTCTCTGCAGTCACTATTTACATGTGCACGTCGAGATTCTTTTAAAGATGCTTTCTCCAACTAGAAACATGTCGAGCCTGGGTTGATCGTGTGGAAGTAAACAGTATGTTGTAAAAATCATAATGTTTTGTTTGCAGTCAGTCAGGAATTGTAGACGAGGATCGCTGTCTGTGTGAAATGATGGATGTTTTGTGTTGACATCGATACACCGTGCATTTAAATGCAGTGAGTGGAAAGCAGTGTACAAGTTAGTAAAGAAGTAATCAAAGCAGCGACTCTTGTTAGTAAGCGCTCTTGGAAGCTACAGTTCTTGCTTAACAGTAAAAACAATTCATGCAAATATTTGGAAGTTGAATTTTTTTGCCACTGTCACTTGGGAGACATGAACCATCTGCTGCACGATACAGTACTTTAAGCATATTATTCAATTCCAAATGTCAGTGTTTTACATTTTATCTTTGGTAAGATTAAGTCACTTAATGGTTCAAGATGCTGAGAAAATGTAATACCATTTTACATTTTCCTGAAACTCCGATTCAGGACAATAACTTTCATACCTTATGCAACTATTTCGCATTAAAAAAAGAAAATGGAACGGAGTCTCTGCATCCATCAGCACCTTTATCAAGTGACAAGCAGACACATTTAGGAGGGAAGTGGGGTGGCAGCAGCCTTTTAGACATCCACTTTCGTCTGACAGATACAATTTCAAGTCTTGCAGGAAACTACACATTTGTCTTCTTCTTTTAACTTAGATACCACTGTTTCGCTCTGCGGTGAATCTTAGTGATGACTTTTAGAGTTTAAGAAAGTTAGAAGTAAGAACTTTTAAGAAACAATAGCAAGGACTAGTCTAAAGACAAAAATTGGTATTAAATATGACTCTTTGATAACATTCCACATAAACGTGTCTCTCTCACATACCAAGCTCCATTGGGTAAGGCATATGTAAGAAACATAAATGTGCTTTCCAGAAACATAAAATTTATACATTATTCTTGAGAGACTGGGCTGGAGGGCAAAGTTCTGCTTCATCTGCCTCAGACACAGAGTTAAATCACAAAAGCTTATACCTAAAAACTCTGCAGTCTTTCAGTAGAAAATGTGTCTTCCATGGTAATGTAGACACAACAAATATTCATTTCAAGAGTCCATGAATTAGCTTCTCCAGGGTGGCTGGACTCACCCTTAGGGTGAGAAGTTCAGACATCTGGGAGGGTCTTAGAGTAGAGTCGCTGCCCCTCCACATCGACAAGAGCCAGCTGTGAGGTGCTCTGGGCATCTGGTGAAGATGCCCCCTAGATGCTTCCCTCGCAGGTGTTGTGGGCGTGTCCTAACAAGAGGAGGCCTAGGACACGTCTGGGCCGGTCTGCTTAGTTTCCTCATGTTGGTCTTCATCCAATTTTATTAGTTGCTTGCTGCATTTATTGAACCTCTTAAGTTGATAGTAAAACATTTAGCACCAGTTTTAAAAAAGACGGTCAACGAGGTACAGTGGAGTTAAGGAGGTGTGGGAATGAACAGAGATGAAAAGATGTGGTTTAAAACCATGCTTTTGTACTGAATCACAGTATTTCGAATGTCCTCATTCCCTCTCACTCCTAATATGTGATCATTTTCTTTCTCCTCAATTCTCTGTGAAGGCGTGTGTGGTGATCATTATGAAGCAGCTTTTCTGTTTCCAAAACAGAAAGGCTTTTTTCATACCGCGACTAAATGTGGTGTGAACGAGATCACGGTCATGACATGTCGTTCTATCTGACCATGTTTTGGTGCTCATATTGTTGAGCAGCTCTCAGGACCAGGTTGAACTGTCTTTATGTCCAAACACAATTTAAGACAAAACTAAAGTTTGTACAAAACATCAGCACCTTGCAGGACATTTGTTCTCTGAGCAAAAGACAATGTGTAAAATTATACAAATTCACACAAATCTGCTTGTTGTAGAAAATCTAATATACTTTAATCTTAGTAAGTAAAACAAGTCCTTTTTGTTCGTTAAATCTGCTTTGGGGATGTGATCTGATCTTCCTGAATATGTTTTAGTATTAAACACATTAGTCTTCTATATAGCTTATCATTTTTTTCTATTCAGTAAACCAAATAAAATTATGCAATGAACAATTTGATCTTAGAGTAGAATCTGCTGTCGTTTCTTGACTTTCAGTCCAGCTGGACACTGAAAATGTCAACCTGCGTAGGTCCAACATTTAATGTTGGATGAATTCCAACCCCCCACTTCCCAGGTGGCAGTGGGGTGAAGAACATTTTCCTCCCATCATTGTGTGGTCAGTGCCATGTGAGTGTACTGATAAGCATCTGCCTTCAACAAGCAAATTTATCAGCTTATCAGCTATTGGGTTCAAAGTCTAAATAATGACATAAGAGCTCATCTATTCTACCTTTAACCCAGTTTTCTGTCACCCTGTCTGAGATTTCTGTCTCCATTGACAGAAACACTGCTGTACGTGGCCTTTGAGAGATTGCTTGTGTAGAAATATGATCTTTTAAGATAAAATATCTATGACTTTCTGATTATTGAAGCATGGAAACGTCACATGAGTTCAAAACCATTCATCTTGTTTGACATCTTTTATTCAGCGATATTTCACCATGAATGAATCTGAATAGTTCCAATCAATTCTTTAGAAAAAAAAGAGAAAGAAATCGAAACCTCAGCAACCAACTAGCCCATCATTTTCTAAATTTCTTGTTTGAATCAAAACTGTACAGATCATCACACCTCTACCTGCCCATCTTTTTTTGTGGTCTTAAACCCTTCTTCAGACCTTTAAAGATAGAAGATAAGCAATTTGATGCATGTTAACAGGACATTTCAGTGTAATATTTAAACAAATTCTGTAAAAAAACAAAACAAAACAAAAAAAACCCAAGAGTATAACAAACAAGGTAAAGACTTGCAGAATATGCATTTAAGGTGAAGCAGGAAAGAACAAAACTTCTAATTTCCCCATTTGTGTAAACATCAGTCCTCGACAATTCTCTCTTCAACCATTAATTGAACTGATTTGTGAAATCAGCCTGTGTGGGGCTAATTTCTTCTCTTTCCTACATGTCATCTGCATGTGGTCGCAGATTGGCAGAACGCTGAGGATGCAGTGTCAAAGTAGCGATGTGCCCAGTAATTGGATCAATTTGGTAATGACTGATTGGGTCTTCCTGACTGCTGTTCAGCGACACAGATGTCAAGCTGGACTGTTCCTGTTTCGCTCTCAGCCTCCCCATCAGAGCATCAAAGTCCTCCAGTTCCTGCTCTCCTGGTAAATGCTTGTGTAGGTCCTCAGGTTCATCCTCGGCAGAGAACGCGTAATCGATGACATGCTGCTCGTGGGACTCCTGAACGTTTCGCAGGGACCGTGACTGGACTAAAGGGTAAAAAGAAACAGAGAAAATTTTAAATAAGGTCAACCTTCTGTGCGTAGGAAGCTCTGCTTTTTATTGTGCCTTCATAAGCTGGCCCTGTGGTAGATAAGTGGGTGGGTGTGCTTGGATGCGTTTGTGAGCATACAAAATTAAATCCTGAAGACATCAAAGACTTCAAAACTTTTTAAAAGTTGTAATGTAGCCTGCCTGTATCAAAGCCTCACTCACTGTTTAAAAGACGTTCTTTTTCTAGGGGAAGAAGCAGCAAGGAAGATCAAGTTTGAACCTTGTTACTCGTTTTTCTGCAGTAAGACATAAAAGACTTATTCCTCCTGCCCCTTGGCTATAACTACCATGTTACACAATTCCCTCCACTCTTTGATTTACTTATTTTCCTGATGACCTACACCACTCTACCCATAAAGCTTTCTGAACAGCTTATCCAATCATTTTCTGTTGTTTTGCATTGTTGTCATACTTCTGACTTTTGCACCTGCCCAAAACAAATACTCAGTATAGATGTGACTGTCTATTAAAGTAATTCTGACGTAGCAGAGAAATGTCAGGCTGCTGTCAACAAACCGTTTTGTGACCATTTCATCCCACAAATATAATATTGAAATAATCCATCCATCCATTTTCTATACTCGCTTTATCCTTTGCAGGGTCAAAGGGGTCTTAGTATTGAAATAATATCATAAAAATAATATATAATATAAAAATATAATGCTAAAAATATTGGTCGAAATGCTGGGGATATTCTCATGCAAAAGGATGTACATGTAAACATTCGATCATACTCAGTTTATTTTCTAAAGAATCAATAATCTTAATGTTCTTGGTGACATACAATAGTTTGCAACTCTGCAAATCCAAAACTTTGATTACCTATTAAAATAATACTGAATGCTACTTTTTTAGAAGCTGTCAATAGTGCAATTGCTAAACAGCCTTGTTGATGGTGCATGGCCTTTAAACTTTAGTGCATGGACACGACTGCAATCAGCGATACATACAAAGTTGACAATCAGAGTCCTTCCAGGTGGGCCGGCGGTTTTATCAAACTTCACTGCTGTCACAGAGAGGCGCATGGTTGCTTTGCTGAACTGTTTGCTGCTGAAGGTTACTCACTTCTGACGAGACTGAAGTCCTCTTGGCTGACCTCAGTGTCAGTGAAAGGCTTGAGGTTGGGGAACAGGATTAGGGAGAAGGACAGCAGGAACACCTAAAAATAAAGTGAAAGGGACATCGACTTAGATAGAAGTCAGTTTTTTTTTCTTCTTTTCGGTTTAAAGAAATAAAGCAGGAACTTTCTCCCAGGTTCCAGTGTTTGGGAGAAGCAGTAAACATTTTCCTATTACACTGTGTCTTCTGAAACATAGTCTGGTTGGTACTTTAACCTTTTATTTAACTGTTGTGATCAACTTTAACTAATGACTCCAGTGTAAGTAGTGCAGTTCTCTTTATGGGGAGTGCTTCTTTTTCTGCACTTTGTGAACTGTGCACATTTTTATGCATTTCTCAGTGGGCTTGCTGTTAATAATGAAGTACCAGATAATGTATCTGAAGAATCGGGTTATCTGACTGTCACAGTAATTACACACGCACAGGCACACAAAATTCATACCAGTACACATGTCCCAGTCTGGGCTGGCTTGTTGGATGAATTCATGACCAGAGCCTGCAGCCTGCGCAGCTGCTCCATTAGCGACCTGTCAGGAGGAAATGGTGGAAAAAAAAAACAACAAAAAAACAGAACACAGAGAGAAACGTTATTGGATTAACAATGGTTTTGGGGTAGAGTAAAGAAAGACAAAACACCAAAGGCAGTTTCTGAGTAAGAGAAATTATAAGAATGACTCTGCAGACAGAAATGGTTGGGAATGAAAGGAGAAATCCCATTTTTAAACCTCTTACATGTTACATTTCTCCAGCTGGGACACTTTTCTCTGCAGTTCTTGGTTGTGAGCGCTGCAAGCTGCCATACTGGAAGGGAAAAATACACAGCAGGTGGAAAACCTATATTCATGCCACATTTGAAGGAGCTTATAGGTAATTGTACATTTGTCACCCTGCTATGTTACTGCAACATATTTTCTAAAAAATACAACCATTCTTTAAATAATTTCAGATATATTCATCATGTACGCATGTCGACTGATAGTTTTGCAGAGGTCTCACAATTTCGTTTCAAATATGGCATTATAGGATTAGTATGCAAGCCCAAAACTGTTCAAATTGAGTCACTTTGAACACTTTGTTGTAGACAAGCTGCCATGACTGAAGGTTGCAAATTAACTCAGTTATGCACCGATCACAAATGCCAAAATTATACTGTTATGATGCAAAGCAGCATTTATCGAAATTCAATGACCATGAGCTGACTTTACAGTAGAGTAGGAAAATAATCAAGAACTTGCTTTTTATTTGGAAATAACTTGTGAAAAACATATAAAAATATGCAAACATATCATCAAGGGCAAAGTACCTGCTCTCCAGCCCATCAATATACTCCTTCTTCTTCTTCCTGCTCTCCTGGGCAGACTGCTTATTACGAATCTTCCTGCGTATTTTCTTCAAAATCCTTTCCTCATACTAATAAACAGAGGGGCAGGCATTTACGTTTTGAGAGCCAGCTGGGAGAAGTTTTAACAGCTGACAACCACTTTCAGCGTTCAAGGAACTGGGAGCAATTTACCTTTGTGAGAGGAAGCTGGCTGGGCAGGGTGACCCCCTCCTTCGCTAAAAGCTTCTTCTCATCTTCATTCAGAATCAGCTCTTGAACTGACGTTTGCGATGGCTGTGGGGGCTGTTGGTGAGATATGAATATCAATATTGAAAACATCACAGTGGTTGTTTGATTACATTTCCTTTCTCCCCCAGCATCTGCGCAGCCCCTCAGTTTTGCTGTCAACTAAGGGGAAGAAGTTAAATGAGTGCTGTCTATCAGGCCATATTCATCACTCATTTCATGGCGTAGTCAGTGTAATCATGGTGTGAATACCCCGAGTGAGTTCCATATTTTAAGCTTTTACAAGCTCTAAAACCAAATTCAGAAGGGGCTGATTGCAAGCTGATGATAGCAATATTTATTTTTAGTCATTTAATATTTATGAGAGCATTTAAGGATTTGGAGCAACAAACTTTGTCATCATCCATCCATTATTTATGGCTGCTTCTAACTATTCAGGGTCAAGAGTGTCTGCTGGAGACAGCTCCTTTTAAGCAAAAGGCAGAGGTACCTGGACACATCTCAGGCCTTGTTACTATAAAACGCTGTTTAGTGATTTTAAATAACTGTATGTTGTCTACACTTTATTGAGGTCAAGCCCCATAAGCAACGAGAGAATAAAAAACGCATTATGTGAAAGTTTAAGTAAAGCACTGACCTTAACAGCAACCTATATAAATCTTTTTCTGTATTGTGCCTCGCAGTTGCAAATCTGAGTGGCTGCACACACTGCCGATCCTTCCAGAGGCAAAAGTTTAAAAATAGGAGCTTCATTTGCAATTCTAAAAGTCCTTTCCCGAGGAAGACACACTCATTGTACACACTCATAATTATATTATAGCTAACTATACAACAGTTTTTGCACATGAATCAAGTAGGCAAACACCCACAAGGCACAACTGCTCTTCTCGCTTTTTCCATTTGTACACTGGCAGACTCTGCCAAACAGAAGCAGGTTACACTTACTGGTTCCGGCGTGCCAGACAGTAACAGATCTTTGACAGTTAGAGGAAAGCCAGAGGACAGCTGTGGTCTGTGTACGTCTGATGGATACGGAGTCATCCTTGTCTTGGCCATTGGGAAGCCGTAGTCCCAGACATCTGCACCCACACAGGCACACACAACAGGGCAACAGAGATTGTTAAGGCATGCTAAAGATATTGTTGGAGTCTACATTAAATAATTCAAAACGTATATACACATTTAAAATGTTGTTTTTAATGACAGTACTGGGTCCTTGGTCCTCCCTACATGTTTTTATGTCTATTTCCAGCAGCAACAGCATAAGAGTCTGATAACATGATGCCCACACAGGGACCACTACTCTGATGATCTAATTTATTCTCTGTGAAGCAGGGATTCCTGTGCTGCAGTGCAACGAGCAGCAACGCATTATCATCATCAAACTTGGCATTAAAATTTTTAGAGATTTTATTTTAAATCCCTTACACTTACCTATATCTGGATCTTGTAGAACTCAATACTTTTAATGACCATTGACCATCATAGCCAGTATTTTCAGGGTTTGAGCAAACACATTTGCATGATTTCCAGTCAAAATATATGTTTTTGATAGCCATGACTGCACTAAATGTCCATTTTTATCATGATATTGTTTCATTCAATACTATTTTTCATTGTTGGGACCAAAACCCCTTATTTTGGTTTGGGATTATTAGGCTTTGGTGCCATTGCGTCTATTTCTATAACTGTTGCCAAAGATTGCCGATCAAGCATCTGTGTGTGACAATTTTGTGGTACGAAAAGGCTGAAAGTGGATATTATGTTAACATACATATACACACCTTTGTAACTTCCACCAAATTTGTCCTAATTGATAATTTTGTCTAGAACCATGTCATATAATTTCATCAATGTGCGCTGTGTGCCAATATATCCTTTTATCCTGTTTGTTTCTTCTTTCATTAGAGGATATGCATCATTTGAATATTGTTTTTAGGATTTCACAAGATCCAACTTGATAACTTAATTAATAATTAATATTTAGGAATATAGTGTTGGTAATCAATACTGAAACTAAACATTGGTTGTAAACTTTGACTTTATGATGTGTCAAGTTATGGATTTACTTACTGAGATCAGTAGAGAGGTTGGTGTCAAGGGCTGCCTTGTTTTGTGATATTGGACCAAAACACTGGGTTTCCGCAGGGGGGCTCTCAGGGCGCTGAGGACTGTCCATCTGATCTGATGGGGGGTCCTCACTGATCCCGCTGTCACTCGGAGATGGCGACCACAGCGGCGAGGTTTTCACCGAATCACTTTCAGTCAGAAGGGCGTTGAGAAAGTCATCGTCTGCCTGCTCAGCTGGCTGGAGCATCTGTTGGGTGTAAACCGTGATCCTTTCATTAGGTTCTCTTTTTGTAGATTGTAATAGTGTGAAAAATGAGACAAAAGATGAAGGTTTAGTTAACCATTACACCTCCAAAGTATGTCAAGATGGAAGTAGAAAAATAACAAGCAAAAACAAAATGTTTGCAGCACATTTGAGAGACAAAAACCTCACACACATTATGCTCCTGAAATGGCCAGCTGGGATTGTTGCCATGGTGTCCTGTTTCCTCGTGACGAAGAATTCCATCGCTTCTGTCAAAGAGCCAATCAAGTAACTCGGTGCAATCACAACCCTGGAATGAAATATTTCATGAAAAGTCACAGTATTTTGTTGTCAAGCTGCCACAGCATTAAACGCACTTGCTTAGTTAAAAAAAAAATGCTTCTACTATGTTTTCAATCCATTTTAAATAGTATGTCCTTTCCTTTTTTTTAAAAATAAGAACTTGCGTACAGAACTACATTTAAGATTTCAAAGTGTCAGTTTACTATCAAGTTTGAACTTTACTCTGTGAGGTTGTCTGATTTTCTCTGCCACATTAACCTTTATCTGACCACCTCTAATGCAAAAACTTGAACATTTACCTGATCTGGGTAGTGCTGCATAGTTTCCTTGGTTGAATGAAGAACTCAAAATGACTAAGATCCAGCAAATATATCCAATCTTCTATTACGTGCAATAGCTCTGTCTTTCACCCTAAGAAATTTCAACTGTATCTCTCAGCTTTGTTTCTTAGGTCCAAAGTTTAAACTCCAACATAACACGCCCAGCTGACTCACTTGCTCTGCCGCTATTGGCTTAGAGAAGAGATACCAGTGATCTAATTGGCAACAAAGAGTGCAACACTAACTAACCCTTTAAAAGTTAGTCTGTCTGGAGCCTGAGGACATAAAGTCTCCAGAAAGATGTGAGACATCAGAAAGTGCAAAGTCTGGTACCTTCTTTCTTTTTTTTTTGTTTTTCGTCTTCGATAGAATATTGACGTAAGGATAGCTCTGACCTTTGGAATATATTCATAACATAATAAACATGCAAAGTCAACAACAGTGGCTTCTAAAAACACGACAGAGTGAGAACATTTCTAAAGTCCAGCAGCTTTACTTAATTAACCCTTCTCATGCAGTTCTAAGGTATTGATGAGTTTCACACACGTTTCGAAGTATGCCAATCAAACATGCATTTTTTTGTTCTCATTTGACAAACAAGATCATTGCTTCTCAGCAACACCCTAAGCTATACTCATTTTCAGACACTTTTCTAAATGACTGCTGAGCTTTTAAAAATGTTTTGTTTGTGTTCATTGTACCTTTTAGTAACCAACAACAAAGATAAAACAAAGCTTCCAGCAATTGTTTTTATTCAGCATTATATAAAACTAAATATAATCCTTGTCGGACTTGACCTCAGCTTTTGACACCGTTGATTATTATGTCCTGTTTGACGGGGTTGAAACACTGGGTTGGGGTATCAGGTTATGCTTTCCAATGGTTTTCTTCTCATCTATATTTGGATGATCATTTTCTGTGGCTGCTGCTAAATTTAAGTCCTTTTCTTCATTACTCACCTTTGGTGTGCCACAAGGATCTGTTTTTGAGCCTTTATTGTTCACTCTATATCTGCTCCCTTTGCAGCATATTTTAGGCTCTTTTAAAGATATTTCTAATCATTGCTGTGCAGATGATATTTAGCTTTATATTTCTGTTAAACCTCAGGATTTTTTTAAGATGCAGATCTTGCTTGGGTGTTTTGATTCTGTCAGGAGAAGGATGAATAACAATTTTCTTCATGATGCAAAAACTGAAGTCCTTGTTTGTGCCCCTGACAGTTTTTTCCCCAAGATAGAAGATACTCTTGGCCATCTTGCCTCATTTATTAAACCCTCAGTAAGGAACCTCAGGGTAACTCTTGACCCTGTTAAATCTTTGTATTTCCATATTTAAACACTTGTTTGTTCTTGGTTTATTAATTTAAATATTATTGCCAAGCTTAGTCCAGTTATATCACGTTCTGAGATGGAGATGATCAATCATGTCTTCATTTTTTAATATCTTGAATATTGTAACTCAATTATCATATTTAAGTAAAAAAACACAAAAAAAACCCCAAACTACTGGAACATCTACAGGTTGCCTAGACCACTGCTGCAAGGCTAATAAATGTTTCACCTAAATTCTGGTATTAACATCCAGAGCTTTAAATGATCAGGCAACAGTTTATATTAGAAACCTTTTGCAGCTTTATGCCCCCAGCGGGTCTCTGTAATTATGTGGCCAGGGTATGCTTGTTATGAAACAAACACAGCTGAAAAACAAAGGTGACAGAGCCTTTGCAGCAGTGGCCCCCTCCCTCAGGAACACCCGTACTCCGAGCCTGAGATCTGTAGACTTTGTGATCTCTTTTAAAAAGTAGCTAAAAATGAAATGCATATTTTTACACTTGCTTTTGCTTAGTTTTTTTTTTTTTTTTTTAATATTTTACATTTTGTCCTAAGTAAAAATGCACATTTCTGTTGCAGGTAAAATATGTTTTATGTTTAAATATAGACTATTTCTTTCTTTCTTTCTTTCTTTCTTTCTTTCTTTCTTTCTTTCTTTCTTTCTTTCTTTCTTTCTTTCTTTCTTTCTTTCTTTCTTTCTTTCTTTCTTTCTTTCTTTCTTTCTTTCTTTCTTTCTTTCTTTCTTTCTTTCACTGATTTATTCTAACATTACCATTTTTTAAAAATGTTAATACATACGCTAAAGAGGCCTAAGCACTCACATACGTGGCACCAGGTTACATTTCACCAGATGAGTTCTAACTCATCCATCAATCCATCCATTGTCTATACCTGTTTGATCCTATACAGGGTCACGGGGGTCTGCTGGAGCCTATCGCAGCCAATTACAGGCCAGAGGCAGAGGTAATCCAACTCCTATAAAATACCAATTTATATTGTGTATAAATATTGAAACCAAAAACATCTGGATATAAATGTTCGTCCATATTGTCCAGGCGTTATCATGTCAAGCTATCTGCAGATTTCATTGACAGTTTTTGCATAAATGTCTAGTTTAGTTTGAACACATGTCTATCATCACAGAGGAGCTCATGCAGGAGCACTTTTGTCCTAGTCCTCTACAAAATTCATTCTCATTTATTTTCTCATCTACCATTTAAAAGTGTAATGGTTCCACCACTTGAAACCTTTATCTTATAAAAATGACTGACGTCTCATTGCTATTGAAATTGCCAATAGTTCATTTCACTTACCAACATACTTCTGGACACAAAGGCTCCCACATGCAACGACACGAAAAAGACATTATATAATAATTTCCCACGGCTCACCATAATTACCCCAAAACTAACTCTGCAAAATAACCTCAGCTGTCAAATTAGAGCAGAGTTTAAGTTAAAAGTTGTGTTTTAGGGGGCTTGTAAGAGCACCAGTAACCTTCTGCTGCATAGTGACGAAAAGCAGAACTCACTCTATTTCAGAAGATGTTTATATTTTTATAAGAAATATATATAAAGAGTGAAAGAGTGAGGCAGTGAGGCAAGGCCTGCAGAGGAAATTAAAGCTAAACTGGCATAATAGGTGAATTGTATCGTGTCTGTTGTTCATGACATGAAATGACATTTGGCAAAGCACCATTAATTCTCCATCTAAATGTCCTTATCTTCAGTGTTTTATGCAATATTCCAGAAAACTGAGGTAAGGGTCAGATGACAATATATTCCTGACTGAAAAATGGACAAAAAATATGTGATAATGGAAGCAGCATCACACTGAGAGTTACTGGTGCAGAAGACCAAAGACCAAATGCCAATCAAGACTTTAAATATCAGTCTGGCATAAACTGTCAGACTGTTAGTCCGCCCATACAAGACGCGTGGTTTTAAATATGTAAATATGAAATAAAAAAACAAAGACCTGTCTGACGGATTTGGCATTTGGTGGTCGGGTTTTAAACAAGAAACCACAGGGGTATTAGTGCTGCAACATTGAAGACAACAAAGTGCTGCTCAAGGTCTGAGTCCACTTACATATCAGACCAGCCATAATAAAATGTTTATTTTAATTACTTTAATCAGTCCACTGGGGATTTATGATTGTAAATATTGTATGAATAAGCTTCAGTAAAGATGAGTGTCACGTGTAGATGTGTATAAGGTTATAAAATTCCAGGAATTTTAAAAGTTGGAAATTTTCTATAAGATTTAATGGAAACATGTATAAATTATATCACAGGCAATGAAGTTCTAAAAAAAAAAAAAAGTAGTTCTATACAATGTAGTTCTGAAAAATTCAACATTTTCGCAGTTAAAATAATTAGATTTCACACATACTAATCTGAATTTGCTCCCAGTGCATCCTACATCACAGTCTCAGATTTTTTTTATTTTTTTTAATGAATCATGCACGGTACACCGTAATTATTAAAGCCACAATTATCACAAGGGCTACATCCAGTTAAGTAAGCTTTTATATTACTTTTGTGACTATATGAGATCTATAGCATTAAAATTCCACTAATAAATACAAAATGGTTGGATAGAGTAGCCATTTCATTGACAATTTGAGAGGTTGCGACCACATGAGTAATTCACTACCACAATCTTGTTTTGTCTTCTGCCCTTTGTTTGCCTGTCTCTTATAGTCATGCCAGAAGTTAGACTGCAGTTTAAAACAGCATATTGACCAATAAG
Source organism: Xenentodon cancila (assembly GCA_014839995.1). Classification (NCBI taxonomy): domain Eukaryota; kingdom Metazoa; phylum Chordata; class Actinopteri; order Beloniformes; family Belonidae; genus Xenentodon; species Xenentodon cancila. The sequence goes on from CM026206.1 coordinate 18,763,051, forward strand.
TACTCGTCTTTCTAGTCATTTGCGCAGAATCATTTCTTGAAACCAATAATCAGTATTCCAATATGAAATATTTTTCTACAAGTTTACAGGACATCTTGTTTCTAAGCACTCTGAAGGTTTGTGTGTATACAGAGACAAGAGCATTGCCTCATACAGCAGCTACAGCAGCTGCATGTACTGTACATAAGTAGGAATTTCATAAGAAAAACACTATTTAATACAATGAACAAAAAAACAGTCATGAACTACAAACACCTCCCTGAGCTTATTTGTAAAACTGGCCTTTGACAGGTTGTTTTTTTTTCCTATTGTTTTTCTACAGGAAACAATCAGTGGTTTAATTATTAAATGTCATTCCGTGAAAAGGAAATGAAAGGAGAAAATGAAAATCTTTCTCATTCATTCGGGCAACAATAACATGCCCATTTCAGTGGGAACTATTCAATTTCACCTTATTTGTGCGTAAAAATGGGTTGCTGCAGAGAATAAATTGCATGCATGAATGTTCACACTGCATACAGTCGAATGAGCCTTATCTGAATTATCTGAATTAACACTCTGATTTCAACCTATGGGCACTAAAGATGTTCGTCAGGTGGTTTTGAAATTAGAATGAAATAATTAAATGCTTATGCACATTAAAAAATATATATGACTGCTATATCGTTAAAATGTTTTCATACAACAAAGACCATGAAGGGTAAACTATTGCAGCTAAAGGTTCACTGCACTAAGGTTTTCACAATGCAAGTGTAATATAAAAGGAATGTATGTGTTACATATATTTGTATTTGATTGCATGTCTTCATCTTTTTCTTTTTGACAGTTATCATACTCATTTACTTGCCACTCAACACAGCTAAGCTTCAAAGTTAATAGAGGCTCAAATGATATATTTTAAAATAGAAATATAAGATATTAAAAATGTAATTCTAATAAAATCTTTTTAAAGTGTTCAATGTCTGTAAGCTATGAAAACAGTTACTTGAGGCCAGATTAATTTCACCTTTCCTGCAGCATGTTAGTAAAGAACTGAGTGCTCAAACAGGTAACGCAGCCTTCAAAAAGCCCTTTGGTAATTGTTTTCCCTGATACAAAAGCCTTTAATTGACATGAAAATTAACTGTGTGAAAGCCTTAATATGCTGTGTCAAAACAAAGAAAAAAAACTAGGATACAAAAAGATCGAGTTTCATGAAGCAAGCATTTCTTGTTGGCTGTCACTTCAGCGTGAGTGTGTTTTTATATTATTAATAATGGATGTAAGGTTTTTAATTAGAGCTTTAGAAATGTTGGCAATAATTTATCTTATGCTTGTCATTAGCTCGCTCCCACATGACCCTATATAGGACTAAGTGGGTATAGAAAATGGATGGATGGTTACTCATTAGGTGGACTTAAACCTTCTTAAATAGCTCAAATGTATCAGAGAAGAAATCCTAGTGGCGTATGGTCTCCCCCTGGTGGTTGGAAACTCGAAGTACATATTCAAACACATAAACCAAATGTGGTTTTAACACGTTCTGTTACAGGACAAACAGTAAGTGAATAGTGTCTTTGTAGGCCATTTCAAACGTAATGTAGAGTCGTTATATGTTATAGATTTTTAATTAAGAAAAAAAAAACAGTTTTCTCAACTCATAGTTGTTGCTAAGGAAGAAGTAATGAAAGAAGACGACCAATTAAAAACTTTAAGCGCCGTTTGTAATCAGGTAGTTGTCTTAAGGTGCAGTAGAAAAGGACAAAATTGAGAACTTTTCCAGTAGGCAGAAGTTATACACGTTTGGTTGACAAACCAGCTTTGGAAATGATTGACCTGTAGTTGCAAACCCACAGCTACCCATTAGTCCATCAACTGCCCCACCTGAGCATCAGCATGGTGAAGCGAGTCATTAACTTGTCTAGATTGGCAGCAAGCATGCAGAGGCTGACGGCCTACAAAACTGTCTGCTGCCGTGGCTTTAACATGTCAAAACTAACTAGATTAGTTGCTGATTTGGCCCGTCATCGTCTTTTCTACAGCATTTTTGAGCGGATTGTGTTTGTTACTTTACAATCAATCCCTTGTGCACAAACACACCATTTAAACCTCCAGTCTTGTTCTGCGTTGGCTTGTTCAGCTGTCTCTTCATCTGAGGGAAAATCAGAGCAGGTTTCCTATTGTGGAAGGAAATTGGAATGATTACAGTGATTAGGGCTACTTTTCATCTAATGTTATATGGATTTGGTTCTTCTATCTGCATCTTCAGTGTTGTAAAAGTCTCTATGCTTTGATTTCTGAGTTTCCAAGTAAAGTTGCAGCCAGTATAATGTGGGTTTTCTTAGCCTGGGAGCTTGCCCACTGTTGTAGTGCAGAGGTTAATCCTACAATCATTAGGCTACTTGATATTATAGCTCTTCTTCCAACTTTCTTGCTGTCTTGATCTGACCTACAAAACTCCTGAACTGGAAAAGATTCAAGACAGAGAGCATGTTTGCATCCTCTTGTTACCAATAAAAATGGCAAAAAGTTTGACTTTACCATCCTTCACCTGGATTTAACTAATGCCCTGGCTCCAGAGTACTATATTTATCTGAGATAAATGACAAAGGCTTTGTTAGCTTTACTCCTGTCTTGGAAATGCAAGAATGTATTGAATTAAGGGTATTAATTTTCGTTGATGACGTTTTTCTTTTGTCTGGTCGCCCAAAGTTTGTTAAAGTATATACAGGGCTGGTGGAAAAAGTAAGTGAACCATTAGAGTTAGAGCTTCAGGGATTGCTAATTAGAAACGATAGGGTGTGCATCTGTAGAGCTACTTTGATCGATAAAAGCCATTCAGACATATAAAGTTTAATGTTACTGAAAACATCTGCTAATGTTAACCATGGCTCTCACAAAGGACATCACAGGATCAAGAACAGTTGACCTGTATTAGGCTGGAAAGGGACACAAAGTCATCTTAAAGTGTTTAGGCATCCATCTGTGAACAATTTGACGCACTTAATAAACACATACATTGTATGTGTTGTCATTGTACGACTAGAAGACATAAGTGGAACTGAAAAATACAATTCTTGTCATTGAACAGGCAGAATGTCCTTGTCCAAAGACCTAGGAGGAAGCTGCTGTCCTGAAAACAAAATAATAAAATAAAATAAACATTCGTAACTGATGTTTGATGGAGAGCTCCTTGGCATTGCAGTTCTGGAAAATTGTTCTGTGGACTTTTGGGTAGAAAACACAACAAACACAGCTTGATTTGGCGCAGCTTGCCAAATCAAAACAAAACATTATCCCAGCACTGGAGTTGGGTACAAGGAACATTATGACCTGGGCATGTTTTCCTGCCTGGGCCTGGGCCAGTGAGGAGAGAATTTATTGATAAGTTACCAAAATGTCCTACGGGATAATGTTCTGTTTACCACCTGAAGCTTTGAAGCCAGGTGATGCAGCAGAGCAATGACTGTAAGTGCTTAAAGTAAATCCAGAACAAAACGGCTTCAGCAAAAGAAAATAGACCTTTTAGAGTGATTGGGTCGGAGCACAGGATGTAATGATATAAAGAAGCCGTGGAATGACCTCAAAAGAGATGTTCACACCAGACATCCTACATGCTTGAGCTGGAGCAGCGACCAAATTCAGAGGAGTCTTGACTCTCTACGCTGAGTGAGCGGTTGGCAAGAGGTGCGAGGGAAAACGTATATATATCCATACATCTGTACATATCCAACTTTCAGAGACATAAAAAGGGTTTTAAAAATACATAAAAACATGCATTTGTATATATTTTTAGAAACAATTATTTAAGAATTGACATGCGTGACATATACACATATATTACTCAATGAAAAATTGAAATGAAATATTGTTCAACATCTGTGTTGAATACTTGTGTGAAAAGATTCAATAAGTTTAGCTAATTCTCAAAAAATGTGCTGCTGCTACATGCGCTTGATTGTTGTTCTCGTGATGCCTTACGAATCAAGTAAATACAACCTCAGATGAACGTTGTCTGAAAAATTAAACTGTGTTGTAATCTGTTAATAAAAACAATGCCAACATGTGAAATGTACGTAAAAGCAGTGTGCATAGGTTTCATGTATGTATACTATATTTTACCAACTTAGACATCAGTAAGAAACGTCTTCTTGTCTGTGATTGTTTTTTTTATTTTCTTTTTGTTAATCATTGGTGGTATTGAAGAAAGCAGAGAGGCCTAACTTTCTTTTGCGTCTTACCAAAGAAAGAGCTCTGCACACTGCTGTCGTACCAGGACAGTTTAGGCCTCTCTGCTATTGTGCGTTTTCTTCTCCTTTCCATTAAGACCTGATTGCTTGTAATTTGCCTCAATTGTGTTGGCATAAAGCTTCCCGCCATCTAGCGATCTGCTATTATGCAAGGATTTTGAAAAGACTAGATTTTTTCTTTTCTTTTTTTTTTTTGGCACCATGTTGGAAGTCTTGTCCAAATAAAGAAGTTGTGTGATGTTTCCATTCCTGACATTTTTTGCCATCTTTTCTTTTTATCTGGATTGGTTAGTTGTGCTTTGTCATGTATGAAAAAGTGATCAATTTTTTCCCGAACAGCTTTTGTTTTTCTCCTGGCTGTCTATCAGAACCTTTAAAATGTGCTTCAGACTAACATTTCCCACCATTCAGACACTTAGATAATGGACTGGTGTGCCTTTATAATCATGGTTTCTTAGTATATTCTCCAGTATTATATGTTTAATATACAGAGTAGTCTGGGAGGACATGACTGTAGATTGCATTGGTTAATCATGATATTCAGTTTATAGAGTATACACTTGAGAAAATAAAATAGGTAGTCAGAGACAAAGAGTTTCTCGGTTTACCAGCAGGGAGCCAGCCCAAACGAACTCTCTATAATCTGAACAAATGCAGTAAATATGTCTTAGCTGTAATCTAGATCTCAGTCACACTATGACATGTTTTGTGAATATGGTCAGGTTATGATGACATCCATAAACACTTATATTTGAATTGTTGTAGTTGCACAAGTGAATTGTATTAATCACATATATACATAAACAATTTTGTAGAATGTATAAATAAATAATATAGTAATAATGATATTAAGTGACACTAAAGTAGTTTTTTTCCAAAGTCTATGTTACTTGCTTAGACTTCAGTCCCTGATAAGCAGATGAAGATGGATGGATGGATGGATGGATGGATGGATGGATGGATGGATGGATGGATGGATGGATGGATGGATGGATGAATGGATGGGTGGATGGATGGATGGATGGATGGATGGATGGATGGATGGATGGAGGGATGGATGGATGGATGGTGTAAAGTTACTTTTGGAGTGCAGGTGACTGAGAGACTCAGCAAATTGATAATAGAAGAGAAAACAGGAGAATAATCCTAACCCTAACAGACTGAACAACACTAAATCTTAGACAGTGTCATAAAAGCGACTTCATTCCACATCTACATCTAAGCTAAATATTTGCTAGAGTTCCTTTGCCCCATTTTAATATACCCGTCCCACACTCTGAATACGGATCCATGTCCAGTGCTCTCTGTAGGTGTCTTTGTATCACAGTGGTGAAATGTGGTCCTAAACTGTAGTATCACAAACAACAGCAGTGGCCTGAATGCTCCGTTTCCCTGATGTTTGTGAGCATGGTGCAGTTAAGTAAAAACTTTACAGGCATGTAGCTATTGTTTTAATGAATATGAGAGGATAAGTGTGATTTAACCAATACAAAAACTGAACTGCACATATCTCTGTCCATTTTACTTATACCCATTCAACTTAATAATCACAAGTGCTCTGATGTGGAAATGACATCCAGGCCCTCATGGGTTGAAAGGTCAACATACTGACAAGCATGCCACCGGTGTTATACCATCACTATATGGTCTCTAAATGAAGAAACACATAGGATTTGTTGGAACATCATATAATATTTTAAAGAAAAGCTTTTCTGTTGAATATTGCACTAATACTCAATCATCTGTGGACACTATTAATATCACAGCAACGCCTCGATCAGCAGACTAATTATTCTGCAGGTGGACTGTTTCACTTTAGTGGGCAAAATACATTTTTTGCAGGTAATTTAGGATTATATCATTCATTTTTTAGTGTATCAAAATTCTATTTTGAGTAGTTTGCCTTTTTTTTTTTTATCCGTTATGTCAAAACTGCACAAGAATATTGGATTTTAAACATTGGCTTATTAAGACGTTCAAGTGCTAAGACACCTTTGGACTGTTTAAAATAAAAATGTGTTGGTGTGAGTAAAGAAGTGGAAAAAATATGAATATTCTTTATTTAGAAGTTTGGAGTTTTGGAGTTTCATCAACGCAAAGAGATGAAGTGAAGCAGCACTTGATTCTGCCTGAAGCTAAAAAACACGATGCTTTGCAAGAAGTGTTTTGGTTACTTCAACTGGTTCAGCATCAGGAAACACACGCTGAGCCGTCTTTTCTCAACAGAGGAGCTCTGATCAATATTAAAGAGTTTTATTCTACTTTTAGTCCATTAGCCTAAGACTTGAGGAGAAAAGTGTGGCACCCCAATTCCAAGCTGAACAGTTTAGCTTGTTCTTACCACATCTCATCCGTCTGTTAAACCACCGGTGCATGAAACTGTCCCCAATGGGATATGCCATCATCACATCACACCCTTGTTTTTTAAACAACACCTTACAGTTGAACAAACATGCTGTGCAAGGCATAACCAAAATAAATCTTGAATTAGGCATCAGGGGACACCTTATTAACCCACAACTACACATCCAGAACTTCACTGTACCAGCCCAAGCAGAGAGAAGCTGTCCCCTGGTTGCAAAGAAGTTGCAAGCTCCTGATCCACTCACAGCTTTCAGCTCATATCTAGTTGGTAAATAACATTTTAAACCATTTGGTCATATGCCAATGTATGTTTCTGCACTATTTGCACACTAATTAGGGTGGAGAGTGGTCCAGATTTGGGATAAATACAGAAGCTGCGTGTGTGTGTGTTGGAGTAAATATCTCTGTCTTGACAAACATTACATGTCTACAAAAGCAAAGAGAATGCAAATTGTTCCTTAAGATCCCTCCGGGCCTCACAGACATCCCAAGCTGACCAGATCAAGCCAGACTGCCTCTCTCTCAGGGTCCAGGCTGGTTAACAAGCAGCAGAATAAACGCCAGCAAGTTAAATTGTATGTAACTTTTTAGTTCGCACTAATAGTGTGACCTTTATTGATTTCTCGTCTCTGCCTTCAGCTTGGTGAAACACTAATGGCTTTGCTCAATAAAAATCCATGAAGTGGAAGTTCTCAATACCCCTCCCCCTGTGTTGACCACATGCCTAAAAATAGCCACTAAACCTCCCTTGGAGGCCAGCGAGCCAGTGCCATGACAGCTCACTACTCTTACTCAATGCGAGCGGCATCGCGCCCCTGTTTGTTTCCTCACTACTGATGTAAGAGGGCTAACATGCTGAGCCATCTGCCAAACACTTCGACTCATGTCCCTGCCAGTTTCCATTCAAATGGTCAGCCACATTCAGTGAGAACACTGCCTCTTCAAATCAATACATTTATTGCATGATGAGTGGCGCATGAAATAACACTGTGACTTTGAAAACAAACAGTTTTCAGCATCTCTAACTTAGATGGCGTTCTGGGACCTGCTGCTGCTCTAAAGAATTACATTCTCTTTCAAAAGAATGAGTTTTTAATAAAAATGCTTTGTGTCTGTGTGGCTGCCACCCACTGTTTTATTGACTGACACTGTCAATGTGTTGCCCGGCCTTCCTTCTATTCTTGCACTTATTGAGCTTGCAAAATAAAATAAAACATTATGAGCAGGGTTCAATAGAGCTGATGTCATTCCTAAATAAATAAACAAATAAATGGTTAAAAAAAAAACAACCTTCTTTTTCAAAACATCTTTGAAAGCTGAACTTTGTTGACCAGTCCATCTCCACATCCCCAGTTATTTGGAAGCGATGTGATCTTTACTCTTGAGGTGTACTCCTAAATTTGGAGCTGCAGACGCAGCTGAAGGCAACTTTCTCATATGGTGAAGCAAATATTGGGAAGTCAAAGTTCTGAGAGGGCACCCCCGTGGTGCTATTCCTCCTCACTGAGAGGAGCAACACGCCAGCAGTATTGATTCACCTCACAGCCTTGAGCCTGCTGTCACAGACAGTATATCACTTCATTTAATCCACTGTTAAATAGGCTGTAATTAGAAATCTGTTCTGCAGATGTGTTTTATTTAAAGAGTGGTCCGTGGCTTAGTTGGAAGTCTGCCTACGCAGTTGTGCATTAGTTTTACCACAGTTGTTCTTATTGCTATATTTATTTTCACATAGGATATTAATCTCAGTGCTGTTGACAGTATATGCAAAGAGAAGGCAAAGAATGCAAATTAACTCCCTCATGGGAGATTACCCTGCATGATATTTGAACAGCATTTACAGTAAGTCTCTTAATTGCTTTTAATGTTTGTTGGTCCCCTGACTCAATTTCATGACCAGTTTACTTTTTTTTAACAAGACATCTTGACTTGTCATTGCTAGAAAACCCCATGCAAGGAATTAAAAAATAACAATGGTGAAGTTCAGTTGACTTTACCAGCGAGGAGCCAGCCCAAACAAAATCCCTGAAGCCGTATCAATTTAGTAAATGAAATAAGGTGACTGAAGCACTGTTTCAGTAATAATACTGCGTATTGAAGTCAATGGACAGCTAAATAACAATTACTTTTATTTTATGTTGATTCAGTTGGGGCTGAATCAAACAACTCGGTTTCTAGGAGGAGGAACTAAAACTCTATAGGTATCACTGCCCTTTCAAAAAAGACACACATATCAGAAGCTGTGGGAGGTTATAATCGTACCTATATGTGATTGAAAAGACTCTGTGAACCTTTCTTCTCAGTGTCTGATATTTCTTTGTTAAGCCATTACTGCAGCTGTACTTTTATGGTAACTACTGACATGCCATTTTCATTGCTTTTGAGGTCCATTTGGTCCATTCCTCTGCACAGACCTGCTTCAGCTTGGGGGTGTCTCGAGGTTTCCTCACATGAACCACGCACATCAGGACCTTCTGCAAAATTTCTGTCGGATTAAGGTCAGGTAACTTGGACCTGAAAAAATGATTTTCATTCACCTTTAACCTTTCTGTGATAGAATGACATCTCTGTTCAAAGTAGGTGTCATTTCATGTGATTCACACCCACTATACCTCCTTAGAATTTAGTTCACGCACACAGGAAATGTGTGCGTGAACTAAATCCTTTGGACTTGGACTGACATAATGCAGAATTCATTGTTTCACCATGACAAAGTCATCGTGATTCATCCATTCATCTATTTTTTATACCAGCATTAATCCTATTCAGGGTCATACGGGTCTGCTAGACCCTATCTGAGCAATGTCAGGGTCAAAGGCAGATTGATTTAAACCAGGACCTTCGAGCTGTGAGTCAAAAGTCTTGAATGCCAAGCCACCAAACTGCTCATCATCATGGTCAGTTCATTTATTTTCTATGCTTGGTTGCTTCATCCTATTCTAGGTTTTTAAAGTTTGGGCTTTGGAACCAATTGTCAGCTGTCATCGGACCCCAGAGACTGTGAAACAAACCCGAACCAGGATACTAAAAACATCACGTTTCAGACTTTTGTCATAAACTCGGACTCTCCCATTATGTGTGTTTTAGTTTATCGACCACCAAAATTTACTAAGGACTTCATTCAGGACTTTGCAGACCTGGTGGCAAGCATAACTGTGGACTTTGATCGTTTTTTAATTGTCGGTGATTTTAATATTCATGTTTGTTGTGAGTCCAAACCTTTGGCCCGGGAGTTTTTAACTCTTATTGACTCCTTTAATCTCACCCAGTCTGTGACAGGTGCGACTCACCAAAAAGGGCACGTTTTAGACCTTGTTTTATCCTTCGGTGTAAATTTAAATGTTACTGACATCGTTGATGCTGGTATTTCTGACCACTTTGCTGTTTTTTTTTCTGTTGCGATTCCGGGTCCGAATGTCAGGCGACGCACAGCGGAGCGCTATGCGCGCACTATAACCGCTTCCACGGCTGCGCAGTTCGCTGCAGCCTTCGGCAGCTCGTTGGGGTCCTTCAGGGACTGTTTGGTCAATCTAAGTCCCGATGAATGCCTAACCGTTTTTAATGCGATCTGCACCGATATCCTGGACATGGTGGCTCCGGTCAGGAGGAAGCGATCCAAACCAGTGACAGAGCCGTGGTTGAATGAGACCACCCGGACCCTGCGACGGGCCTGCAGACGCGCTGAGCGGAAATATAAAAAAGATCATCTTCACATCTCCTTTGAAATTTTTAAAACGAGTTTATTAGAATACCAGAGAGCTGTTAAATCTGCTAAAACACACTTTTTTTCTAACCTTATATCAAGCAATTCTGATAAGCCTCAGTTTCTTTTTAAAGTTCTTAATTCTCTTTTAAATCCTGGGGACCCAGATGGTATTGTGCCATCACAGATACTGTGCAATAGATTTCTGGAGTATTTTATAAATAAGATCTCCTCTACTCGACCGCCTTTGCCTTTATCCTTGTCCTTGGCAGATCCTGTATCTGCAACCGTTTGCAATGTTGTTTTTGAGACTTTTGAGCCTGTGTCCCTATCTTCTTTGACTGAAATTGTCAAACACCTCAAGCCTTCCAACTGTCCTAAGGACAGTGTCCCGGCTCGGCTCTTTAAGAATGTTTTTAACAGCATAGGGCTGTGTGTTGTTGGTTTGATTAATTCATCTTTGAACTCCGGTTGTGTTCCAGCTGCTTTCAAACATGCTGTGGTGCAGCCGCTCCTTAAAAAGCCTAATCTAGACACTTCAGTTCTTGCGAATTACAGGCCAATTTCAAAGCTCCCGTTTTTATCTAAAATTTTAGAGAAAACTGTTTTTAACCAATTACAATCTCATCTTGATCTTAATGATACTTTAGAGAAATTCCAGTCTGGTTTTAAACGATTTCATAGCACCGAAACTGCTCTCCTTAGAGTTTTTAATGACCTGCTCCTGTCCGCGGACCACGGCAACCCGACTGTTCTGGTTCTACTGGATCTCACTGCTGCCTTTGATACAGTAGATCACCAAATCTTGCTATCGCGGCTTGAGAACTACGTAGGCATTAAAGGCACCGTTCTACATTGGTTCCGGTCTTATTTAGAAAGCAGGAGTTTCTCTGTTTGTTTGGGCCAGTTTTTCTCGTCTGCATCCCCTCTTAATTGTGGGGTGCCTCAAGGTTCCATATTGGGTCCAATTCTTTTTTCTTTGTATATGCTTCCCTTGGGCTCCATTTTTCGGAAACACAAAATTGCTTTCCACTGTTTTGCCGATGACCTACAAATTTACCTGCCCATAGAGTCTAAGTGCAAAAAGTCAATTGAACCTCTCCTCATCTGTCTCGAGGAAGTCCAGTCTTGGTTGCAGAGTAACTTTCTCAATCTAAACAAAAATAAAACAGAAATAATAGTCTTCGGTCAGCCAAATATTTTAGATGGGCATGACAGTGTGATTGGTCCCTTATCTGTGTACTGTAAACAATCTGTAAGGAATCTTGGTGTGATTTTTGATTCTGGTTTTAAGTTTGACAAACAGATCGGTTCAGTGGTCAAAGCTAGCTTTTTCCATCTACGGCTTTTAAGTAAGGTAAAACCATACCTTCCTTTGAAAGACCTGGAGAGAGCTATTCATTCTTTTATCACCTGCCGGCTAGATTACTGTAATTCCCTCTACTCTGGGATTGACCAGCTGTTGCTCCGCCGCCTGCAGACGGTTCAGAATGCAGCAGCTCGTCTGCTGACTAACAAGAAACGTCGTGATCATATCACTCCTGTCCTGGCCACCCTGCACTGGCTTCCAGTCCAGTACAGGATCCATTTTAAGATTTTATTACTGGTTTTTAAGAGTTTAAACGGTACGGCACCGTCTTATTTATCTGAGCTTTTAAACCTCCATGTTCCGGTCAGAGCTCTGAGGTCCACCAATCAGTTACTTTTAACTATTCCTCGATCTAAACTTAAAAGCAGAGGGGACCGATCCTTTTCCTTCGCTGCCCCCAAATTATGGAACAGACTACCTTTTAATATCAGATCTGCTGAGACCACTGAACGTTTTAAAACCCTGTTAAAAACACACCTCTATGCATTGGCGTTCCCACCATCCTGAGCATGACATCTTGGTTTCTTGTGTATGAGTACTTGTATGATTGTAGTTTATTACCTTTGTTTTAATTGTTTTTAATTATATGTATTACTTTTATTGTACTGTTTTATGTTTTATTTTAAATCTGCACTTTCCTGTTCTTATGCTGTACAGCACTTTGGCTAAACTGAGGTTTTTTAAATAGTGCTTTATAAATAAACTTGAATTGAATTGAATTGAGTTTCACAGCTTGAGTACAGCATTTTGATTTAGCTTCGCATTTAAACGACAGAACACTATTTTGGTTTTTCAATAGCTTCCTACCCTGTCTGGATAATCCTGAGTCAACTGAGTATATGCATTTTTGTTTTTGATGAGCATTGGTTTTCTTGTTGCAGCCACGTCCCATACATCATTGTTGTTCAGTGCTTTCCTGATATTGACTTAAATTACCCTGGGTCCCTTTGTTAAACTTTTGCTATTACCTTGCTCTTTTGGTAATCTTTGTTTTTACCGCTGCAGGGGAGAGTAATGAATTTCTAGCATTTGTACACAGTCCGTCAAAACTATTAGAGTCTAAATTCTTAAGCAAAGGTTTTATAATATTTTTTATTTTCTTTAACAAACAAGTTTTTTTTTTTTTAAATCAAACAGCTATAGATTCCTTTTCTTCCTTTGTGATTTAGCAGACTGTCCACTCACAACTGCTACAGTACAGATTCATGTATATATATATATATATATATATATATATATATATATATATATATATATATATATATATATATATATATATATATATATATATATATATTTATATATATGTGTGTGTGTGTGTGTGTGTGTGTGTGTGTGTGTGTGTGTGTGTGTGTGTGTGTGTGTGTGTTTAAGCCATCTATATCCAGAAATTTAGCAACTTTTAAGTGGTTCAAAAACTTTTAGTGTGAAATGTTATTGTCATTCGAACCTTGGACAGTTAGTAGTTGTGATTGAGAAAATTTAAGCTTACTCATTTGAAGTGACCCCCCCAATGCAAAATCTTAAACTTTATATTAAGATTCAGAAACCTGAATTAGCGGATGATATAAATGTGTTAAGATTGTTTTTTTTTTTTAGTATAAAGATTCCTATTTGGTCATTGACTGGCCCATTTGCAGCCACATCTTCATCTAAAGGAACAAGTGATCCCACCAGTTCCTTTAATCTGTCAACAGTCTACATGAAGGCTACACATTTCTGTCAGTTCCTTTTTCCATCATGTCACAGAAACATTTAATGACTGACAGATGCTTAGAGTTACCCTTTACGTTGAAGAAAGTGGAAAATGTGCAGGCGTAAACGGTACACTTCAAAAGCCTACTGCCAACATCTTACTCAGACACTTAAATTGAATGGAGCCATCATCAATTCAACAAATTATCCACAGACTTTCCTTTGTGTTGCAGCATATGTATTAGCCATCCTACAGCTGTGAATAAGACACATAAAACAAACACACAGACATAATTGACAGCCCGCTGCCCAGATTTACTGGTTTTAGTTGCTGTTCCAGCCGGCCACCGCTGGGTGTCGCTCCAGGGTGTCTGATGTCGCCTCCGTGAACTTACTCCGGTATCATCTGTGCGGGTTCGTTGTGTGTCGGATAGCAAGTCAGCCTGGTTTCCAGCTGAGTGCTTGCTCTCTCACAGTGTATGTGTGTGTGTGTGTGTGTTGTCATTATTATCCACTCTGCTCCCAGCTCAGAATGGCCAGATTCACTCAGACTGAAACAAGAAGGCAGCACCATCCACAGCAGCCCCAGCCCGCTTACTCCAGCCTGGTTTTCACCGGACCGGGGGCACCACCGACACAACAACCACTCCTACTTATCCCTCACCAGCACCAGTACCCTCAGATCACATTTCCGAAACCCATGAACGGGTCAGAACCCATTTCAATTCATCCGGAGAGCGGCAACATGAAAGACCAAGATGCCATTAAGCTGTTTATCGGGCAGATACCGCGGAACTTGGAAGAAAAAGACCTGAAACCCCTGTTTGAACAGTTTGGGAAAATCCACGAACTGACAGTTCTCAAGGACCGATACACCGGCATGCACAAAGGTAACGTGTCGCCCCTCAGATACACGCGAGGACCATATGAAGCTTGGCAGATTGTTTTTACTCTTATTACCTGAACATTTTTTATTATTATTATTATTATTAGTATCATTTTGCATTAAAATGCGAGTATTTGCCACTCTTCACTTTACGTTTTATCAGGTTACATCTTAAAAATTATGGGTCCAAACAATTTATCAGCATTATCATGTTCGTTGTTTCTCACATTTTCATCTAAGATTCGAGTGGTCTGGAAGTTTTTCCTAATCATGATTTTTTTTTTTTTTTGTTAATGCAAAAACACAAGTTCCTAATTTTTGACAACATGTAATTTTATGCGATTTTTAATTTCCATCCCGATAATTCTGTGGTTTAAATGAGCACACAAAGAATATTTTTAAACATTATGATTGATTTCTTCCACGAAATTTTCTTTATGTTGTTGTAATCGAAGAGTATTTCCTTAACACGCTCCTAAGTGGGGCAGAGGCGCTCGGAAAGGATGCATTTTTAAAGAGCCTTCCCTTGCCAGTCCCATCTTTTGCGGAGGGGAGGCATCATTTATTCATTCATACGCTTTCTTTAACATCTCTCCTTGTGGGAATGGAGCGGGTTGAGTGCAAACCCGTCACAGCGAAATCTGTTTAATGCTACAATGTCTCCAAAGGGCGCAAGAGCTGTCACAAGATGACGGACGTCGCCACGGAGATGGTGATGCTGCGTTGTCTCTGCTGAAATGGAAGGCTGAGGGAAACAGAGGGTGTAAATCCACCCAGCTCACTATATATAGGCTACAGTGACGACTTCCATCTCCCGGGGCTGCAACGAAGTTGGTTTGCAAGAATGTAAAATCGCTGCCTGTGTAGATATAAATAAATAAATAAATAAATAACCACTACTAATAAAAACAAAAACAAAAAAACAAACAAACACATTTTAGCTACTTCCTCCCCATTCCACCCACACCCCCCACCAAGACCAGATGCATCACCATCAGCACCATAATCTTCATCATCACTACATATCAATTAAACCCAACTTAATTTATTTTTTTTGTATACTACCCAGTCATACAACATAAAAACATCTTTAGGAAAACAGCAGTTACAAATAATCTGTGACATTTAGGCCGTCATGATATTCTGACTGTTACCAGCTTCGCCGGGATCATGTTAAAATTTAAACGACAGTCATGAAGAACAGTCGTAAAAAGTGACATAAACCAAGCACATCTTCTTTAAATGTATATAATAAAATGTCATCTGGCCCTTGACGGGTGTTAAACTTAGGTAAGCAAAATGTGAGATGACTATCAACACAGGACGTACTGTATTCACCAAGGCGTTCAAAACTAAGCGGATGTGCAGGAGCAACGTGTGAGATGAACGAAAGCTTTGATTAATGTTCCAAAGGAACATCAGAGGGTATCTATCAGCCAGGTGCTGCCAATCATATGCACTTAATTAACTGATCATCAGCAGGTGAGACCATCTGCATAAAAGCAAAAGCTCTGTCAGTTTATTCAATTCAATAAAATAATCTCCAAAGGGCAATTTGATTTTGGATTACTAAGTCAACAGTTTTGTCGCTTTAAAGAGTGAGTAGCCTTCAGATGTTGGGATAAATAAATCCCTTGTAGTGGTCGGTACTGCACCTGCGTTGAACCCGAGGAGGCCTCGAACTCACGTCTGTGGTTTAATTGTGTGGAGAATGTGCTTTGTTGTTGTGCGACTTAGCTCCAGAGCAGTCCCCAGAAAACAGCCAGTCTTCTTCATCATTTGTTCAGTTCATTTGATTTCCTGATTCTGATGCTGTTTCCTCAACAGATGACTGCAAGCGAAGTTGCACTTTCCACCACAGACTTATGGAAAATATGCAAAAAAAGTGAATGACCTAATGGCTCGTCTTGTGGGCCACTTCACTGTTTCATCTCCATCCCAGTCTATTATCCAGGCGAACATGCAGTTCTCCAGCTTTTCTTCCAGGATGGAAATGGCGTTCATTTTTTTGCCTTCATAAAATCCACAATCATCTTCTTTGTCTTGATCGTATTCGGGATGAGCGGATTGTTTCAACACCATGCCACAAAACGGTCCATTATTTCTGATACTCAGCCCCCTGTCCATCAGTGACACACCTCCTAACAGCATGATCATCTTATATATATTTTTAAAGATGACAGAACTCTGAGTTATAGTGAAAGTTTGAGGTGTACAGAGTGATGAGAAACGGGGATTCGGGCATTCCCCTGTGAATCTCCAGTGCTACTGACCTCTCAGACACATACCCTTCAGTCTCACAGACTGGTTTGTCAGCTCCATAATCCAGGTGACTGGGTTTCCTGGAATTTTTCCATGTTGATGAATTGTGATAGAAGAACTGGAAAAATCAAAGCAAATGATCCAGAGAAGAGTGGCCTATATGAAACAAGTAGATGATGGCATTTTCCTCTTCATGCCCATTACAATGAATAGACTGCAAGGTGCTGCTTGCTTATTTAGGTGGGCTTATACAAGTCTCCACAGCACTAATAATGGGAGACCTCAGGCCAACTGGTCCATTACTGTTGAGGCCAGACGGATGATTTTCTTATCTTCTTAGTCCTGCAGCAAAGCATAATGTCTTCCACAGCTCTGGAACCTTCTCCTTACTCATGCTGAGGTTAAAGAAGTGCTGTAGAACATCATATAACTGCTCTAATCAGACCTTCGGGTCTTTAAGGCCGACACCACCCGGACCTGCAGCCTTGTTTTGGTTCTACCTGTGCCTGCCTCTTCACCTGACTGCAGGAGACAAGCAGACAAGATGTGAAAGCAATGGGGGTTTCAGTGTTTCTTGATGTTTAGGGGGCAGACAATGATATTAAAATCCTTGTCTGAGGTGCAAGGTGAGACTTCAGATGTGTGACAGGGAAGCTGTGGGTCCAGGGAGGTTGCGAGGTCTGTGTAGCTGGGGGCAGGAGAGGAAGATGCTGTGCTTCCTCCTGAGCTAAAGTTTAAAAAAAAAAAAAATGTTATTGGCTCTGTTCAGGCTTCCATCAGTCTGATCTCTCGTCTGTTTGAAGCAAGTGGTCTGTTTCATCGCTGACCACACATCCCGTACCTTGCTCTGCAGGAGCTTGCTCTCCTGCATTTTCCTGTCCACCTTGTTCCTCTCTATTAGCCCCTATAGCTCTCTACACACTCTTCAGTAGCCCCCTGTCTCTAAGCCTGAAGGCTCTTTCTTCTTCAGCTCACTGGCGATCCAAACCTTCCTAGTGGGAGGCACCTTATCGTCCTGGTGTGGATGGCGTTCTCCATACAGAATCTATTGTAGTAGTGTCACAATCACAGTCTTGGAATCGTGTGTCATCTTTATGTTGTCAAACACAGAACAGCTAAAAGGACAGAAAAGGGAAGAAAGTATGGCTTTGTTTGTAAGAGTTGGCAGAAGAAAGCATCTTCTCACTTGAATGAACATGGCAGCATGTTTGTAAAGTTGCATACGATCAAACCAGAAGACCTCTGGAACAGTGTTCTTCAGACAGACAAGACCAAATTTAACATTTATCCATAATGCACAGGTCCACATTTATTGAAAAAACACCTGACACCAGCTGTCAAGCTGCCGTGCGGAGGGTTGGTGCTTCGGCTTTATCAGCCATAGACGCAATCGTCCGAAGTGTGTGGTGACAGAGAGAACTAGAAACAAATCCCTGCAAACCCCTCTGAACTGAAGCAGCATTTTCTAGAAGAGGGGGGCAAAGTTTCCCCTCAATGATTCAATGATGTTGTTCAGAAACAATTACTTCTAATAATTGCGTTTAAAGGTGGCTCTACAAGCTGCTCTATTACAGAGCGTGCCTCTTTTTAATTTTTGGTTTAGTGTTTGCTAAATAAATAACGATGACATTAAAAATATATGTATTGTTGTGCATTTAATGCTATGTTTATTTAATTTTAAGACCTGGTTAGGACCAGAATATATTTTTTAACGTCCTTATGCCATAGAGTTGCATGCTCATTCAAATACGATTATATGGACAAAGGCATTTTAGAAATAAAAGAACACTTGCTTTTTTCTTTTAACTGTATTAGATTCTTAATTGCAATTTTACAATCTTCAACAGGACATTGTTAATATGGTTTTGAAACACCTAAACACCATGATCATGAGCCAAAATAAGAAAAAACAACAGTGATGGCATAGTTTGACACACAGGTCTGGCTATCATTTAGTTGCTTTTTTCAAATAAAATTTAATTAATTCTTTCAATTGTGGTGAGAAAAATTCTACTCCCACCACTTTTGGAGTTTTTATCTTGTACTCTGGCAGCATCAATGTTGAGTATTATTTTCTTTTATTCGTTTCATTTTTTACAGGAGGATGACAGGATTTTTGTTATCATGTAGGAAAAACAAATTGCAAATTTGCCATTAATATAAGGGTCATTTGCATGCCTTCCATGCTGTGTATGAACTTATCCTTAAAACATGAAAGTCAGTTTTTTTTATTTACCGCTGCCAAAAGACATATTATGTCCTTATTTTCACCATAAACATTGAATATTGTGAAGCTTTCACGTTAAATGCTGCTTCTTTTTGCCTTATATTTCATATATTGGACATAGTTAAGAGTACTATTGGCTTATAAGTACTTGTAATTTTTCAGTCAATATGTATTTTGAATTGTTTACTGGATTTCCTTTATTTTTCCCAGATTGTTATGTATTTTTATACTGATTATCATCAGTTGTTTACATAATTCCTACTTAGGTAGTAATAAAGCAAAAAGCAAAGAGTAAAAAAAACCAAAAAAAAAACAAAAACATAGCTTTTCAGATTGTAATTGAGTTGTACTTCTTGCCTTTAGTGTGAGTCCTTGGATCCCCTACCCTCTTTGAAATGCAAAACACAAACTCAAAATAGACTCATAGGACAGAAATTCCCTTTTAAAAGCTATCTAAATAAAAAAAAAGACACAGTGAACATGTATCCATTGATCAGTTGAATTTCACTAATGATTTTTCTTAAGTTTTTTTTTTTATGTTCAAATGCAGCTGGGTGAGGTCTTCTCTCCGATTTGAGGATAAATAATACCAACATAATTGTAAATGTACTTCTCAGAGTGAATATTTACCCTAACTCACTAACTCGCAAGCCAATTAATTTCAGATAAACAGAGTTCAGTCAAATTAAATGTCTTAGGATGTAATGATGCCTGGCTACACAATTAACAATAATACATAACAATAATACATAACAACCTAATCAAACTCTAATATGTCAATGATCTTTTAAAATGAATCATGTTATTAAGCAGAAAGGGATTAATCACTCCACAGCTTGATGGAAACACTGGTACGGCAGCATCAAAGAGACACACTTACTCTGACAAAGACATAGATGGACAGTTGGACACACACACTAACACACACACACACACATAAGCACCATTTTCATTATACAAAGTGTTGTGTATCCAGTCTTTTTGATTTTCATTTCACCCACATTGTGCACAGTGTGTTTATTATTTCCTTATTTCTTATGTGACTACTAACACCCCCCCCCCCCCCTCTCTCTCCGGTAATCCATGGGGGGAAACATGGAATTAGTTTGTAAAGCGTGATAATAATGCATGGCCATAATAACTTGACTCAAGAGGATTAGCAAATGTGCATTGTCTGAAGCAGATTTCTCTTGGGTGATCAGCTGGTTGCCTTCCTAAACAGTGGCTGCCTCTCCCAATTAAAAATTCAGTCTAGTCTGCCTATTCAAATGATTAATTCTGCCCACGCCGTCGATGGACTGCCAATTATTGTCCCCCAACTGGTATTAATAGGTAGAGGATTTCCTGATGTTGAATTTATCACAGACTGTGAAAACTTCTCCCTTTGGCTCTAATTAGCTTATGCTTATAGCACATGCAGAACACACGCTTGATGCAGGACCAATGCTTTAGTTATTTATTATTTTAAGCGTACTTCATTTTTGTTCTTCATTTTTTAAATGGCATCTTTCATGCTTAGTTTTCCAAATTAACAGCTCTCCCACCAAAGAGTGGATGTATTTGTTAAAAGAAGGCAAACATCTCTGGCCAGATGATACCCTCTCATCCAGCCGGTTCACTTGCAGTCAAATCAGAAGGAAACAGAATATGTGATTCAGCACGGCAGACAGACAGAAAACCAGCCCTACGCCGCTCCAATCTGGTAGCCACGGACGCCCTCACGGACGCCCTCACGGACGCCCTCTCGGACGCCCTCTCAGACGCCCTCACGGACGCCCTCACGGACGCCCTCACGGACGCCCTCTCGGACGCCCTCTCGGACGCCCTCACGGACGCCCTCACGGACGCCCTCACGGACGCCCTCTCGGACGCCCTCTCGGACGCCCTCTCGGATGCCCTCGCGCTAACGTTAAGCTTGTGTCGGCTATCGTTCTGTTAACGCTTTTATGGATGGAAATTTTGCCGTAGACCCCAGCCAAGGCAACGCACATTAAATCACAGAATAATCTGATGAAATATTTATTGAAGTTTTTTTTATTTTTTCCCCCTCTCTGCGCCAGTCTGATGGATAGCGTTGCTCTGTCAGTCGTCTTCATGTGAAACACTGGAAAAGGCAGGAAAACAGTGGGGTTCGCTCAAAGACATTACTCCAGAAACTAAACGATTTCATCGTTTTAGAATCCAGATTTCCCAGATAATGTTGTCTGGCATAAAGATGATTCTTTTTCTTTTTTTTTCTTTTTTTTTCCACAGTTTTGATAACAAGTTTGAGTCTATCTACATGT
Source organism: Xenentodon cancila (assembly GCA_014839995.1). NCBI lineage: Eukaryota > Metazoa > Chordata > Actinopteri > Beloniformes > Belonidae > Xenentodon > Xenentodon cancila. The sequence goes on from CM026206.1 coordinate 18,784,071, forward strand.
CTCCGTGTGTGCACTTTTATGAAAACTATAGAAGATAACAACATTGTTGTTGGACATCATCTTCCCTGAAGATGAACTCACTTACAGATCTTAACCAGAGCTGTATATGTTACATGAATGGTGCATATACAGCATGCTGTGATGATAATGCAAATGTATTAGACATCCGTGTATGGAGGGGCTTTTGAGAGTATTATTTGCAATTTAAATTACATTTCTTTAGAGTTTTAAGAAGAAATAAAATCCATTCCTTCTGTGTGTGCGAACGGAAAGTCAGAGGGAAAAGCAATTCTCAGCTTCCTTGCAGTTTTGTGCAGTGATTTGATTTAACATATTTGGAATAAAAACTTCTGTCGGGGCTAGTGAGGGAAGGCCACCGAGCCAAGCTAATGCAGTAAAAACACTCGCTTCGCAATCTTTAAACGTCTGTAAATATTGTAATAAGCAACAGGGCTTTCCTCATAAAAGATGCAGCAGCTCAACTGGTACTGACAGGCGCTATGGGCCTTGACTTCAGGATGATGAGTGCTGCCTCTCCCTCTCCCCTGCTCGTTTCTGTTGGTTTCCCAAGGAGATTGGCAATCTTGGATGCCAACAAGGCAACGCTCTGCTGGAGGTTAGTGTCGGCACACCCGACTCACCTGACTTTTATTCTTTCTTTCTCCCTTAATCCCTGCCTGAGAGAGCCTTTCAGATGAATTGATTTCCTGCTCCAATGCAACATTTATTATGGCTTGCAGTATATAATACTTTCAGTGTGCTGTAAATGCTGTTATTCCATGACCTTTGTGGAATATGTTTACTTTTAATGGGCACCTGGAACTGGGGAAGACATGGGAATATGTGCTGTGAGGTCTAAAAGAATACAGGACCCAGCCTTATCAGAGGGACTCCGAGAAGTTCATTACATTCAATTAAGCTCTTTTAAGGCATGTTTGTTTTTAAGAACACTTGAGAAGTTTGTCATCGCTGAAACTCGGTTTTCTTTTCTTTGAATGACAAACTCTTTCTCTTTGTTTGTTGAGGTCATTGATGCATGATGGAAATAACATTTGAGCTGAATGAAAATTGATATTAAACTTCAGCCTGCTTTTCATAACTGCTGGGATTTCTTAGAAGACTCTTTTTGTGTGTGTGTGTGTGTGTGTGTGTGTGTGTGTGTGTGTGTGTGTCTTTCATGCCAGATTTCTTTTCTAAAGGTAGAGTCGGCTGACGCAGGGCTCATTCTCATTCGTGTACAAAGGTCACAGCTATTTTCTTAGTCTAAATAGAGGGGCAGAAGCCCATCTATTCTGTATGGGTAGCTTTGCGGAGAGTGCCATTGCCTACAGAGCAGAGTGTACTCTTACGGAGGGGGTTATAAAGGCACGGGGGAAGAAAATGAAGAGAGCATGGCAGGAGGGGGTTGGTGGTTTCTGTTAGAGTAGCATGAGCTCTTTAATGTCGTGTTTGAGCCTGGCTGGGCACAGATTCATTTTCGAAGGAAAATGAAATAACAAGGGAGAGGAGAGAGAGGAGATTTTAATGCAATGTTTTGTGATAATCCCTCTCCATTTTGGAATGGTTCAGGAGAACTCAAGCAATAAAGCCTTGAACAAGCCTGGGAAATAATAAGTTATTTGTCTTGCCTTATAGTGTGGTGCCCTTGGAGGGCTTCCTGACCCCTCCCCCCCATGTTTTGGCTAAAAAACCAATCAAAAATTTGTCAAGCTGTCATATCCCTCTGATTGCCAAGTAGTTGAGTCCTTGGTTTTGGCAAGAAGGAAGTATGCACGAATGTCTTACATGTATCTGCCTGAGAGTGCATGCAAGCACAAAGCTTTGTGGAGATGCCTTAGCCGAGTCACCCAATCCTTCTCTGTCAGCCCTGTGTGATGGAGAAGGATTGGACAGGGTGGCACACGTATGCAGCGGGGTCCACAAGGCAAATGACAGACACACGGCACTGTACAATGGATGTATGGACAGATGGATAAGTGGAGGGGAAAATTTGAAAACTGTTTGTCAAAGATGCCAAAACAAATGGTGGCTTTTATCCTGAGGCGCCGGGAGACGTGAGTGATGACTGGCTTGAGACGCGGAGGACAAGTCTAACAGGCCGAGCGGCGTTTGGGCACCGGAGGGTGGGACGGATGTTGGGTGGATGGGGTGGAACAGAGGCCGAGTTTGGCAGATAAAATAATCACCTGAAAGCTGTTGACACGAGAAAAGCCCTCAAGTATCACCAGTAATACATAATTCAAATACTTCAACTGCTACTGCTGGTTCCAATACTGCACCTGACATTGAAGTTATTTACTATTTTATTGTATGGTTGCTGCTTGTGGAATATAAGCACCCATATTTAAGATTTAATGCAAAAACAAGAAAATAAGTCATCCTGAAAACCCAAAACATGCTCTACCTTTTCAGCCTGAGAGAAATTTAAAACAGTTGTCAGAAACAGCATCCACCTTTTTATCTGCAGATATTAAAATATCCCCCAAATGTAAGAAATATCCATTTTTTTGAATTAAAAATGTCTCTGGGTACTCTAGTCTGTGAAGGATATGTGAAGATACACGCTGCTCAGCACAGTTATAAATAGAAATTCTGTGGTATTTCCGAAAATAGGTTAAGCTGCCATTGCTGCACTACTGGCATGACATCACCGATTGCCTGCCAGCCTTCTAGCCCCCCAAAAAAACTGCTCCCACACAGTGCTCAAAAGGAGGGGGAGTGTGAGGGGGAGGCACAGGAGGAGCATATGTGGGTGACTGCAGGGCTATGTCCCCGTCATTTCCAGCGCTTTTCTCCACCTCCCCTCACATGCCGTCCCTTCTATCGCTCAGCCATTGCTGGCCCCGTCCTTCCGTCGCTCCTTCCGTCTATGCTGCTCGCTGAAGGAAAGAGGTTGTTGCCAGCAGTCCCTGTGCTTTATTGCCAGTGACACAAACTGGTTAGAGGCTTTGTACTGGAGATGTGTCGTCGTTGTGTTTTTGCTTTTTTCTTTCCTCTTTGTCTGATAAGGGCAACTTGTTTGCCAGATAGTGCAGAGGAGAGAGATGAAAGATGGAATTTGTGTTTCTTTTTTGATGAACAAATGTTAATTTGGTTTAATGAGCAGAATGTATGCACTTTATATGAGCTCACAGCTTGACAGTAGACATGGCTTAATTAAAGAAGTAATTAATGGTCTGTATCTATCTATCTATCTATCTATCTATCTATCTATCTATCTATCTATCTATCTATCTATCTATCTATCTATCTATCTATCTATCTATCTATCTATCTATCTATCTATCTATCTATCTATCTATCTATCTATCTATCTATCTATCTATCTATCTATCTATCTATCTATCTATCTATCTATCTATCTATCTATCTATCTATCTATCTATCTATCTATCTATCTATCTATCTATCTATCTATCTATCTATCTATCTATCTATCTATCTATCTATCTATCTATCTATCTATCTATCTATCTATCTATCTATCTATCTATCTATCTATCTATCTATTAAATCTATGTATGTCTTTATTTGCGGAGTATTTATGGGATTCTCTGAGCTGCATGTGCCTAATAGGAAATATACATCAATGCAATATACACCCTAGTGCCTGCTTGTTAGTCACAGTCATTAGTAGTAATTATTAGTCTTCTCCAGCTTCAGTGGTGACGTGAGGTAAAGAAATAAATACTGAAAGCTGGGACAAGGACACAAAGTTAATATATTTGCTAAGCAGGATGAAACTGAAAATATGTGTTTAGACTAGGATGTCATTTGACATTCAGAGCATGCATTAAACGGAGATAACAATGAAAAGCATCAGACTTCTTTAAAAAGCCCGGGATAATTATTGTTTCTGAGGCGGCCTTTGTATGGCAGAGCACTGATGAGGATCATGTACACATGTGTAAATTTGTTGGTATTCTTCCATTGAAGAAAGAAAAAAACCCACAATGATCATTGAAATAACCGGAAACTGACAAAAATAAGAATAAATAATAGTTTACTGAAAACTGACTAATGAAAAACCTTTGAAAATCAGACATTGCTATTGAATTGTGGTTCAACAGAACAAAAAAAAAAAAAAAAAGGAAAAAAAACCCAACAAATTATTGACAAATTGTTTGGTACCTCTAGAACAGCATAAATAAATTAATTTGACCGTCATGACATATTAAACTTAGGTGTGTCTGATGACTGACTTTTATTTGTCAATTTTCAGTGAAACTTGTTGTTTCAGTCAGCGTTGTGGGTACCAACAAATTTGTCCACGTGTATATTTGTGTGTATGTGTTTAAGGTTTTCCCAGAATTTCTTTCTCCTCTTCCCCACATCTCTTTAAATCAGTCCATCCGAGTAACCTCTGGGTCTTTGAAGCCGCGTCTTTAAAGTAACTTTCAATTTGTAAAATCAAAGGAGAACCTGATCCTTGTCTTCGTCTGCAGTCAGTTTGCTGCTGCCAGTCATCTTCGATTGTAGCTTTGATATACTCTATTGATTAGCCTCAAAGGTTGAAATACCTTTCAACCCTCGTGGCAGACATTGTTTGGTATATTCAATCAAATATGCCAGTTACATAAGAATTTGCATCTGCGCAGAAGATTGCTCTTTACACTGAGCGGCGAGAGCCAAACAGTGGGAGCCTGAAGGGATTTTATTATTTCCTTTCTTTTAATCCTGTTTGTTGTTCTTAGTGACACTTCTAGTTCATGAAAACAGGGAGATGTAGTTTTCTGACTTTGAATCAGGCAGGGGTCTCAGAGAAACCTTTATTGATTTCTGTAAATCCCTTGGCCGGGGCTGACTGAGAGGGAAAGAGGAACGATGGGTTGGAGAGACGGCACTTGGCAGGTAAACTCTTGTTGACCTCCCAGAAGTAACACAGCAAGAGGCAGTAAGTGTGAACCTACACATTATTTACACCTCTGTGAAACTCCATCCATTAACAGTGTCAATTAGCCTGCTCATCAGGGATGCAGGACACTGGATGTCTTTATAGACTTTGCCATTGCTTTAATAGCAAAAGAGGAATGAAGTACCCAGATAGTCTGCAACAGTCTAAGTTGCCTTTAAGTGCTATAGAATGGTGAAAAATGCTAAAGCGAGCATCATTAGTGTTGTCCAGTCACATACTGAAGGAACTCTGGCAAACGTGGGGTGGGAACCAAGCTGCAATCCATCATGTCACCAACCTGCACCAACTGCTCCAGCTACTAAAGAGCCATACAGTTAAACTGTATAGTTTTATGCTTCTTAGCGATAGTGCACTTACATAAAGTCACAAGTATATGCGGTATATGTCCGATTAGAGGGAGATGCTCAATAGCTGGATTATATCACTACTTGTGTCCTAAAAGAACTGCTTAACCTCAGCAACTTTCAGTAGATTGTGTGTGAAGGTGTCAAAGGCTGTCTACACGAACTGTTATGTCTTCTTTGCCCCTGTATTGATCCTGAGACAAGTAGAGTGCAAATTTATTGCATTTATTACACTCATTAAGTATTTCATGCCAAGCCATAACATGTACATATATACGATCTGTAACTACACACATGCAGACAGGCTCTCCTTTGGGATGTGCTCCCTATGGATCTGTTTGACTGATTCTTGGAGGCTAGAGTAGTCTATGTGAGCAAGTAGCAACAAATCAATAGCTGAGGGATCAGGGAGGATACGAGGGAGGATGCAGGGACTATTTCTTCCCCCTATGATAGACACCAATGCTCCTCGGGGCTCTGCAGCATTCATCCTCCCCCTGGCTTATTGCTCAAGGTGATGTCTAAATGGGAGGGGCACTGTAATGAAAAGAGAAATGGAAGATGTTTCGGAGCTGGATGCAGTGGGGATGAAGGGATGGGGTGATTGATGAAGGAGTGATGGAAGAATGTGGCTGGATTCAGGATCAGGAGATGGTGATTGAACACAGTAGCTGGCTTGCTTTAAGATGACTGTCTGGTTTAATTAAGGTTTACGAGTTTGGCCAGGATACTGCTTTTATTATACCATCATTACAAGCTCATTTGGCGAGGGCAGAGAAAATATTGTTTTTAGCGCAATGACTGAGAGCGTTGTGGGAAGTTCCTCCCAACTTCAGCTGCTCCTCTTTATTAAAGTTCTTTATCTGTCCTGTATCACTCTGGTTATTATTATTATTGTAGGAGTGTGTAAACAAATCAAGGCTATTTTTCAAAGATTAGAAGTTATTGCATCAGTGAAAAGACTCTCTGAGACCAGACTGATTACCCCCCTCATGGACAATTTGCACCGCTGTGCCTCCCGCCTCCCTGACTGGCAGTGATTCAGGCCATCATCACATTGTATTGCTGCAGATGATGAGTACTTCAGCTTCTGACCCCTCTGAAAGCCCATCAGTTCCCCCACAGCCCCACAAGGCAGTAAATGAAGTAAGCATGTAATCTCCCAACATGATAGCATTTTCCAAAAAGTGCAAATGATGTGTGAGGTAGCAGGCAAGACCGATGCCAGGACGGGCTCAGTTTCTGCTACCTTCACACTTTCTGGTCAAGGAAACGCCGGCGTGAGAGCAAGTTCACACTTTTTCATTACACAGGGGTAGCTCGGCTCCTCTGGGGCAAGGAGATGGAGAAAAGGGTAGTAGAGGATGTGAGAGGTGGAGTGAAAAAGAAAGAGGTTGTGGTTTAAAATGGTCCACTTTGCTGAAGACTTGTTTTCTCTTTTGACAATTCTACAGTACAGAATTTATACCAATGCCGGAAAAAGGTTAAACGAAACATATTCTGCTGATATAAGAAAAAAAAAAAAAAAGCAAAGTTTCATTTGAATTTGTTAGTTCACAGGGTTCATGACTCTGAAGTTATTTTTTATAAATTTAAGCTGTCAAACATTTAAAATTCAAATTGCAATCAACAGTAACTTCATCTTTTTAAATTTGTCTGTTAAACAATGCCAAATTTAAACATTCACTGTCAGCTGACATGGAATAAAACACGGATAATTAATATAACTATTCAATCACCAGCATTAAAACGTCCTTTTTTTAACGCTGTTAGTGAGCCAGCCGCTCCAAATTCTTTCATTTTCAAAACAACATCTGTTATAAAATACAAAGTCAATTTTATTTTATAATAGTTGTGTCATAAGTTAGATTCATTGCTTCTGATAATTGTGCTGGTGGTCATTTTGAAAATAACTGCATAACTCAAAAATGTTTCTTTTGTCTTACGGGCCAACCTCCAGAAAGCTCAGAAAGACCTATAATCAGATAACCATCGAGATTTGGGAACCTGTTGTAGTCACATTTGGCAAATTGTTGGTATATTAACTTGTAATTGTTTAGACTTTATTTGCGGCTTCAGATAAATATATAAAATCCTTATCAGACATGTGTTTTCATTACAGGTTGCAACAGAAATGGAAACAGCTGACGGATTAGTTTTACTTTCAGTCCAATGACACTGACATTCTTTTACACTCCAGGTGATCACCAGACGCAAACCAGTCCGACACAAGCAGACCTTGTAGGTGAAGACAGAGGAAGTCACTGACAGAGCCGCTGGATAAACAAACACTTTTATTGTCTCCCGTTCGTCTCTTCGTCTGCCTCACTCACTCGCTCTCGTTTGTTTCCATGCATTGCTCTTTAATTACACGCCAATTCAGTGGAGATAGGATGGAGAGACGCCGCCCCATTTCCCTCCGAAAATAATGCTAAACACACATAACAAAGAGAAGTCCAGATTCATGGAGCTGCTGATTAGAGGCAAGTTTGGCAAGAAGAGAAGAAGTGAGGATTGCAAACGAGCGGGGGAGGGGGTTGGAGCTTCTTCTGTTTGGAGCTGAATTTATTATGTGAGATAACGCTGTTTTAGGTTTCTGTCAGATGATGCACAGGATTATCTCTGCACAGTAGGAAGGCTTCCCCTGTTGCTGTGTCAGCAGGCTTTGATTACAGTCGCTTTTTGTTGCGTTTCAAACAATTTCATCATGCTATCACCCCCTCACCCCCGGCCCCCACCACCAAACACACACACGCGCGCGAGCACTCACTTGGTATGCAATGCAGCACAGGCAATTTGTACGTGTTTGGATTCCAATTATGGAGTTGTTAAAGCATTTTCGCCTGTGGCCTGCAAATTCTTATTAAGCCATACATTAAAGAGCACGGAATCACATTTAAATGGAGTTCATGTTTCTTTTTGGGTTCCCACTGTTGTTGTTGTTATTAATTAATTCTCAATGCCCTATGCATTACACATTAACAAATAAATCGTCTTTGTGATTGTAATGCAAAATACTTGCTTTTTATTCAGAGATAGGGACAGCATTTGTCAAGTAAACCAACAACAACAATCCCAAAGCGAGCAAGGAAAAACAAAACAAACCGCAACATGGAGCCAGTCCTATTACCCTCACCCATTAAACAAAAACAAACCCAAAACTATGGCATTGGGCAATTTTTTCTTTTTTGTTTTGTGTGTTTCTCTAAAACTCTGACCCAGAGGAGAGATGGTGAGTGATTGATTTAGTGATTAAGTGATTGAGTGATTCTGGTAACTTGGTGGAGTTGATTGGAAATCATTAGATGATGACATGGAGACATGGGAGGCTGTGGGGAGAGGTTTATGATGACATCAGTGTCACAGTCATCAGCATCAAGTCCTGACCTTGGAGAGCCTCCGACTGTCAAGGGATAGATTCCTAAGGCGTTCACATAAAATAAACATATAGGTGAATATAGAGGCATTAACGTAAGGATAGATGAATACAAATACAACCTAAAGTAGAATCATACATTCCCATATATTAGTATATTAGTTAAGTTATTAAACAAATATTACTATTTAGATTTTTTGGACTTCGTTTCATTCCTTTCTCTTGCATTTGAGCACATAGAAAAAAGAAATCTAATACAGCTCAATCAGTGGCGGTTTGATGCAGCTCTGTTGAGGCTGTATTTCTAAACTGTGCTAAGGCACAAAAATATGGTGCATGCATGAATAAAAGTGATCTTGTATGAGACAAGAAAAATCGATTGGAATATTGCCCGTGTAAAGACACTTAATACATCACCACCCTCTGAATACATTCGGCTGATGAAATGAGATCCAGAATGCCATGGCTGCTAATAAACCATCTTCAGAGTGGCAGAAATATGATGCATGCTAACCCATATGAACCTCATTAATAGAATACAAGCAAATCTATTTATCCAAATAGTCAGGAGGAAAATGATTGCCTCAGTACTCCATCTGATCTCTTCTCTTCTCTCCTCTCCTCTGTTTCCGGTGGGCGTGAGTGCGAGTGCGAGTGCGAGTGTGAGCGTGGGTCGGAGCTGTAGCGTGTGAGTGGCACGGGTTTTGACTTGGTTTCACGGCTTTGGGGATTTCTTTTCTTCTCCTTTTTTCTGTGCATAATCGGGTAAGTGTACTTAGTGGTTGTCTTCGTTGCGGTAGTTTAATTGGTGGCTTGTTGGACGATGGCGTCCTGTGCGACGCCACCTCCGTCTATCCGACATGGCATTCGGATTGTCCGGCGGCATCTCCATGGAGGACGTTCTTTTGGCCGTTGGTGAGCAGGTCGGACATGACAAGATTTGTTTCGCTTCGCGGATGAACAAGGCTGTTGTTGCGTTCCTCACCGATGAACCTCACATTCCTGATTTGATTGGACGTAGTGTTTTCATCAACGCCGTGTTCGTGCAGGTGTCACCGCTGTCGGTGCCTTCGACGCGTGTCACTGTTTCCGGTGTCCCCACGTTTATTTCCGATTAACAGCTGGAAAAAGAGCTCGGCAGATTTGGGAAGTTTGCCAGCAAGTTTAGAACGGTGAGTTTGGGGTGTAAGGACCCTAAGCTCAAGCAAATTCTGTCTTTGTGGCCGCAGGTGTTCATGTTTTTGGAGTCGCCGACGCAGACTTTGGAGGTGTCGTTTAGGGGGAAGCATGGTGACGGTTCTTACATGGTGTATGCGAGTTCAGGGCAGATGAAGTGTTTTGAGTGTGGGGTCGTGGGACACAAACGCTTTGTTTGTCCTCATAAGCAGCGGGCTGGTGGGGCGGACGCTGACGTCAGCGCGGGTCCCAACGGTGGCGCCGGGACCTGCCATGTTGTCGGTCCCTCTATCGGTTCCTCTACCGGTCCTTCGGCTGGTTCCCCTGCCGGTTCCTCTGACGGCTCCCCTGTCGGTGCCTCGGCCGGTGCCTCTGCCAGTGCCTCTGCCAGTCCTTCGGCCGGTTCCTCTAACGGTTCCCCTGTCGGTGCCTCGGACGGTTCCTCTGCCGGTCCCTCTGCCGCTGTGGTTGCTTCGGCTGGTGCTGGGACCGGCAATGCTCCTGGCTCTGCTGGTCCTGCTGTGATGCCAGCGGCACCGACTGCCACGTTGTCCAGCGGTGTGTCGCTGCCAAATACTGACTTCTCACAGTTGGACCCTCATATTTCTACTATTGTGGACAAGTCCGGTGGTGTTCAGTGTAGTGACCCTGATGCAGTTGGTCTTTCCTGCAGTCAGAGTTTAGTTGACTTTCCTGCACAGTCTCGTGCTGATGTTTCTGTGGCTAGTGATGGAGGCGGTTCTCTTTGCTGTTTCTACTTGACGGTATTCCTTGGCTTAGCCCGGCGGAGACGGCTGCGTTGGAATGTGAGCTGACTTTTGTGGAGCTGACTATGGCGGTCAACCAGATGGCTCTTGGAAGAGCGCCTGGTACTGATGGGCTCTCTGCAGACTTCTATAAACATTTCTGGAGCATTATTGGTCCAGATATTTTTGAAGTTCTGTTGGACAGCTATAGGACGGGATCTCTTCCTGTTTCCTGCCAAGGGGCAGTTTTAACTTTACTGCCCAAGAAAGGGGATCTGGTCCAGCCAAAAAACTGGAGGCCAGTGGCCTTACTTTGTACAGACTACAAGATACTTTCAAGAACACCTTCAAACAGACTTAAAGTTTGTTTGGACAACATTGTGCATCTGGACCAAACTTATTGTGTGCCTGACAGGACAATCATGGATAACATTTTTTTGATGCGGGATGTATTTGATTTGTGTGGTGTTTATGATTTAAACTGTGGAATTTTGCCTCTAGATCAAGAGAAGGCTTTTGATAGAGTGGATCATTCCTATTTGTTTTCGGTAATGAGGGCCTTTGGAAATATTTTTGTCTTGGGTGGGGTTGTTGTACAATGGTGCTGAATGTTTGGTGAAAATGAGGGCGGGACTGAGTCGACCGATCCCTGTGCAGCGGGGGATCAGGCAAGGATGCCCTATTTCAGGGCAACTTTTCAGCCTCGCTATTGAGCCCTTGCTGTGCAGGCTGAGAGCTCGGCTTGGTGGTCTTTCACTGCCAGGTTTTTGTCGCTCTTTTGTTGTATCCGCTTATGCTGATGATGTGAACGTCTTTATTTCATCTCGGTCTGATATGTTTCATCTGACGAAAACTTTATCCCTATATGAAACTGCTTCCTCCGCACGGGTGAATTGGGATAAGAGCGAGGCTCTACTGGGGGGACGGTGGGGGGAACAGGAAATACCTAATCTCCCAGGGGGGCTACAGTGGGGGAGGAGTGGAATTAAAGTTCTGGGTGTATTTCTGTGTTCTGATGGTTTTGTTAAGAAAAATTGGGAGGGAGGTCTAGAAAAGGTGTGTGCTCGATTGTCTGGATGAAATTGGCTGCTCCCTCAGTTGTCTTATAGGGGAAGGGTTTTGGTTGTCAATAACTTGGTTGCCTCGACTCTCTGGCACACACTTATTACGTTATCACCACCCAAAGGTCTAGTGGAGGGGATACAGAGGGTTCTTGTGAACTTTTTCTGGTCTGGTCGGCATTGGTTTCGGGCGGCTGGACTCTATCTGCCTGTTACCGAGGGAGGACAAGGTCTTGTTGACATTCGGTCCAAGATTGCGTCCTTCAGACTTCAGACTGCCCAGCAGCTGCTGTACGGTTGTGGTCCGGGATGGATCGACACAGCAAGACTGTTGCTGAGGAGAGTTGGCAGACTGGGCTACGACAAGCACTTTTTCATCATGCGACCTGGAGAAGTGGAACTTATTGAACTTTCGCCTTTTGTATGTGTCTGTTCTGCAAGCGTGGGAGGTTTTCGTGATCTCTCGTGTACCTGATGAAACTCCGGGCATGTGGTTGTTTGAGGAGCCGTTGTTTTTCAACAAATTCCTTCCCTCCTCGATGCGGGAATCCTCCAGTGTGCAGGTTCGGCTCAGGGAGGCCGGATGCACAAAGCTTGGCCATCTGCTGCAGATGTCAGGAACGTTCATAGAGATGCTGAGGCAACGTCTGAACATCACATCCACCAGACTGATTGAGAGAGTGGTGAAGGAAGTCTGCATGGCTCTGTCATAACCTTTGAGGACTTTCGCAAGTCATAGGACTCTGCCTGACCAGTGGGATGAAGACAGTATCTATGGCTTTCCCAACTTGTCCGTTGCCCCAGCGGTGGGGGACTGGCAGGATATGGGGGGGTCGCCTGCTGTCTTTCACAGGTTTTCATCTGGATACGTTCCAGTCTATGCAGAAGACAGTCCTGTACCAGGTTTGCGTGAAGGTGCTGAACCTACGTTCTTTAATGGACCTACAAGAGTCGGGGTGGACTGAGTTCTTTGACCCAGGAGTTTCCCCGAAGGGCAGTTGGCGGTCCCTGTACAAGCTGCCCATTGAAAAGAGGACAGCAGACCTCCAGTGGAGGATTGTACACGGGGGTATAGCTACAAACAGATACAGAGCACACCTGGATCCTAGCGTGGGGGAGGCCTGTTTATTCTGTTCTGGGATTGAAACACTGGGCAACCTGGAAGCTTTTGTGAATAGTTGGTCTGTGGGGGCGGGGGGGGGGGGGGGGGGGGGGGGGGTGCGGCGGGGGGTATGCTGTGTTGGGGGAGAGGGCAATGATCTCTTCTTTCAGTTTTAGTTATTCTTTTAGGAAAAATATTGATTTGAGTTGATTGTATTATTTTTCTTTTGCATTGTTCAATAAAGGACGTGTTGAACCTTGTCTTCTCACCGTTACCTCGTTTTTGTTCTGAACATATTTAGTTTGGTTGCTCTAAGTCAGCTCTGAGTGCTGAGATGTATTTTTTTTTTTCGTTTTCTTAAACATTGCGGTGATGATTCTGGAAAGGTTTTCTTTTGATCAGTCTTACGTAAGGTTATGCTATGTTACGCTGTGCAAGTGTAACTTGCAGGTTAGATTACGGCACCACTTTGTTAAATATTTTACTGTCCAACATGGATTTCCTACCTAGCAATCTTACAAGCGGTTTTTGTTTTTTTTTGGAAAGTTTTGTTGGTTGACCGTTCCGCTTATATAAAATAGGAGATTTTACAAGCCATGCACAAACATTTGACTATTTCTATGTTTGTGTGTGTGTGTGTGTGTGTGTGTGTGTGTGTGTGTGTGTGTATCTATGGCATCATACTTAAAGTGTTACATTTAGACATCTACCCTAGAGAGTTTAAACACTGTGTCCTGTCAGTATCGTCCCCTTTCCTCCATCCCGGAGCCGATTCTCTTCTTCTTCTTCTTCTTTCCTTCTTGTCCCCCCTGACTACTTTCTGCACTCTTGTTCTTTCATCTCCACTGCTGTCAAAATGATTCAGTGTAAGGATCCTGGCCAGGCTAGAAGGCGCTTCGGACACGACATAGTGCAAGGGAAGGGGAGGCTGGACAGGACTGACAGTTTGCTGACAGAATTATAAGGAATTTTTCATATGTACGCATATTTTTGCGGTTTCCTTTCCTGTCCCCCTTGCGACCGTGTAAAAGTGTTAGCATATCACCTAGAATCCTGCAGAATACTGTTTAGATGAAACTGCTCTGCTTTTTTTAAACATTCGCAAACAGCTTTGTGCTTTCATGCAGGTTTTCCTGCGTGAAAACCTGCAAAAATGAATAATTGGTTGACTACTAGTGCTGATATTTCTCTGTTTTTTTACATGTATTTCAGGTTGTGCATTTCTCACCTACTGCGCCCGTGAGTCAGCCATCAAGGCCCAGAACGCCCTCCATGAACAGAAAACACTGCCAGGGGTAAGTGTCCGTGCCCCCCCCCCCCCCCCCCACCACCACCATCACACACACACACACACCTCCTCCCCTCACCTCTTCTAGTCCCTCTCTTTGATGCTCAGCTGTGATATCTGCATCTGACTGCACACCAGCCAAACTTTTTCCTTATATAGTTTCCTAGTATAGAAAAACACTTTGTAAAGCTATTTAATCAATGGCCTCAGCCTTTTGAAGGCCAGGTTTCAACGTTTCCATGCGTCTGGTCTCACGCTTTGATCACATTCACTCCGCCTCCTCCCTTTTAAGCAACCACCACAAAGAATGACATAGGAATAGGGAGCTCTGCAGTCCTGCAAAGTCCAATTCAGCGTGTACCCAGCGTATAGAGTTGGATATAAACCATGAGGTAGCATTCACTGGAATATTTTTTTATTTTGTAATTTTACAGTTTGTCTGTGCTTTTGTGTACTTCTGTGCAAAGGTGTAGTGCCATGTGATTCTATCTGTAAGACAATTTTCATAGAGGCGGCATGACTTCATATGGTCAGAGCAAGCTTTACAAAAGAGAGGCGTCAGTAAACATCCATCCACCCCTCCAGCCCCAACACTCCCTCTGTTGGAAGACAAAGATTCTGACAAACCCAGCCAAAAGGCTCATGCCCTCCATTCAATAGCAGACGTTTTAGCTGTGTTAAGGCAACGTGGTGCAAGAGGAGGAGTGGACTGTTTGTTGATTTTCTGCACAGTTTGGCTCTGGAGTATATTTTTCTTCCCATGTCTCAAAGTCAATGATAATATCCCCCCGTGCCAGATTTTCAGGGCATTTTAGCTTTAGGATTAACTGGCGGCTGAAACAGCTGGGAGTATAAATCAGGGAACAGACGTATACATAAAAAAGTTCAATACTTTAATTTTTTGATGTAACACATTTAATTTGTATTTGTATTTGTAATTGTATTCGTGTTTGGGTATAACTAGGAAACTACAGTTGCAGTACAGTATAACTACAGTTGCAGTGAATCTTTAACTAAGCCAGCTCACTTGCAGACAATCGGTGTAATGTCCAATTTACAAGTTCATTAAACTGACTGATAGAAGCTGGTTCAATAATATACTCACAGTTTATGTGCAATAATCTATCTGAGCTAAGAGATAAAAAAGTTAACAATAACATTTCACATTCACATGCATTTTTATGGAAACCAGAATATGCTATGCATCACTCCTGTGAAAAGAAAAAAAGTTTCCTTGTACCTTTCAGTCATACTGTAGCCCTCCTGATGACTTCCTCCTTTATCCCACACAGTCCTGTCCACTCCACATCCTCCTGTCCAACCCCCACCCCCAGCACACACACACCACTGAGACAGAGCGTGTCATAGAAATGTAACAGCCAGACGTTGATGGGTGTCAAGCTGCTCTGCTGTTCCCTTTCCTTCAACTTTACTCTCTCACACACAATCACCAGTTGTCCACAGGAACATGGGTTGTATGTGTTTGATGCTGGAGCTGTAGACAGGACATTTACTTCATGCAAATTTAGTAACATTCCGGTGTCTCTCAGCATCTCATAGGTCCATTTGACATGCTAGTGGAGCAACACGGAATCTCTGTTCTAAGAAGTAATAATAAAATCAGCGATCTAACGTAGGATCAAAGTACATGCTCCACTGTGTCAGTGTGTTTGGCTGCTTCCCTTAGCTCCTCCTGTCCTCATCCCTTGAGCCTTCCTGCTCTTAAATCTTTTGCGATATAACCCCTGTTGCTTCGCCGCTTGATGGTAAGTAGATATGCCATTTGTTTGTTACCAAAATCCTGCTTGATATGCAGTTTGCTAGGGGCTATGGTTTAATTAATGTAAACTAGGAATCCTCCAGAGATGGGTTTTGAGTTATTAACGTCTGCATTTTGCCATTTACCCCCACATTTCTGCTGTTTTGGAGGGAGCTTCCACCGCCGTGGTTGCTCATCCATATCCAGTGTTTTGAATGCCTTCATCCAAATTCAAGCCAAACCACCCAAATCCTGCTGGACTTTACTTTTTGCAAATGACTAGCACCATGCATGAAAATTGTATCACCTAGTAGAATTTTGAGGTTCTCATGCCGAGTCCACAAACAAGCAGAATGCTTGTTTGAATGCAGAATGCTGAACCCAGAATGGAAGATTGACAACACAGACATGAAAACTAGTCTGCACATGCTTGAGTTTCATGAGATGGACTGTTCAGTAGCTTTAGGTAAGTTACCAGTCAAACAGCTTAAGTTCAAACCTTGTGTTTGTTGAATTGTCCTCGGGCGATGCTGTGAATCTTTTACTTCTTCTTTTCCTTTCTTGTTGAGCAGGGAGAAAGAGACTAACTTTAAATCTACAGACTGTCAGATTGAAGTTGCGGTTGATTTGGCATCACCTATGGTTAAAACTGAATAAAAGTATTTTGAAGTGTAGTATAGAACTCTAAAAATGGATGGCCACATTTTGCAAAAAGAAAAGTAATCACTACTGCTTTGAAGCAAGAAGTAAAGTACATTAAATGCAGGTCACAGCTGGAAAAAAATGCATCCTTTCTTGACATTATGCTGCTTTTAAGATTAGATTTTAAGACTTTGTATATAAAGTTTTGGGAAATGTTGACAAAATGTTGTCCTCACTCATCTTTCCCATATGGAAATCTGATTCCTTGTTTATGCCTGTTTATGTATGTATAAATGCTTTGAGTTCTGAAGGAAAAGTCTACTCCAAAAGTCTAAAAAGTGGGGTTGGCTTTAAAAGTTTCACAGATCGCTTTAAGGAGTGTAACTGACACAAACTTCCATATAAAAGCATATTTATCCAAGCTGTTATCGTGACCCATCGTGTCATTTCTACTCTACATGAATCGACTGGAGTTAAAAGAAAAATTTAAATGTTGTGGCTTTGTAAAGAAGTTTGCTTAAAGTCATTTGTGGGTGATACAACGGCATAAAAACGAACATATTTTCTCTGTTATTATACATTTCTTGACCGGCGGGCCTCATCGTGACAATCCTAGGGATCAAATTAATCATCAAGACTGTCATCACATTGCTTTATCATTGATGCTTGTGTGCCAACCTTTTTTATCTTTCTTTCTTTTGTGATTTTGTGATGACTCATTTGTTATTACAGGCATTTTTTTTTTGCCAATCCACTCAAAAAACCCTCAAATCCAAACAGGAGCAGAGTGGGCATGTACTAAACTCTCAACAACAAAAAGAGCAAAGTACCTGGCTGAAGTAGTCAACTGATTTTGAGGTTTAAATGTGTTACTCCGGCTACTGAGTAAATGGCCCTGTGGTTCCCTGATGGAGCTGTTGGTCATGGCTGGACACCTAAGTGGCAGCTGCTTTGGTTCTTTTATGTTGAGATACCATGTATAACGTGTAACTCTGGGGGCTGCAGTTACATAGCGGCTCTGATGTCAGGCTTCTAACATCTCTTCAATACAGGTGTCTCGATTAGAAAGTGACAAAATGTCAATGTAAATTGCACATGAGGCACCTAATGAACTTGTTTTTGAAATCCTGTTTAAGATATTGGATTAAAATGATGATAATAGGTAAATTGTTTACATGCAGGAGCAACTAATAAAGCTTTTAGAAGACCGTGGAGCAATACCCGGAGCAAAACTCAATAACAAGTACCAGTTGAACAGTTGAAGAGACTACTTTAACAATGTAGAGCAGGTGCAAAACAGAGAGGGATAAGGATTCAAACCAGCCATCTCCTTTATGATGATGGGGACTCTTCGTCAATCAGGATTCAGGACTCATGATCACTTTTTTTGCCAAATATACTCAGTACAGAGGAATTTGACTTGGAGATGGTGCACATACTAGAGAAAGGGGTTGAAAAGGATTAAAACGGCAAACATTCATAAGTTATTGACGACTCCTCAGTGCCAATAAATAATAAATAAGTCCATGCAAATACACACACAGACTTGTACTATGAGTCACTGGTAGTGTTCAGCAGGGTGACTGCCCTTGGGGAAAAAACTGTTTAGGTGCCTGGAGGTCCTGGTGCTTATTGCACAGAACCCGCAGCCTTGGGGGACCCGGCTGAAGACGGAGTGGATAGGAGGGGTCAGATCCAATCTGAGTGGCCTGCCTGCTGGCTCTGTCATCGTGTAGTCAGTTTACAGACACCTGCACCTGGCCAGTGCGCTCACAAGGTGAGAGTGGGGATACACCCTGGATGCGTTGCCAGTCGGTCTCAGGGCCATACAAAGACAAACAAGACAAACAACCATGCACACTCATGCGTACGATGAATTGGGCTTTAGGGCCCCAGCATGACACAGAAAGACCCCAGCTGGGATTCAAACCAGGGATCTACTAGCACTAACACTGCCAACAGCAACACTGTTTTGTCTTTTTCTTCAAAATGTATTTTTTTCTAAAAAATGTTTACTGCAACAATATCATTTCCTTTTAAGGACTGATAAAGTATTCTTACATTCAGTCCTGTAATTATTAAATCTTGTCATACTGTGATTATGTCTTGTTATATTATGTTTATGTACACTTTAGTGTTAATGTAGAGGCACTTATTGTCTTGTACAAACGGCAGCCCAACATTATCAGAAAGAATGCTGGTGATCTTGGATGCTATAATCCATGTCCCCATGTTACACATTAGCAGCTGAAAGTTACAGTATGGCCTAATGGAAGTGTACTGAACTGTAATATAGATTCCTGCAGTGAAGTGTGATGGGAAGCTTGGGGACATGAGTGCCTGACATAAGTTTGGCCACAGCATCGGAAAAGCTCTGACAGTTTACCAGGTGTGTGCTGCTTGGCTCTATTAGTTGTGTGTTTCTGTGTGTGTGTGTGTGTGTGTGTGTGCATGTGGTGAGGAGGTTTTGCATTGCAGCAAGCTCTCTGTAGATACAGATAGTAATATATTACAGTAGGACAAGCAACATGTGCACATGGCAGCTTGTCGTGATCACAGGCGGCCTGCGATTACTGAGTTATGAATACATCAGTTGTGTGCTGTGTCTTTCTAGTTTGCTGCTGATAGAGCAGCTATGCTTTCTTATATAACCATACAAGAGGCTTTTTGCATTTGGTTATATGCACACATTTTTTTTTTTACTTTAAAACCCAAAATAGTATTTTTTTTTTTCTTAAAGCAAATAAAATACAAATATCTCTTTGTGACAGTCAAGGCCCACAGTGGCTCTTCCTACAGCAGCTGGTGTTGCTTGTGAGTGTCACAGCTCTCTGCACAAGTCGGCAGGAGATTTACTCCACCCAGCTTAGCATCATGACAAAATCCTGCATCCTTCACACTATCCAACCACCCACCCACCCGTCTCCCGCCCACCCACCCATCTCCCTTCCTCTTGCGAGTCCCCTCTCCCCCCACTCCCTCTTCAGAATCTCTGTCCCCTGAGCACCGCTCCTCAAATGCAATGCAACGCATTCAAGAAATAATCTTAGTCACTGCAGCAAACACATTTGCCTTAGCCGAGAAAAACATTCCACCCCCCCTATTTGCCATACTAGCACTGTGCACAACAGTGATTGTCTTGGACAGGTATTGGTGGAAACATGTTTGCTGCACGCATTCACTCCTAGTATTAGTACTCCTTGACTTGGGGGTGGGGGGTGGGGGGTGTTAAGCAGCTGGCAGTGATTCATGAGGCAGGTTTATGGAAATAGCACCCGCATTAAATACCCAATGAGAGCAGAGCAGAGAGAAGATTACGCTCTGGCACACACGTGGGCTCCCGTAATGTCAACACTTGAAGTGGATGCCCTCCCTCTCGATTGCCTCGTCCTAACTTTGTGGCCATTTCTGTCTCTTTTACTATTGTGCGGCGCCCTTTTCCGCATACACCTTTACTGTTGGTCTTCTGTTTGAGTGCACATGGATGCCTGAATGTTTCCCGGCACGTGAAGGTCTGAGTTTGTGTTTAGTTTGTCCATATTTTGTGTGCATGTGAAAGTGGCTCGACTGAACCAAAACATGATATATGTGGAGTGAGAGGCAGAGCATTGCTGTGCCTATGCATGTGGAAGTGAAGCTGGCATGCTACAGTACCGTTCCTCGACATGCCATAAACCGCCCAGCCTCCCTCGGCTGAACTTTGCATGCACACACGTTGGCCTACAGGGACGTATGTATCACATATTCACTCATACTTCTGAGTGCATTCTATCCACCTTTTTATTATCTACAGCTAAGCTTCCTTGTGTGCTGGCCAGGCTGCTGCAAAAGCTGAATAATTCAATGCCACACTCTGTGAAAGTTGGCAGGGTATGAATCTAATGTGCTGTATGATTGTGTGTGTGTGTAGTCTATGTGCCTGCATTTACTGGGCAAGAGTGGGGGCTGGAAAGGAGCAGAATGGTTCACATGAAGCGGATCAGTGCTGGCAGGATTGGAGGCCTCGCAGACAGGGAGAGAGGACTCATTAGAATTTATTCGTTGGGTTACAGAAACATGTGGGTTTTCAGGAAGATGATCATGGTGTAATACATTGACTAAAGCACAGTCAAGGTCTTTTCTCCTTTAAATATTTTCTGTTCAGTGAATTATATTGAAATATGTGCTTCCATTACTGGCAAAGATAGGAAATAAAAAAGGTCAGTCTTTGACTTACTCTGTCTCAGAACGGCTCGATATGATTTAGAAAAGGCACATGTTGCATCACAAACAGCCTGCTTAGCATGTCAGCACACGTTTTTATTGTGATTGTACTTTGTGATGGTTACACTGTCGCACCCTGGCACACGACAGTATTACCACTCAGCCTGTGCAACCATGTGAGCACCACAGAACCAGTTTGCGTTGAGTGTGCATGTATGTGGATGCATTTCTGTACATTCTGTAATGGTATATTGTTGTTATGTAGGAAAAGTAAAGAGCTGTTATGCTAGAGTGCTCCTCGGGGAACTGAAATCACACATTGTTAAAACATGCACCTATTTTCACAAGCCCACACACACTCACATCCAGGCATCGCTAAAACACGGGTGCTGGAAATACTCTTGAACACACAGCGTCACTCACACAGTTTCTAGTTTTCCACCGTCTTCCTCTTTTTCAGTGGTGGTCCTCTGCTGGGTGTTTAGCACAAACATGCACACTTCTGCTTTGTTCAGCTGTTTGCTTTTTTTTTTTTTAAGGTGAATAAGCCATATGTTTAAAGAAACTTCCCTCTCCTTAGGGGGTTGACTTCCAAAGGTATTTTGGGAAAATAGAGGGAGGAGGGCAAGAGGTGCACTCCACACACACCGTTAGAGGATAAAAACATCAGTAGAAAATTTGAAAAAAAGTTTTACTCTAAATCAGAAAAACATATTATATGGAAACACACCCGCAATGCTTATATAAAAGAAACGATACAATGATTCTCATATTTACTTATCTCTTTGCATTTCTGACCGACACATTCCAAAAAATGTTTGTGCTGGGACAATTCAGTTTTTGTATCAAATGACTTTGCAGGTAATGGGAACAGTTTGAATAAAAGATTGTTGACCAAAGAAAGAGATGAAGGAGTATTGCATCTGTCTCCTACAGCAGTGTGTTTAATTCAAGGAACCTGGAAGAATGTCAGTTCATAACAGTCAATGACATAAGCCTAAGTTGGACAACTATGATTTTCCGATCCCTCAGAGGACACTGCATCCAGCTTCATCATTCATCACTACTTGACATATTACCACTGGGGCGAGGGATTACGTCGGAAAACCTTTGTCAAGCACATAAAGACTGTGTCTACATCTCTGGGCTCAGAGACATCTGGGATGGACCAACACACAATGAAACATGTTATGGCCGGATGAATCAGTATTACAGCTTGTTTTTGACAGAAACGGGTGCTCCATGTCAAAAACAAGAGAGACCATCCAGATTGTTATCAGAAACAATTACAGTAGTCTAACCTGTGCCCAACAGAAAATACATAGATCATGTTGAAATGAAAATTGCAACAAGAACCCTGTACTTTGCACACCCAATAATTGGTTTTGCAGGGAGAGATAGACATAAAAGCAACTGCACTCCAAAGTAGTGCCAGAATACCTGGTAACGTTACAAAGTAGAAAAGGCTTTTCTGTCCCTACTTGAACTGGTAAACGCTGCCGGCCTAAAATGCAAAAATGGATGTGTATCAACAAATGAAATTAAGCTGACTTATGAAAAATGATGCACAGCAGTGAATGAGACATGTTTGACCTGCTTCAGATGAATTCATGCATTATATGAATTTACAGCTAAACGCAGTGCGCCCACTGGCATCATGCATGAAGCAAATCGCCCACCACAACTTGAAAAGTTCATGAACTCGCCTGGAGTAACACATGACTGTACTGTGACCCCAAGTGTGATATTACTGCTGGTGACATTACATTGGCGCTCCCACGCCTCTCACTGTTCTGGATGCATCTCGCTCTTCACGGGAGACACAACGCAAAATGTAAAGTAATCAAGTCCACACACCACCCATGTATCCACTTTACAGTGAGAAGTGTGCTATTTTTTCCCGAGGTAGAGGTTTTCAAAAAAGAAAGATGAATTATTAATTTTTTTTTAAAATATATTTTTAGCCTATTTAACCTATTTCTGGTTGTGGCTGGAGACTGCCTGCCCGACAGTCTGTGAGATGCAATCATATCACACAAGTGTGATCTGGATTATAGAGCTGAGATTGGTGTGTAATGGCGGGAAATGGTGCATGTGTGTAGATAGGTTTGTTTTCAACCGTGAATGTCACTGCTTGTGTAACAGATTGACATGTGCTGGTTTGGTCCATTTCGATGCCATGTTGCTCAGATGATCTAATGTCACTTTGACTCCCTGAGTCCCTGCGGCCCTGTGTCTGTGGGGCTAAACCAGATGATTCTGGTTCTACTCTCGGCTGCCGAACATGCTGATGCAAATCTGTGCAAGAGGCGAGGCCCAAACTCGGTCGCAGTCCATCTGTGGCGTCCTGTACGAGCTTTCACAGGTGTGCCACTGCCAGCAGACACAGGAAAAGACTGGAAATAGGCAGAAAAAAAAAATGCATGGCTACAAAAGGTTCACTTACATAACGTTGAGACCAAAAAAAAAAAGAGGAAGGCAACTTAAAACTAAACACAATAATAAAGGACACACTTAGAACACATCTGTCAACGTGGCTAATCAAAGCTGACATCTTACTGGTTGGACCTTGTGCCTTTGGGTAGGAGAGGCGGACGAATAAGGAAGTGTGAGAGATTAGTGGGGGGTGAAGTGACAGAAGACTTGAAATATTGAGGATAGAGGACAGAAGGGGGGAAGGAGATGCAGGGTCATGATGACAGCTTGAAGTCATATGTTCAGAGTTAAAACATCAATTCTCTCATCTGTGCAGCTTTATATTCATGCCTGTGTGTGTTTTACAGTTCGCATGTGCACACAGCATTTGAGCTTAACTGAAATGGCACACGTGTACATGTGGAAAGCAGGGAAAGCTCATTTGTTAGACAGATCTAGCCATGCTTAGGTATAGTGTCCATAGAGAGCCTGGGGGGGTGGGGTTGGGGGGGGGGCATGACAACCAGGATTTGTCAGCAAAAATCAGGACTAATGAAATACAGTACACATGACTGGAGGGCAAGGAGAGGAGTGTGACTGACGGGAGGTATGAGTGGAACACCCACCCCCACCCCCAGCAGCCCTTCATCACAGCTGCGAACACATCAGCCAGCCAAACTGATTTGTTTTAGGCCTCAACCCCCCCCCCTTCTCCTGTCCCAGTTAAGGGCAGCAGCATGAGGCATAGGGTAAAGTAGAGGAGCAGCATGTGTAAAGGTCCCCAGGGGTAATGACACAGAATACAAGTGTAAGGGGAACGCTAGTGATGGCTCTGCTCATGTCGAAGACATATTTGCATTGCAGAGGAGGCCTGGCAGTGGGGCTCGCTCAGGGAGCCAGTGTCAGGGTGATCGCTGATGGTGAGGGCTTCTGTTGTCTGCCCCATAGAACACCCGGACGCTGTGCTTGCACTGGCAAGATCAAGCACGTCAGCACACTCAACATATCTTTCTGTGAAGATTCTGGAAGAGATAATAGAGTGTTTTTTTTGTTGTTTCTTTCACTTTCATCAAAATTGGATATGAAGCGACACTTATTTTAAGTGGTTCTGCTTTTCTATCATGGCACCCTTTGTTTATCATGACAGTCTTGAAGCCTTTCATACGTAAGAACAATAAGCTTGATGGCTGCAGAATAGCAGGGAATATAAATTATATAGTTTTGCGCCAGCAGCTATAGTCTGTGGCCTCTGAACTATTCCAGTCCCAGCTCCAATAAGAGGCAGCTTTTAATAATTCAAAGTAAAGCAGTATACCTGATGTCCTCCAGGCTGCAAACTCACATTTATGTGAAACACTACCCTTATTTCCAACACAACTCAAAAACTAACGGAAGGCTGCTGCATGAGAAACCAGTGAAGAGCTTGCGGACACACACACACACACACACACACACACACACACACACACACACACACACACACAAACACACACACACACACACACACACACACACACGCACACACACACACACACACACACACACACACACACACACACACACACATCCCTGAGATTCATTGTTGTTTGAAGAGTTTGCTGCCACAGAGAAGAGCTTTGTATTTAAATTTGTATGAGTTGCTGAGAGAAGGTGTGCACATAAAAGTGTGAATAGGCATGCTTTTCCCAACGCTGTGGCAAAAATGCCTGAGACACGTTTTAGAGGATGCAATGTAAAGACATGCCGCTCTGCGTGTTTGGCCAGTGCACATTGTTTAATGTGCTTACTGCAAGTTTTCCAACAGGAAGTGTGAAGTCAAGACAGGAAGACAGCAGGAAATAAATGAGTGAGAGCGGGAGCTCTGGATTGGAAAAGTAGGGACAAATTGACGAAGAGGCACTGTTCAGTTCTAAAGTTCTACATTTACAATTAAAAAGTCATCGAGTCTTCAAATTATTATCACACATAAAAAAAAAACAAAACACATGATATATTACGATGTGTCAGTACTGATGTAACAAATACTAAACCACGGGCAGTACGTGAATTATTAAGCATACCTTTGCTGCTTCTGTAGGAATTAAGAGGGTATGTAAGTGCCAGGTACTGCTTGTCACTTGATTAATACACTTGATTAATTGATCATTAACCATTATAAACACTTCTATAACAGCAGATCTTTTGGGAGCTTGCTGGAGAGGAGGAGAGTCATTAGTAATGACCTTACAGAAGCAGTTGTTTATATACATTAATATGGAAAGGGTGAACTTCATTTTCAAATAATTTGGATTTCATCATTTTGCAAATTATTTACAAGTAAAAAATGTTCCAGACAGTTTCCAAGCTTCTCAGCAGTGCACTTCACAACAAGTTCAACTGAAGTTCAAACTGCACAGTGCTCAGATGCTACAGGCCTCTGTTAACATGTTAAATGTTTTAGTTCATGATGGTACACATAGAATTGAATAAGAATGACTTTTCTGGAACAGTTGACAGGAAAAAGCTTCCTTTCCATTAAAAAAAAAAGGGTGAAATGGCTTAGGTCTTCAAAGTTTCATGTGAATGAACTGCAAGATTTCTAGATCCATGTCCTCTGGACAGAAATGAGCAAAGTGGAGAGGTTTGAGCACTAATGAATGCATGAATGAATAACTGAATAATCCTGGTGTTAAGGTGCAACAGTGTATGTCTTACAACCTTAGCCATCAGTCAGATCGCAATAATCAGATGAAAAGTCAACATTCCTCAGGAAATTCTTAGGTGGATACCAGGAAAGAATTTCTAAGATATCATGGAGATGCACCAAAGCCATAACACGTCACAGTGGTTGAAACATGTTGGCAAGGTTCTGGGTGAAGTTACAGGGCGCCTGATGTGCTTGAAAGATGTTTTTTCTGAGACATGATAACTTTTTTCCTGATACCTGACAGAGATTTTCCTGAGATATGTCAACGTTTTTTCCTCATACCTGACAGAGATTTTCCTGAGATATGTCGGCTTTTTTCCTCACACCTGACAGAGATTTTCCTGATACATGAGAACGTTTTCTCATGATACATGACAGAGGTTTTCCTCAGATACGATTACTTTTCATCTGATGACTGACACCTGACTCTGATGGCTGAAGATGCCATAATATTATTCATTCTTAACTTACCATTATTTTTTGACTTGATAAATGAAACATAAAAATTCTAAGAATATATTCTTTCTTTGTCACTTTACTGGATTTGATTAGGTGAGTTAAGACACAGCAGTGAGGGAGTTGATAGAAGGACATGAACAGATGGACATGGGCAATATTATCGAAAGCCCTAGTACCTGATCAAAACATTTGTTTGTAAAAAAGTA
The DNA here is from genome assembly GCA_014839995.1 of Xenentodon cancila. Lineage (NCBI taxonomy): Eukaryota > Metazoa > Chordata > Actinopteri > Beloniformes > Belonidae > Xenentodon > Xenentodon cancila. The sequence continues at coordinate 18,810,449 of CM026206.1, forward strand.
CAACTGTGACTTTGTACTTCATTTATTTAATTATTTTGTTCATATATATATATATATATATATATATATATATATATATATATATATATATATATATATATATATATATATATGTACATTGTAGTCATTGCAAAGAAAAACAGGCTTCAAAACCGGTCTTCAGAGACCAGTGGGTCATGTGACCTAAATTTACAAATGGGCTCATGTCATATTTAGGTCATGTGACTTAAATTGGTATGTATTTGAAAGTCATAACTGACAAAACTCTTATCAAATGGGTAACATCGCATTAATTAGCATGATGGTACTTTATAGTGAATGCAGATGTTGTGCTCCCATTGAAAGGTTGTTAAAAGTGTTCAGACAGAAATCCTTTGATGACAGGTTTTTGTCTCGCCACAGCTTAGACGTCTTAACTTACAGATATGCGGTCAATATAGCAGAGAATAATCATGTAGTTGTAGCTAACGCAGTGTGTTAAAATGTAAGAGTTGTAGTTTTGATTTATTACTTACTAGTAAGTAATAATCTTATCCATTTGATAGTTTTGATACAAACAGCTGCTGGTGATTAGGCTCATATTCAGTAGTAAAAGTACAGCTGTAACGATGCCTCTCTGTTGAGGCTTGACGTATTTTCCATTTCATGACATTCAGGAGGTAAGTGATTTTCACATCTCATGTCACATTTTAACTCATAAGGACCCATAAGGACCCATAAGGACCCATGGGTTTATATGTGTTATTGTGTTAATAAAGTAGTAGAATATGATTACTGAGAGACAGGAGGTTGGAGATATATCTGTATGGGTTTATTTGTGAGTTTAGAAGCAACTTCTTCTTCATGTGATCACACAACTTCAGAAATGGGACTCAGGAAAATGATGGCAGCCTGACCCGCTACACTGACCCGTAAAACCCTTGAACATTCATATAGTTGCATATAAACTGAGGCAGTGACGGCCACAAGCAAAATCCACTAGGCACTGAACCAGGGTACACTTATTTACAGCTTCATTCTACAGTTTTTCCTTGATGTGGTCCGTGTGACATAACATCAGCATATCAAGGCTGATTGGCTGCTTTCCTGCCTATTATTCCATCGGACATTTTACATGAATCAGTCAAAATACTTGCTGAAAGATCTTTCACCTTCTCTAGCTTACTTTCCTGTGTCTCTTTTCTCATTTTATCATACATCTTTGTCAGAAAACTTACTTTCACTCTTTGACAATTTTTTCCAACTGTAAAATGTTTTTCAATCATGATTCATTTGATGCGTTCAGCTTGTGCCCACTTGCCTGATGGTTTTCTTATACTGCAGGGTTATTAATATATTCCAAGGAGACTATGTTCCAGTGCCTCTTTTAAGACTGGGAAAGGGCAGAGAATATTGCCCACTCGACTTCGTCAACTGATCTCACAGGCAGGCAGGTTTTTCTCCATCCAAATATTCAAGACTGGAGGCAAGTTGTTATTAGAACCAGCAGTAATGTCACAAAGAAATCTTTTATTGGCCATAAGAAAAAGTGCATGGAGATTATTCAAGTTCTCGTCACCAAGGTAGCATATAATATGAAGCTTTCTTATATAAAAGAGAGTTTTTTTTAAGATGGGAACTATGAAGTGGTGTGACAGGTAGCCATTGGCTGTCAGGCAGGCAAAAGAAATCACACTCTAATTCCTCCATCAACCAACTCTGGGTTTCGTTTTTAGCCTAAAGTTACAACCTGGTGTTTACATGGGCAAACTTTTACATGTCTGCAAAGTTTTTTGGGTAATCGAACCAGAAACAGATGGTTTCTTTTCAGGTGAGAGATTTCCTACTTAAAAACTACTTAAAACTTAAAAAGGACCCCCAAACTACTGTTTATTTTCCATTTCTGCATTATGGATGCAAAACAAGAGGGAGTATTTTCTCCCTCCACAGAAAGAACTATGAAAAAGCTTTTTGGTCAAAAAGCTCCTAATGTTGTGAAAGAAAGAAGTATAACCCCCAACAATGATCCTCTTTTTGGGATATAAAGTATTGAAGTAGTTTTGTTCTTTAACTTTTTAAAACACATAGTGACAAAACCTTAAATACAAAAACAAAGCAAAGTGATAATAAAAATGTCCCTATTGTGGATTTATTTATATATTATAGTGGTTAACACTGTTGCCTCACAGGAAGAAGGTTCCTGGTTTGATTCCCGGGCCTGCCAGGAGTCTTTCTGTGTGGAGTTTGCATGTTCTCCCCGTGCTTGCGTGGGTTCCCTCCGGGTACTCCGGCTTCCTCCCACAGTCCAAAAACATGCATGTTAGGTTGATCGATTATTCTAAATTGCCCGTAGGTGTGAAGGCGACCATCCATGGTTGTTTGTCTCTGTATGTGGCCCTGTGATGGACCTGTCCAGAGTGTACCCCTGCCTCCTGCCTATAATGAGTCGGGATAGGCTCCGGCAGACCCCCGTGACCCTGCAAAGGATTAAAATGGGGATAGACAATGTATAGACAAGAGACTCCCGTTTCTTAACATGGGTTTTGTGAAAGTATCTTTCAGAAACGGCTGTTTTAATCATATCTGAGGGCAGAGACAAACAAACTCTGATCTTTTCAGTTTGAAGACTTACAGATATTGCCTTGTCCTGTCAGTTGACAAGGTCTGTGGTGGTGTATGGAGTTTTTGAATACTAATGGAGCTGTAACGTGAAGCAAGAAAATCTGGAGTAACAATAAAAGATTAGTGTAGAGAAATAAAACAGAACAATGGAGGCTTCGGGAGATACAAAAATCTGTAAAATCACTGCATAATGTAAGAAATTCATTCAGTGGGCTTGTTAGGCCACAAGGATACACAGTCTGTTTTGGTGAAGAATGCTGTATATAAACAAAGCAATGATTGTGAACATTTAAAGCTCTGCAGGGAACTGTTAAGTAAGTTTCCACAGGATGAATGGGGAGTCTTCAGTGGAGCAGTGAAAGTCTGTCATGTCCTCTGACACATCTAAAAGCACTTAGGCTGCATCTGCTGAATGACCAGGATCTGATAATGTCAGATTTATTGTACTGTTCATGCATAGAGAGAGCCCTGTGGGTATAGGCTGGCTGGCTGGAGTATAGTTCTACTGCTTGAGTATATTTCAGTTTGTTGCAAAGAGGACAAAATAAAAGACTTTTCTTTCTTTCTGCCTCTGTGTCCTTCAATCTTTATCTCAATCCCACTCTTGGCTTTCTGTTACCATCACTACCTTTTGTAGCCCAGACCTCTGTCCCTATAGTGAGGTTGTTTGATAGTGGTCTGTCTATAGCTTTGAGAAATTAGATATATACTAATAGGAAATGGCAGGTTATCAGTGGATCAGCACTGAGCCCAGTGACAGAACAAAAAGAACCTGTACATATCAAAAAAACGTATGCTCTATTCTGTTAAAACCCAAGATCACTGAACTTTAAATCTATTTTTTCCCCTGCAAGAGCTCCAGCATTTCCTCTTGAAGAAAAGAAGACATCTAATATTTTTAAAGTGAGAATGGAGCTTTGATGGTAGGTGTTTGATAGCTCGATGCACAAGGGTATTTGGCTATGTCAGTCTATAGGTGTAGTTGTTACCAGCAGGTCTGTGAAGGGCTGCTGTGAAATTAAGATCAAAGTATTTGGAAATGAAGGGGCTACAGCAGAATAGCAACGCTTAATAAGATGTTTGTATCCTTCATATTTATTTATTTATATATTTTTATTACAGAGTGGCAGCACACAGAGCTTGTACCACAAATCCTTTCTAATAGGAAGCCTCTGGGGCTGCAGAGGAGCATTGGTCGATACAGAGAAGCACCATGGGCTTTGAAGATGCCCTTCTCTCTGCCTCAACCCTAACAATGAGGCAAGAGGGAGGGCACGCAGGGACAGAGCAGGGCTAAGTTTCTATTAACACTATCTGCATTACACTTAAGATGTCCCTGTCTTTGATGTGACAACGTCCAGTTTAGTTCCCATTAGGCAGAGAAGCAAAGGCCAGTGTAGTGAGTCCTTTCTTCCTGCCTGGAAGATGGGACATTTTTTTCTGACCGACTGAGAAACAAGGGACCTAAAAACCAATTTAAACTTCTGAATAGAAATCTATTTATAGTTTTAATGTGTACTATGTGTTGTCAAAAGAAAACATTAAACACATGAATCCTAGAGTTATTCTTTTTTAAATTTGAAAATGACTACATTCTGAATAAAACAAGATTATGTTTTGTTTCTGCAGTCTTACTCAGTCAAACCCATCATGACTAATGTACACAATAATCATCACCAAGGGCATAAACTGTTCCCAAGATTTAAAATGACACAAACATTTAAATACTCCTTCTGGTGGTTTCAAACTGGGCATTTTTCCACAGAAGTCAGACATTTTTCACCAGCTGCCATTTAGAGCTATCACACTGTTGTGAAACAAATTATATGTTACCTGTGTGCTTGATATTCTAAGTGTCAGTGTTTGGTTTGACTAATGGATTTCTTCTGACAGAGAAGTGGATGGGATCTCTTAGTGTCACTGTGTGAATTGCAAACAGTGAACAAAATGGATGTCCATGTTTTTTTTAAGTGTCTGTTATTCCGTTGCTACATTTTCAGTGATGGATGAATGGAGGTTAAAGTGAGTTTTTTTCATTCCACTGCATTGTTTTCCCTGCCCTAACATATTTGATGATAAAACAAGCAAACAAAAAAAAAACCAACATAACAAGAAAAAAAGTATTGATTGGAATCTATTGATAATTGATTCGTTGATGTAATGTATTTATAATAAATTTGTATTATTTACAGGTCACAATTTTCAAAAGTATGTCTTGTAATTAGCAAAGTGATGGCTCAGTCTTTAGTATTCATTAACATTTTGCATATCTTTTTATTAGATTGCTTATGAGAAACATCATCATCAAATCACCACGATGGCGCTTTAAATACATTATATATCACTTTTTTTTGTTAAATAAACTTTACACAAAGTGAGGGGAATATACAGAAAAAAATTTAAAAAACCTGAAAATTTTCATATTTTATGAGAGAACCAGGTTCTGTAAAGATGCGCCAACAGAATTTTTCTTTTCTTTTTAAGGAACTTGGCAAGGAACTTAATGGAAAAAATGTTAGCACTTGGTGGAGCCATTGCCTTAAAGCATTCCTGGTTTAAAGTTCTGAATTTCTTTGGCAGAGTGATAACTTTCTCCCCATGTCTCTAATGAACTTTTTTTTCTGTAGCAGTGAGTGTGTATGTATATGGTTGTTTGTTTCATTTGTCCCTGTGTGGCTGGGATGGACTAACGATCCATCCAGTTTTTACGCCCCTCTCTTATCCAATGACAGCTGGGACAGGCTGCCACCCCCTGTGACCTTGAACAAGACGAAGTGGGTATAGAACATAAATGAATGAATGCTCAGTTCAACATACTCCATCCTGTGAAGGGTTGGAAATTTATTTGATGCAAAGTTCCAATGTTTTAAATTTCTTTTAAGTGTGCAATCCTTAAATTGTGTGCTTGTGTTTTTACAAAGGGTGTATGCATATTCAAATAAACTGCATAAATATGTCACACTATCAAAAAGGCAAAGTTAACAGTGTGTGATGCATATCCTTGGGTTTATGTGATTTCTGTCTTGAGCCTTGAGAGTTAATCCTTAAGGCATTTGTGCACTTTGCCATCAGGTCAAAGTCAAATTAACGTCATTACAGCAAATTAAATGCCTTTGTTTGACTTTTGAACACAGGGTGAAGATTATTTAGAACTGCCTTGGGTTATAGGATGATGACAGTTTAGCTGTGCAGATGAGTAATTGTGGAAATGTCTTCTACCCTTGAGCTAAAACAAGCTCTAATGTGTCGCTTCTTTCCTTTGTTGTTGACTATAAATATGAATGGACTGGGGGCTGCGGTTGTATAGAAATCTTTTTTTGGACCTGTTTGTTAATGTTTATGGAGAACACTGACATCAAGGGAGGATGGAACATCATGAAATAGAAGTACACAGAATCACAGACTTCAGTTTACTGTATATTTGTCCACTTATTAGAAAATGGATATCCTTCATAATATCATATTTCTCAGTGTTCCTCTCATAAATATCATGACTTGAATGTATCCTGCTAAACTAGGCTACGTGTTTTGGGACTGTGAGTACTGCTCAGAATGAGGAAAACGATGAGAGATATGGTTGTCTTAATGTTGCAGAGCTGTGTTGGAGTAAAGCATTGCATCTTTAGTTTTCACCAGCCCACACGCTCCCACGTCAAACTCATATATTTAGCAGGGGGAAAGTTTTTTCTTTTTTTCCCTTCAACATGCACTGTAATGCGAGAGGTGCACAGGAGTTCTGAAATGTTTGTCTTTGTTCTCTTGGCAGAGTTTTCTGTGTGTGGGCGTTCACAGTTTCTAGGAGCACCTCGGGAATGCATTTCAACAGATGGAGGTTTTAACTGGAGTGTTGGCTTCCACAATCAGGGCTATATGCTTTTGTTGCCTCCTATTTTAATTTGTTTGTTTGCTTGTTCATTTGTTTGCTTAGGTGTTGTTCTCCAGCAGGGTAATCACAGGGTGTGCAATGACAGTGGAGTTCCAATTATGTTGTCATGTAGTTTTACTCATTAAATATCTGTGACATCTGACACAATACTTTTTATTTGGCGCTGTTTTCATGTCACAACTGATCAGGGACAGACATTTTAGCAAGCTTGAGTATGACACAAACATCAAATTCAACCATATCCTCAATCTAGCACTCCATGGCAATGTTCATTGTAAGAAAAAAGAATGTCCTCCCTGCGGTGCTGTCCAAGGTGCTGAAATAGTTAGAATCAAAGTACTGAAATTTACCCTCTATGGTGCTGTCCAACATGCTGAAATAGTTTATATAAGTACCAATTCCTCCTCTGCCACCAATTCATCTGGCTCTCTTCAGTTTGAATAATGAATGTGTCCCATTTTCTATGATATTAACTTGACTGCATTTCTTTTCATTTTGTGTTAGAGAGAAACACAATGCCTGGTAGCAGTGGAGGGGACCACATCTCACTATACTGTATGTGACTTGAATGAAATGTGAGCATGTGATACAAGCTGTACACTGTTCAGAAAATGCACATAAAAAAGACTTTTTGCAAGGCAAAACAATTCTTACAACCTTAAGGCAAAACTGCAGTGTGTTATGACACCCATCTACCAGATTGCTTTCCGTCTTTTGTCTAAAACACATTTCTTATTCGATATGACAGCCTCAGAAAAAGAGTAATTGCTTTTCTGACCTGTAATTTTACCTCAGTCTTTGTATTAACCAAAATGCATACGTTTGATTTATGTCTTTTGTCATACTGCTGAACTCCTTTGAATTACCTGAGCCCATGTGGGCCTGGCTGTAACACTATTTTTCAGGTCTGCCTGAGCTGTTGACAGATGATATATTTTTGTTATTTGTTTTATTATTATTATTATTATTATTATTATTAGTTTGTTCTAAAATCATTCATTCATTTGTTTGTTTGTTATAAATACTAATGCAAATACAAATATATTATGTTTCCCTTCCAAGTTGAACAAATTAATGCTTCTGGTTTTTTTTTGTATCCTTGTTTTGTCTTTATGTTTGGTATGCAATTATTCCAATGACCCAACTGAAGAGACATTCCTGTTTTGTATGCGTTATATTTTTTCTCTTTTTTAAAAACTCTTTTTCATTCACACTCTGTGTGCCATCCTCTTTTTATTCCTCTTTCCTCCATGCTTCTGTTTCTACCTCAGAAAGCCCTTTTTCTCCTAAGTCAGCGATGGTGGCTCTCTTCTCGAGACGGTTGGTGCTAGAACGCCGTAGGGTTCCCTGGAGCCAAAACGTAGCCTACCAACACTCTCTATGAGACCAGACTGGACTGTATTAGTCTCTTTTCAAATAAAACAGTCATGTGGATTCTGTATGAGTAGGTGGCTGACAAAGGACCTGATTTTAATGTAACTAAAATAGAAGTCTGTAATATAGTAATTTGTGTAGCGGTTTCATAAACCTGTTGTTATAAAGACGTATTCCCCTACCTGACATGCCCTTCTTAATGCAGTGTTGAATTTAATCTTAAATATCAGGATGCAATGTGTGCCGCGTAAAATGTGTTGTCCAGACAGTTTAGGGCAAAACAAATAGGTCACTGTTATGGTAATGTGCTATAAATAGTTGTGCGTGTTTTGGTGTGCATGGAGGATAGAGTGTTGCTGTGTGTATGTGTGCATGTCAGGGATTTTCTGTCTAATTTTAGGCTCTCAGGAGAGAAGAGCAGAGAGGAGATCAAGGGAGTGAAGCAGGAGTGAGCCCCAGCTCCACCAGCTAATGGTTTAGTGTTTTTAATAACTTGCTTGGGATGTATCTCCTGCTGCAATATACTGTATCTTTTCATCAGCAGATAACCCTTCCATACATTCTTTAGATTACAAGAGCGTTGTAATCAGCTGAACAAAGTGTTTTCTTTCCAATAAACTGTTTTTATTAAAACATCTTTTCTTAATAAATAGAAGAGGATTTAATCTGCTCTAGCATCCTCTTTAGACCTCATCCAAGCTGGAATGATAGCACAGATTCAGCTGGAAGGAAGTAGATCCCGACAAGAATGAACACAGACAGGAAGGGTAATTTATTAATGCACTTTTCCTAACTCATTCTCCATCACACAGCTTGTTCTTTGAGCATCATTTTTTAGAGAGTCTCATTAAAATCCACATATACAGCACATAAATAGAGCAGATTGGAAAAAAAACAACCCAAAAAACAACAGATAATAAAATGCATTCATGGCATTATACGGCATAAAATAAATGTTTTACTTTGCAGTAAAGCTAATGCTTCATAATTATCTGGTATACTCTAGGTTCTATGCATTGATATCAGTAAAGTTTATTTTGTCTGCCTTTGCTGTCTTTACTTAAACCACTACATTTCATGGAAATTCTATACGCATTTCTTAATTTGCAAACTTCCAGTTGTTGTGCATTTTGTTTTTATGCAAAGAGACAGCTCTGTCCTTTATGTTCTCGCCTGACTCTTGATGAACTGACGGTGACTGCTTCTCAGCCAGTTGCTGCATGCACAAGCTCTGTGGTCACTACCTTAAGCGAGTTCAGATTCGTTTATATTTCAGCAGAGACTTACTTTGACTGGATATGGATTCTGACAGTGGGGAAATGTATTATGCTTACACCAGTTATAGACTATATGATGATTCAATGCACAGTAATACAAAATCTTAAGATTGAATTGATTTTATTACTTATCTTATTAATATTCTGCATTGTCAGCATAACGTACAACTTTGCTTGAGTGCTTTGATACTGGCTACGCATCGCACTGAGCTTTAACATCTTATACAGTGTCAGCGCTCATTCAGGGCTCCATACAACATAGTCACAAGTCAACAGTTTATCCTGCTCATGCAAAGTATAGCTGAAGAGTTGAACAGTCTCCCTCTGTGCGCTTTTAAAGTAGGAAATTATACATCCCAATACAGCAAATACAATACATGGGACTTTTTTTTTTTTACATGGTCAGTTTTCTTGAAGAAAGAATAAGGCTGTTTGTTTTGCTGGAGGTTCTTTCATTTCCTCACAAGATAGAGGATGCTAATATTATCTTGTTACTCGTGTATATATGGATAATACAGGCATTACCAAAAGATGAAATAGTGCTTTATAGCCATCTTGGCATATGACACAGAAAGCTTTCATTGGATGTCTTTGGAAGCCAAGGCATAGAAAAAGACAAGAAAGCTATGAGGCTTTAAGAATACAGGATTTAGATTTTTAACAGATTAACTTTTATGAAGGAAAGCAAAATTATTGAGTGGGAAAGGCACACAATATAGCTGTTATGGTTGGTTAGGGATTTTGATTTTGGTTGTTTAATTATCCTGTTTTGTTCTAATCTTGTTTATTTTTTTTCTTGGTTTTCTTTTCTTTAAAGCCTCTGTTCTGTATTTGTTTTAATCTCTCTCTTTAACTCGCTCCCTGCCTTTTTTCTGTTTTTATTGTTGTCACTTGCGTCTCATTTACCCCAATCTTACTACCTGTTTGTCCTCTGCCTTGTGTGTATGTATAGTCCTTCCTCTCTCTGTTGCCTTGACAGTTTGTTTGTTGTGCTCCTTGAAATGCTTCCTATCTTTTTTTCTTTCCTCCATTAGACCTGACCTGGTTTAACCAGCACAACATCTTTAACTGGATGACAAAAACGATACAAAACACGAATATATCAACTTTAAAGACTGTTTGGGAAATATCCTCCTAAAGAAAACTGTTGTAAATCATGTAATTCTTGCTTTTTTGTTTTGTTCCTTTTGTATGTTTATGTATTTTTTCCAATGCCATGCATTTATAAATATATTTAGAGCTATTCTAAGTTTAAAAACTGTATGAAAACTGTTCAAAGTGTCTTTAAATGCAACGCACATCCCTCAGAATGCAGTATACCATCTTGGCTAATACACAATTTAAATCCAAATGTGTGGCAAGACATTCATAGTTTTTGCAGGCATCCTTCAGTAGATGTATGTATCCCCATAAGTTATCATCATTCTCCATTTTTAGTTATGACATGCTGCTTTCACACTCTGATTTCATTCCCCCAGCTGCCTCTCTCTGTTTCTTTCTGGGCATGTGACCTAGCTGCAGACTTGTGGGAACTGTAGTGATGCTGTCAAGCTGAAAGCCTCCCCTGAGCCCTCAGTGGAAATAACACAAGGAAACATTAGATCAACCTCCAAATGTCAACACAAACCCATGTATTTGTCATGCTGACCTGGATTTCCTTAAAACGGCACTCAGTCTTATCATAGAGAACTGCCACCACACAACATGCTGCCTTTTGAGAGAAAGGAAAGCAGATGGGTTTGACATTGTTCAGTGCAGTTCCCCTACTCAGATTTAGATGTGCCTGCTTGCATGTCTGCTCAAGGATCCTTCTCAATTAGACATGACCAGGAGCAAGGGTATCCTACTGCATTAGACACAAATTTGTTCTTTAAAGAGAAGGGGAGGTGCTGATTCACGTTGGAGTGGAAATAAGAGTCTGTCTTAATCATCAAGCACAAACGTCTGTCTACACACAAACACACTAATAAGCACATTCACAGCTATGCACAGACCAACCCATATGCTCATAGTCAACACTAAAATATAACATAAATAACGCAGAGGGAAAATATCCCTTCAAAGCTCCATATAGTTCTTCATTTCACTTTTACTGTTGTGCACCCTCCACCCATAACCATCCCCCTCCTTGCCCCCCTTCCCTCTTTTGCCTCAGTGGCAAACCCAGGTTTATTTCCCTGGTGGAAATATTGGACTGTCAGTCAGATCAATTGCCAGTGTCCAGGGCACTTCATGGTTCCTCTAATTATAATCCTGTGCAGTTGGCGTGGGCCCATGTAGCTGTGGGGCAGCCATTGTAATAGAGGCATCACTGGGCTATAGATGGATGGAGCGAAGCGTTGGCCAAAGCCTTCCAGTCATTGCTTACGTTGGTGGAGAGGCTTTACTCCAGCAGCCAGAGCAGGGTCCAGGGTGTCTTATCTGGCTCTTCCATGCGGCTCACTGTATGCTGGGGGAAAGAATTACCAATTCTCTATCCGTCCCCCTCGCTCCCTCTCTCACTCTTTTCCTCTGCACCGCTCCTCGCTCCTCATATCCTTATGAGGAGTCTAGGCACTTTGCCATGATCGTGCGTGAAAACAGAGGTGCTGTCTTCTTAGCAATTCTGTGCTGTGGATGCACAGTTATAACTTTGCTTGCTCTTTCAAGTATTAAGTGAGTGTGTATTGAGTGTGATTTCTTTTTTTTTTTTAGGGAAACTTTGAGGGGAGAAACTTTGCTTTAAGTCGTTTGTATGTGTCCACATGCATCTGCCCATGATTACACCAGTCTGAGACGGTAGCACTAAATAACTACTGCTTATATGTCTATTCATGTGTCAGATATTGCCACATACTTTTCCTTACCTCCAAACATTGCAGTGCTGTCTCACATCCTCACAAGAGGAAGTGTGAATACTATGAAGAGATGGCACTCTTCCTCCGCCCCCTCTCTCAGCCTTCACTGGCATTTTGTGATTCCTATATCAATGTGCAGAAAGATGTGTGTGAGAGCAGAGCCTGTGAGTGACAGAGGAGTGAAAAAGACAGAAAAAGAGTATGGGTGACAAAGAAAAGAGCAGGAATGGAGATGAACAAGAGAAAATGAAAATCAGCACAGACAGCAAATGGGTGGAGGGCGGAAAGCTAGGGAGCAACGCTGGGAGAAGCGATGGACAGAGAGAGAAAAAGACTGTTGTAATACAAAACGACACAAAAATGAGAGTGTGTGCACATAAGTGTAACAGTGGTTTGGAAAAAAAAATTGAGAGACTGGGAGATGTGACACAAAGAACAACAAAGAGGAGAAATGAGGGATACCGGGAGCAAATCGGCATGTGAAATACACAAGCTAACTGAGTTACATAAGCAGATGCTGCTCTGCTGCTAGGGAACTGAGGAGTTCTGCTTCAACAAGGGAAGCTCTCTGTCTCTGGAAAAGAGGAAATAGAGAACAGAGTACAGATGAACTATATATATTTATACATGTGTGCATGTATATATATATATATATATATATATATATATATATATATACATGCACATGCATGTGTGTATATATAGCACAAACACATGGCAGGAAGCGTGACAGAGGAAGAATAAAAAGATGAAACATACAAGTAGTTCCTTTCTGGATTGCAAATGAGAATCAAGGAGTGTGTTCAGTCTGTCTTACAAAAACATGAAAGGAACTATGACGCTGGCAATAGTATGACCTAAAACTACGCAGACTCATTAAGAACTTCACTGTTTGGAGGGAAACTTGAGAATGAGTATGCACACTTTGTTGCATATATGCATTACATGTTCAGGCTGTTTGTTAAACTTCAGGTGAAACATTTGCAAACCACTCTAGGCAGTATCATTTCATTTTATTAGTTATTTTGATATCAGGTGACACTTAATAGCTTTTAATGAATTATAATTTGCATTCATTTGTGTGCGTGTGTGTGTGTGTGCATCTTTTTATGTTTGAACTTGTATATTTTAGGCGCCTGGGTGTGTGTTTGTGGCTCGAACGTGTGTTTGCACTTCTGCTGGTAAGGGGGAAAAGAGCGTATTTAAGTTGCATGGTCTCGCAAACCAAATAGACCATGAAAAGGAAAAATAACAAAATCTGAACCCCTCCTTCGCCTCGCCTTGATTCTGCACTCCCCAATTCCCAGTGGATAACAGACTGCAGCTCCAGCCCAATCTTCACTCCATTCCTTTGTGTTTCAAACCACTGACTCCCTTTGCTTCCCTTTATCTTTTATTTTAATATAATTTTTTTGGGGGGGGAGGGTGGGATGGCAGCCTTGGTAATGTTTTTCGCCTTCACTGGCCTCCTCTTTCCTTCTCTCTTTCTCTGTCCGCTTCATCATCCCCCTCCATCTTGACTTTTGGTTGGTCAGGGGTGTGACAGGTGTGTCACGGTTCACTCTATCATTTTCTCAACTTGTTGACCTTTGTCTTAGAAATTACTCTTCTCACACCTCTCCCCAGGCTACAAAGGATTGACAAGATTGCCTGGCAACAAAAGCTCTGTCTGATGCACTGTGACCATACCACTCTGCCAACTTCCACTAACCTGCTGCTGTCTCATCCCGCCGCTGACTTCAGATTGGGGTGTGTGTGTGTGTGTGTGTGTGTGTGTGTGTGTGTGTGTGTGTGTGTGTGTGTGTGTGTGCGCGTCTCTACCTGCAAGCTCATATTTATATTAAAGAATGTGTGTTGCCAAATAACCTTTAAGGGCTCTTTGTTATTAAGGGAATAGGTGAAAGTGTAGCACAGAAACAGAAGAGCGACAAAGTAAAGAAAATACGATGATAAAGTTAACAAGGAAAAAGGAGAAAGTGGGTAAAGCGAAGGGCGAGCACATGCCATGAAAGATGCCTGTAGAATTCTCAACTATTGTTTCTCCCAGTATGAGCAGTGTATAATCACTCAGCCTTACCAGAGTAATGACGCCATCTGGGCCCGGGAAAGACGGCAGATTCTCTCCAGCTGAAAAATGGATTGCATAGATCCAGGGCGATTAGAGCATCAGCTGTAAAGAACCTAATCTCAGAAGGAATTTTAGCAGCTTATAACTACATAGAGTAGCAATTGGTGGGCAATCTTTAACCATGGCCGATAAAATAAAAGCTGTTATTTCACATTACAGAAGAATTACACATACACTGATTCCGATATCAAAGCGGGTTTGTTGTTGTTGTTTCTAATTGAATATAAACACAAAAAGTGCAAAAACTGTTGGAAAAATAAAAATCTATATATGTAGGCAGCAAGGTGGATTAGTGGTTAGCTCTGTTGCCTCACAGCAAGAAGGTTCCTGGTTCGATTCCCGGCCCGGTGGATCTTTCTGTGTGGAGTTTGCATGTTCTCCTGCTTGCGTGGGTTCCCTCCGGGTACTCCGGCTTCCTCCCACAGTCCAAAAACATGCAGGGTAGGTTAATTGATCATTCTAAATTTCCCGTAGGTGTGAATGTGAGTGTGCATGTTTGTCTGTCTTTCTATGTGGCCCTGCGACGGACTGGTAATGGATTAAGCGGGTATAGATGATGGATGGATGGATGGATATGTCTATGTTTCAAATAAGAACAATGCATCATCTGAAGTGGAAAAATCAAGTAGGGCTAGAGCAAAAACTTTAAAGTTTGAATGTTATTTTTTAGGTTGATGCCATCATTCCCGATCAGTAAATCCTAGCAGTTTCTGTTCATATCGCTCCCATCTCTAAGTAGAATGTTGTTAAAGTCTTCTCCTTACAGGTGGAGGTGTGGGAGGAGGTAGACTTTGAAGAAAGGAGCTTTGCCTTTTTTTTTTCTTTCTAGTAACGTCTACCCAGGTTGTGTGATAGTTATGCTTTCATTTGTGTTTACATGCGATTTAGCTGTCAGTGTCAGAGTTGCGATTACCACATACGGATTTCTCTTTAAGCCTTTGTCCGAGGCTTCTTTGCCTTGACATCGTTCGCCCTGATCCAGCCATGTTTTCATTTACCTACAGCAATCCTGCTTTAAGCCTCACCATTATTTATTTATTTATTTATTTATTTATTTTTAGCAGAAAACACTTTCTCAGCCTGCAATCAGACATACTTAAATCATGGTCTGTTGCTCTACTTCAGCCTTCAAGACAAGATTCATTTTTATCACCATCTATTGTAGCTTTTGAAATGACTCATTTCCTGTATTTGTTGTACTTTTACATAATGTATTATTACTTAGTGAGGCATGTGTCAGAATACGAAGGAAAAACAAAACACAACAATGGTGGCTCTCGGTGACCTGTTGCCATAGCAACAGTTCTTTATTGATCTAGCCAACCCTCATCTCCTTTTACATTTGCCTTCACTCTCACTTTGCTCTCACTTTTCCCCCTTCCATCACTCGCTCTTTAGTTACTCTCTCCGTCGCGACTCTCACTTGCTTTCCATTTGTCTGTCGTGTTTTGGCTTGGAGATTGATGCCTTGTGGGGCTATGCTAACCTTCACCTGGGTCGAACATACATCCCGCTCTTCTGTTCCAATCTGTCAGATTAAATCCATCGCTACCTGCCTCATCCATAAACACATTTATTCAGAATTTAAATCCTAACCCCAGGCCATGATTCAGTAAATACTTTGAAGTGCAACTGCATAACGTGATTGCATTATTAAATGTTCCCATGCCCAAATATAGACAAACTGCAGGCTAGTAACAAAAATGTTCTTCATGCTCATTTCAGCTCATTTTAATTCATTTGGTAATCTATGCTGCATTTGCCCCCTGACACGCTGTTGATAACATGCCGTGCACATTTTTTCTTCCCCTTCATTTGTAGAACAGGCCTAGCGTCAGCTTCCACACGGTTTCACTTGGAAAACTATGAAAGAAGTAATTTAACGAGCACAACTATTGTTGACAACCCTGCGAAAACATCTAAGTCATCCACAAAAGCGCATGTGACACTTCAAGGTAGAATGCAAATAGCATTAGAGCAAGTTCAATTAAAAATAATGTACTTATTTCCAAATACGAGTTCTCTGCTGTACTGTGTGTAGGGGTTTTGTGCATTATTGTATTATATCTTAGAGCACAAGTTCTTCAAGGTCAGTCTAACTGCATTTTCTATTTCTTTAATATAAATTAACCTCACAATTCAAATCCATCGCTTTGCCTCCAGGGGTTTTATCTAACTTAAGACTTTTAACAGTGTATGCGTGTGTTTTTAAGTAATTTTCCAACTCAAACTGCTAAATTTCTTTCAAATGAATTTTTTTTTTGCCAAATAATTTGTACTAAATTGCTTGCCAATACATAAAAATACCCACGTGTGTACTTTGTGAATTATAGTAAACAGTCATTCAGCACATGCAGCATTTACATTGCCACCCTATTACTGTCTCCCTGTCCCATTGTCTCAGACGGGACCATGACTAATGTTTGGAAAAAAGCATGAATATTATGAGCATAGAGGGAAAAAAAACGGTGGTCCAAGGAGGAGCACATTTTTAACTGCACAAGCTGTTCACAACCCTCCTACACAATAGCACCGTTTTGTGCACGTGTGCTATGTGGGTGCATGACTTCATGCTGTTTTAAGCCACCAGTAGGTGGCTGATAGATCATATTATGTCTGCTAGGAAACAACAGGCATCATTGTGATTTAATGCAGCTCGTTCCTTCTCTCAACACATTGACAGTGCTACACTAGATGAATGTTACATCTGGTATCGTACGTTGTGCTTCCTGTAAGTTTAGAGTGACAAAAGCAAAAAAAAAGCACTAAAGATGTTAAATGACCGACGAAAGTAATTCTCTCTTTCTCTCTCCATCTTTCCACACACTGACACTTGGGCTGAGAGTGTGTTTTAACACACTGGGTACATTCTTGGATTCAGGTTCCAGCACTCAGTTCAAATTTGAATCATGTCTTCTTGTTGCCAGACTTTCTCCTTTACTATTTTCTGTTGCTTCTTGCTCAGATGTTTCTTCTTATACGATAGATAAAATGAAATGAAATCGAATGAATAATAGGTTTAAGCCAAACATTGTAGTTTTGAATTTATTTACACCCACTGACAACAGGAACCATAATTCACTGCATAGTTCTCTCTTCTGAAACTAGCTTCCTGGCATTTTCTGGGATACCACAATGTAAGAAAGGTTATGAAGAGGAAAAAAAAATGCATAAAAAATAAATTAGAGCAAGACAAAAAAATGATTGCCCAAACTATTTCCAGAAATGCAGCGACCTGTCAGGAAAAGTAAGACATTTAGAAGTTCAGAAGTTAGTGCAATGTTGAAAACCACTGAACACAGCAGGACAAGCAAAGAACCAACAATCCAAAAACCATGCAAGTAGGACAACAGCACAGTAAGTAACACAGAAAGCACAACAAAAAAAGCACTGGCAAACACACACACACACACACATACAAACAATGGCTTACAAGGGACAGATGTGGACAATTACAAACCGACAATGAAAGACAAAGAAAAATCACTCAAAAGGAAAGCACGTTCAAAGTGAAACAACGTGAAGCCAAACTCACAAGAAATTTAAGACAGTTCAGTAAGAGTTTAATGCGGAGGCAGTGACTGGTGCGTGTACCGTGGTTTGCAGTACGTAATCTTGTGCATGGCGTTACGGAGCATTGCTGCACGTCTTCAAATCTCAGTTACTTTCAATGTTATCCCTGAAAATCGAAGTGATGGCCCAAGTCATGAAAATAAGATGCATGCTGGAATTTAACTAGAAGTATATAGCTGAAATGTTTCTGTACATGCACCTACACCTTCACCTGCTTACTTCCGTAAATGAGTTGCTCTTGAGATGTTGTTGTCAGGAGGCTCTTCTTTATGATTGGTCAAAGGTCCATGATTATATCCTGGCTGTACTTCTGTCTCCATTTTTGCTTGTCCCCCTTCTCTGTCTCTCTATTTGCCTTCCTACATTACCTGCATGACTCTAACAGCCTATCGTCCTGTTTCACTTCTGCCTCACTCGGTTGGTGCCTTCACAGTATGACAGTCCACTAATGAAAGCAAGATAAGCGTGCCAAGCAAACTGTTAATTTAAAAAAAAAAAAAAAAAAACCACTCACACAAAGAAAAATACAAGTCTCCAACCTTATCATGGCTGTATTCCTCCCTCCACTGTCCCTAGCTAGCCTGAGCAAATTTGATTGGGTCTGGATAGGGAGAGAATGGCAGCAGATAAGGCACCCGAAACTGTCGCCAAACGAGGCCTGATGCAGCAAAGGATAAGAGCAGAAATGCAATTATGCTGGCAGAATTCTTATATTAAACCCAAAAACACCAGTACAGCACTGCTTCCACCTTCACTGCCATTCCTCTACCCGTCACCCTTCTATCCCTCCCTACCTTACAGTGAATGGCGAGCATCTAATCTCAGCGTCCGCAGATATCGCTCTGTGGTCTTAACATTGCTGTAAACACCCCCCCCATACACACACATACACACACACACCTCTCCCCCTCATCCCCCACCCTTTCCTCACGCCACCTCTCCCATCTTTCCCATTCAGATGAACTATCGCTGATAACAGCACCCCTAGAGATTTTTATTTTTCTCCCCCTCAGTGGAATAGGCCAGCAATCCTGTCAGCTTGGAAATAGTTACAGCTGTTTTCGTCTTTCTTCCGTAATGCATTTCACACTTACTGCGAGCAGCTCTGTAATGGGGAATTGCATGTCACAGTTAACAGGTGCACTCATGATTTTGTGTCTTCCATTTTGCAGCCCACCAACAGCTACGAGGAAATATACAGTCAATATGATTGTAAATTTCCTTACCTTCTGCCAGATTCTGTAGACAAAGCTTGGAAACATACCATGGAAATGCTGGACAGTTTGGTAATTAGTCGTGCCACTTTCTGGAGACAGCTGCTATGGCTGGAAGATTTTCTGCAAATGGCAGAGGTGCACTTTTGCATTCCCAAAGCTCTCTGTCAAGGAAAATTGACTTTAATTATAATAGTTTGTATACTTTGACAGTCAGTAGAAAAGCCTGCCATTATCACAAACATAACAATATCAATGTCAAAGAAAAATTGGGCTTTTTTTTTTTTTTTTTTGGTTTGTTTAATGTCTCATAGTTTTCAATGAATCTTGGAGAGTATAATTCTTAAAGTTATGGATTAACAGCCCAATAAAAACAACATGGGATGTCATTGAAACAAAACCAAACAAATCTGGGATGGTTAAGATGATGCTGATGGGAATAAAGGTATCTTTGGATACTGGGATTGGATCAGTGGGACTAGGCTAGATGATGGACTGCTGTAGGGGGTATGTCGGTGATACATGTAGGGGGCTTTAAGGTACAAGATGTAAGGTAGTGATGATAATAACATGTGGGCTGGCCATTATGCAGTTTTCTGCTGTTTCCTGTGCTCCAGCTGTGAGGTTCACAACCACTATAGCACTATTAGGGGGTCGGGGTCACCGCATGCCGAGCGCTTCATTGTCAGCTGCCAGCCTAAAAGACAGAGAGGGGGGGAGAAAGGTCCAACTTCTATTGTGGCGGTGTTGCAAAACAGCAGAGGAGAGAGGAAAAAAAAATCTGATGACTGTATAATTACACAGTGAATGCAGTCCCTCCCCTACCGGCATTTTTTTTTTTGTTGCTTTTTTTCCTATTCATTTCTTTTCTTCCCCTATGTCTCTTTCTTTTATTCCCTGGTAGAGTGTCTACTAATTAAGCACTTCCATTAGGCAGCCTGTAATTGGTTTGAAAAGTAATGACAAGCAAGTTTATTTACAAGGTAATTAGAATAAAGGCAGCCTTTGTTCTGATAATAATCACTCAGGACTGCAGGAGAAGAGGGAAAAAAATCCAGAACCACTATTATTTGACTGACAAGCAGTTCATCACACCATTTATATATACTTATTAATGTTTTTGTCCTATCTGTAAACATGCTGCACTTTACGCATGGGCTGACCCCTTTTTTTCATCTTCCCACTGTTTTGTTCTGTGTGCAAATATAGGCCCTTTCGTTCATAAGTGGATGAGATTGAGCAAAATCAAAGGAGGCATGCTGGGCAGCTTTCTTCATCTCTTCCCTCCCAGCCATCATTATGCTAAATGTACAGAACTGGTCTGTCAGCTGAAAAGCTGGAGATTCTGCTTTGTTGGTACGATGGCTTGAAAGGAAGAGTCAGACATTGTGTTATTCCAATAATGTTCAATTTTCCTCTCATGGCAGATTGGTAGGTGGATGCAGCATAGATGGCAGGCTTGGCAGATGAGGGCTGACAGAGAAAGAGAGAGTGGGGACACGGAGGGTAATGCCCGTACAGTTGGACATCTCTGCCCTTCACTTTCCAGGCAACAGATGGAAACAGTGTATTAAGGCACCCAGGGGCAACCCTGGACACCCTGGCATAGCTATGGCATGGTCAGGTTCAGGGGGAGCAGGTGGGCATCTGTTCCCTGCCCTTAATCGCTTCCCCGCACCCACCGTCCCCTGTTGTGGACTTGGCTCTTTGTGTGTGCCTGAGTGTGGATGTGCAGAAATATGTATCCGTATCACCGTAGAGTGTGCATATCTCTGCTGGCCTCGGTTAGGTTTGGAGCCCTGAATGGCACTCTTATTTCTGGACTTTCGTTGTACTCTCTTGTTCTACTCGGAGTTGCAAGTTGGATAGGCTTAGCCAGTTAAACTAATTGGTTTTGCTTAAATCTACTTATTAGAAGAAAGAAAAGGTTTGAAATAAAGGAGTGTGGTGAAGGATTAAGTGAGATATTGAAAACCCTTTACTTCACCCTCATTTTCCAAGCAATTTAAGAAACTGTGTTGACCACTAAAGAAGTAGGAAGCACTAAATGCGAACAGCATTTATCTATTTATTTATTTTTATGGGCTACTATAGAAACATGGTGGTGCAACTTACTGGACAAAATTTATGAGACCCAAGCTGGCAGTAGATATGAAAAGCTGATTCTGAGATCATGAAAGCAACGGTGGAGGCCGAATTAATAAGCCACCACCCAGTTCGATGATGTTATACATTAGTACCTCGTACCAGACTGAGAACAAGGTTAAAAGAACCTCCTGTGCAATAACGATGCTTAGCAGTGTCAATGTGCAACGCGCTCCCCCAGTGCATGTGACAAGCAGGGAATGAGAATGTGTCTCTGCAACATTTACCAGTAGAAATGTACAGCAAGATATAGGTCAGTATGTGTGGTTGTACCCACGGGGATGGGTAAGTCTTCTGCCTTTTCTGTTATTGAGTAAACAGTAAACATGCTGCATGGGCCTTCATTAGGACCACTAATATCCACGTGGAACAGCCTGCGTAGATTTACTGTTACTGTATATCCTGCGATTATTCATTCAGCCCTATATGACTGCAGATAGCTGCAAGAGCTGCCTGGAAGCAACAGTTAAGAGTTTGTTCTTTTTCTTGTCTTGTTGTCTCTCTCTGCATAGCTTTCAGATATTGAGTTAGGCTCTACTACAAACATAAACAGCCTTCAGTAAATATGATTGGCAGCCATGTTTCAAAGCCAGGCTAATTCCATTAAGCTATTGATCTCTCCCTGCCTTGGCTTTGGCCCTGTGCTGGCTATGAATACCTCTTCACTTTGCCCTGGCCCTGGGCTCAAGCTCAGTTTCATGCTGCCCCTTCATCTGCCCATCTAGCTGCCGTTTTTACAGCAGGGGCAGGGGGGGGTTTCAGACATCCCTCATCACCGTGCTTGTGCACAGTTGACACACAAAGAAGACACAGTTTTACAAAGCTGAGATGTAAAATAGCTTAGGTTCTGGTATGAGAATATGTGGTCGTTTATTCCCTGTAGTCCAGACTCCTAATCAAATATTCATCCTTCCAAACACTTACTAATTCTATCTCAAAATATGGCGCGGTCGCGTGTTGTGTAAGTTTCCTCTCGTCCATCTATCTTTGTCTTTCTCTGTAGTTTGTGACTCATTCTTCGCTGTTGTTTTGTGCACTGTATTTTTCATTTGCCCTCTGGCAAAAATGATCAGTATGAAAAAGGTATATTACTGGCTCTCCCTGCCTGAGCAACACGCTTTATTGCTGTCAAACCAAGCTTGAGATTTGGTAGGAACCGGGAGCATGGATGGGAGGGAAAAGATCAGAGGAGAGGGGAAAGATAGAGATGATGGCTTAGGCTCGACTGGAGACTTAACGGTTGTTCCACTTGAGTTTTACTTCATGGAGTAAATCATTTGCTTGACTGGCATGGTACCACTCTGCCCTCTGCAACTCTCCTCCACATTGTCGAGGAAGGCTTGCGGGTGTATTATTGGGAACGTGCGAGGCTGTTTACCTGATGTCCTGCTGGTCATGAACAGGGTTATAACCTATGATGACTTACGGCGACTGCCAGATCGCGGAGCTGTATGAATGCAGATGCAGAATTTGTGGCCTCGCTCCCAGTACCAACAACCAGTTCCAGCGGGTCCGTGAACGCTGTGGTTGGTGTGTGTAAATGCTTTGCTACTTTAAGGTCAACAACAGGTTCATGAAAATTTAAAGTCAGACTCAAGTCTTCCTTTGCCTTTTTCTTTTTTCCTTTTTTACGCACAGGCCACACACAAACAAATCATCCCACAGATGCACACACACACACATATAAATGTTGCACAAAGAGTCCACAGCAGAGTTTTTTGTCTTTGCCCATAGGTAAACGCTCTATGTGAGCTTCTTAACAGCTCTGTCTGACAATGTTATGGACTGAAGAATGAAGTGTTACTTAGAGAAGCGAGACCACATCCTGATATTGCTCCTGCACTGCACACACACACACACACACACACACACACACACACACACACACACACACACACACACACACACACACACACACACACACACACACACACACACAAATACCACAACACTTACACACGCAGGGGCTGAGCTCTGAGGAGTAACGAAGCAAACAATGAGTTTCCCCAGTGCATTGTGGCTCGGCTGCCCTGTTTTAAATGTGAGCAGAGTCATCAGCACTTAAACGCCTGATTGATGGCACAGAAGTGAGGATGATTGTGGGATATGCCAGCTCCAAATGACAAGCAATTACTCATTTTGTGTAATGAAAACCTTAACACCAATCATTGAAGCTTTACACTGTGCTAACGCTTTATGTAATATTATATGTTCTCTCCATCCACCCCCCCAACTCCCACCCTCGCTTCCATCCCTCGGGTGCTGGAGCAGACGTTTTACTAAATAACATAATTTGTAATGGCTGAAGTGATGGCACAACAGGCTCGCTAAGTGAGTGAGCAGGAGCAACTGCTTTTTTGGCAGATTTTTATTATTATTATTGTTATTATTATTTTACTTTTGTGTGCATGTTCTGTGGAAAAGAGCCTAGAGTTGTGGCAGGTCTTTTCAGAGCTCTCCTGCAGACATTAGTGCCATCAACTCCTCTGATTACGATTCTAAATATTTGCCCCGCCGTAGCCTAACGCCATCATCCATCCAGAGGGGTGTTGCTATGGCAACAAAGGCTTAATTATGATTTTTATACATGTAAGTGTGTGCGTTTTATAAAGTGTGCGCGCCCAACCCCCCAGCTTCAGTCAGTGTTATATCTGTTCATGAGGATGAACACGCACATAAGCAGGCGTCAACAGCTCTGTGGTTGTGAGATAGTCAAAGTCCTGTCCTCCTTTCTCTCCTCTCTGCCACTCTCTCGCTCCTCTCTCGCTCTGCCAAAACTACAATTACCCCTGCACTCCTCTCCTCCACGAAATCACTGTAATTATCTGCAGCCTGCATGGGCGCACTGGTCGGCAACAGGTGCCATGTGAATGCTAATCCCCTCCCTTTGGCCACATGCTATTCTTCTGCCTGGCCTCTGACAAACCAACTGTCATTGGCAGAAGGAAAGACACCCCGACGCTGCACAGTCCTTTAGAGTCACATGCGTCTGAACAGTAATTAGGCTGCCCAGAGATGCTAAGTTGTTGGATGTTAAGTGTAGTTAAAAAGTAGAGCTTTTGTTGAGCATGTATGAGGGTGTGTATGTGTGGGCTTATGTGAGAATTATGCCATGGCAGCCTTTCCTTCTTATGGTAATGTGTGCACATGAGCCTACATAGAGTGAAACACAAGCGCAGACTCTCACATACACATACACACAGATTTGACATCAATCCATGGCATTAAATGAAGTGTGAAAAACAGGTCAGAGAGGACTTCCTGTCTTTATAAACAGCCAAAATGCTATCCAGATGTTCTATGCCTCTCCTGTCCCAATGTAATCTGCTCACGTCAGCCCTAGATGGCAAAATATAGCCTCTTTAAAGTGATATACTCGAACTGAGGCAAGGACATCAGTATGTACTACCTCAGCTGCTCCACAGTGACTATGGTCTGGAGTAAAAACGTCAGCTCCTATACATGTATTTATGGTGCATTTCACCATCTTTGCTTGAGTGCCATCCCGATGAAAATTAACATTATCTGGTTATTTCTACTTTTGCCCTGCCAGTTGGGATGAACTCTTCAGCAAGATTTTTATGGGCCTCAATTGAGACGACTGGGGAGCAAACACTGGTCCACTTACTGTTGTGTAAATATTGATGAAGAAGGGGAGCAAAAGGAGGAGGACCGTCTGAAGAGCCCCAGGTTACAGCAGTGCTAGGTTCTCATTACAGCTTCTGATAGATAACATGATGGTAAGTAGAGTCGGAGTTGGTAGGCCGAACTGGCAGAGATCAGGTGTCCCTTGTCTTCATTTGGTTGAATGTATTCTGCTTATTTGGGATAAACTGTCTTGTCTGGCTCCTCGTTTCTGCCTGGCTTGTGAAATTGATGCAAATGCATGGTAATGCCAGGACAAGGCATATTGAACATAAAGCACTGTGTTGGCGTTTATTTTGAACATGGTACATTAAGAGGAACAACACAATTGTTGGGCACAGATTGGATCAATAGACAGCTAAATGATGATGCTCTTAACGTTAGAGGAGCTGCTAAATATCCACACAACGGTCCTACGTGGCCCTCTCGGGCCCCCTTCCTAATGCTTGTTTGGCATACAGGCTTGACCTTTTCATCCATACAAAGAAGTAGAGAAATCCAAGACAACTGGCTGCTGTCGTTCTTTGTATGCTGCCTCCTCTACCCTGTTAACTCACCCATTATTCTGGACACAATCCTTTTGACATGGGGGCCACGTTCAATGTTTAATGCTGTTTGTTTTATATTCCTGCCTCATTTCCCTATATAAAAATTTATGATGACATTCTCTACCTTCCATAAAATATTCATAAATGTCATTACTAATAACTTTCATAGATCATCTAAATTGATCTTTCCGTCTTCTTTTATCTGCGTTGACCAGCATGGATCCATTAGTTTGGAGTGAAAGACAAGCCCCTCGTGTTGTTAGGTTATGTATGGACAAGGGAAAACATGCATTTGGATTCATGCGTATTAGTATGTTTGTGCATGTGTGTGTTTGCGCTTGTCATTAATGCCTGCGCAGCGGTAACAGTTGATCAGCGCAGGTTTCATCGTTAATGCATCAGCCTATTCAGAATTCTTTTTCAAAGTGTAATGCAGCAGTTCAGCTCCAGTTTGTGCATCACTGGTCCCCTACAAATCCTGATATTAACGCCACACATTTGAATCTAATTCACTATTGATGAATGTTTATGTTCTGTGGTAATAGCTGCAGATCCTTGCATGAGTCCTCATCCACTGGTCTGGCATATTAAATATATAATAGATTCCTCTCTCTCTCTCTCTCTCTCTCTCTCTCTCTCTCTCTCTCTCTCTCTCTCTCTCTCTCTCTCTCTCTCTGTGCTCTGCATTCCCTATGAAAATTTAAAATGTCCCATTAATCATTCACAGGTTAATTTCACTTACATGACATATGCATAATAGTACATTAAAACATATATATGACTAATTTAGCAAAAAGATAGCAAAGGTTATGGAAGTCTGTCACCTATCTCCCTCTTCCCTTCTTTTTTTTGCTTTCTCTGCCCTCAGTTTTAATCACCCTGTCACATTTCCAATGCAGCAAATGCAACTTCATTGTAGCTTGTTTCCACTTAATCATATTGAGTGCCACCATTTTAATTATTAAATTTAATTATTTTTGCTGTTTTACCGCAAACTCTTTTTATAAGTAAAGGATTTGATTTGAACTTTTAGACTGTTTTTTTTTTTTAATCATGTTTTCCATTTTTTACTCTGAAATAATACAGTGAAAGTATAGCTCCAGATTGTAATGGTATAAACACAAATATGCACACGTTCCTGTATTTTAGGGGTGCAACACATTTGAAAATAAAGCTGGGTGAGGAAAGCCTTACCCGTTTTTAACGCTGTTTGGGATTGAGGATCCCAGCAGTGAAGCTTTTTGGCTGTATTTTTGTCCCTGTTGACTCGCAAATGTAACTTAACGCGTGCATTGCTATTTTTAATTTTGAAAATGTCCACACAACACTTAATCTTCCAGTCTAAAGCCAGGACTGCACAAACTATTTTGTGGATCCTCTCCCATTTCTTCCGCAGTCATGTTGTTGCAACATGTACAGAATGTTGTTTTTCATCATTTTGTTGAATATCACATGGACATCCTTGGATATCATGTCAAATTGAAGGCAATCCATGTCGCTCCAAAATCTCAATATATTTTTTTTAGATTAATGCCATGGCAAATTACCTTTGCCATGGCACTGATGAAACCCCGTACCATCACACAACCTGGCTTTTGTTGCTCAAAACAGTCTGGATGGTCCTTTACATCTGTGGTCCACAACACACAGCATTATTTTCTCATTTAAATAACATCATTATTTCTTTTTACCTCAATACTAAACCTAACTGTCCACGTGTATGTCTATATTTTTAGATTTGTTGCAAACCCAAGTTTAAAATCAGTCGTTGTTGACATCAAAAGGCGACTGAAAAACCGAAAGAAATCAAAATTGTTCATTATCAGCATTCAAAGGAGAATTGAGCGAGCCCACTCTGAAATGACAGTAATTTGTTCTTGGATTGTGTTCCTTGCCCGTTCCCCAGGATTTGCTGCTTGTCTGTTTTAATGATAGGTCTGAGCTCCGGTGTCCTTCTGCCTCCTGTCCACCACCCTGACACAGAGATGAAAAATGAAATGGAGATTGTGACTGATGCAATTACATTGCTCCTGATTGAAGGAGAGGCCAAATTATCACCGCCTTGATTGGGCTTTGTCTGGACTGAGAGCATGCCACACTGATTAAAGTGTTGGAGGAGTGTGAGAGTGTGTGTTTGTGTCAGTGTGTGTGTCAGTATTGGGCAGTAGAAAGACTTTGAATGGTAGGTAGGAAAATAAAAAAAAAAAAACACTTTGTCATCTTTGACCTTCTCACTTGAGAATTTTGCTTAACAAGAACAGAATCAATGCAAAGTCTTTTGTACCAGATTCTATCTTAGCCATTTATAGGGTTATTTTCTAAGCTTGTTTACATCCTTTATTTACTTTTTTAAAATCTTAGAATAATAATGTTCCTCATTAAAGAAACCAACTCAGACATTTCTGTTTAGCTTTAAATGTCTTCATTAAATTTGATCTCATTTACATTTTTATATATCTGCTGCAACATCCAGTTTGCGCCACCGCAGGCCTCTTTTCTATGTCTCTTTGCACTTGCTTTCTTGATTTTTTTTTTTTTTTTTTGCCGTATAACCTCATGATCTTTCCATACATTTCTCTCTCTGTGCATGTTTTTCTCATGGATCCTTTTCTCTCCTCCCCCAGCCCCCTGCCCCTCTCGGCCTCTCTCTCTCATCTCCTGCTCCACTCTTGCATCAGTATTTTTTCAAACGGCTTGTGTTCAGCTGAACCCCGACTTCAAACATACATTTTAAAGAACCGAAACCATCTCATGTTGGAAGAAAAGCCCCTGAGTCTTATTTGCCCAGCGCTGCCACACTCTCTCTCTCCCCCCTTACTCGATCCAGCCTTCCATCCATCCCTCCCCATCCAAAACGTTGTTTGTTTATCATCATTGGAGCATTCTCGCTCTAGGTTGTTGCATCAGAATTAGCAGCCTGACTAGCAGTGACATATATGAGTGTGTGTGCGCATGCGTGGTTCATTTCTGATTTCACAGGGAGTTGGTTCATGCCTGTGGCTGATCCCGGGAGCCAGCTGTTGGCTTTAGACTATTGCAGCCTCACTGCATGGTGACACGGAGGTAACATACTGACCCCATCCGCTTTCTGCGTAAGACCAACTTGAAAGGCTTTACTCTTTCACAGTGGGAGCCTCATCCCTCCATCTATCCATCCACCCATCCTTTTGTCCCTCTTTCGCTCTTGTTGCAGACTGTAATACTGGACCTTTAAATAATTACACACAAAAGTCCACTGGTGGCTGAATGGGAAGCTAAGGCTCAGTGATATTTAACCCCTTCATTGTGCAGCGGTGGTTTATATCTTCTTAGAGCTGGCTTCGCCAAACCAAAGCTATGATCTTTGTGCCTGTGTGTGTGTGTATGCGCATGTGTCTGTCTTTGTTTGCTGGGCTGTTTAAAGCCAAGCCTGATGTAATCTGTGGGAAAACAGCTTTCTAGTGACATAGTATCTGGCTGGAGATCCCCAGGCTTTATCTTTAAAGGGAATCTGTCAGCTGAGCACTATCAGAGTGGCAAGGTCTGAAAAAAGGAGGATGATCCTTACTTAAGAATTAGGCGAGGTATGTGGTTAGGCTTCTCTCTTATGCAGTCTTACTTGGAAAAATATGATTTCTACACCTTTTTTTGCTGGCGCAGCACTGGTATTAAACTTTCTTACACACACTGTTTACTGAGGTGTTGAAAATGCAGACTCTCACACTAGATTCAGGCTTTTTGGTTAAAGATATAGTTACAGACCCTCATTTGTCTAGCCAGTGTGAGGTGACGCAGGTAAAGAAACTAAACAGAGGGCGTTATGCATGCGTAAGTGCTCTGCCTTTTGTTATAAAATCAACACGAAGCAAAGCACCAACAAAGTACCATAAAAAAAAATAAGTAAACACTATCCACTTTATTCTTAAAACAGCATTTTTATGTGGAGGCACTGAGGAAGATAGCATAAACTAACACTCCCCCACCAAATGCTGAAAACGAAGACCATGTGGAACAGCTATAAATGGCACAGGGCAGCTGCGCCATCAATAGTTTAGCTGCACTTTTCACCATCTCACCTGCCAAGTGTAGGTTGCTGAAGAACTGGGTGCTTGGATGTGGCTTTGACTTGGCTCACACTGATCTATATCCATATGAAGGAGGTTGGTGGAAGGAGCCAGCCTCACAGCTTGAGTGCTGTTAATGCAGATGGCTACTTTTGCTGGCGTATTGGTAGGGTTTATGTGTAAAGCCAGTGCATATTTATGTGTTTAAAGCACACTTGTGGTGGGAGGCTCCTGTGGATTCGGGAACAAGAGTTTGACTCTGAGCCTAAGTGAGTGTGAGAGGGACTGAAAGGGGCATTGGCTTAGGGGGATGAGGACTCCTATTCATCAGGTTTTATGGCTTTTATAG
This sequence comes from Xenentodon cancila, assembly GCA_014839995.1. Taxonomy (NCBI): domain Eukaryota; kingdom Metazoa; phylum Chordata; class Actinopteri; order Beloniformes; family Belonidae; genus Xenentodon; species Xenentodon cancila. Next base: position 18,840,069 of record CM026206.1, read on the forward strand.
CTTAAAATGTCTTCATTTTTATCACTAAGACTTAAACATGAATGTACAACACATAATGTATGTTGAAAATGTGAGCATGTGAACATTTATGAGCATTATTAATATAATAACATATAGTCACATTTAGTTAAGCAAACCTGATTCAGCTAAGAATTCACTGTAGAAAGATTAAGACATTTTAATGAGCATATATATATATATATATATATATATATATATATATATATGGACTACTTAAACTAACTCTGCTGGGGTTTCACGTTGTGCTGTTGCTCTCAATTTACAGAAGGTAAAACACCTTTTTAGGATCCCATAATGAATGTGTCAAATTCCACTTAATATGGTAAGACCACAAAGGAGTTTGCAGACTTTGATTGCAGTAGTGTAATAATGGAGTGCACTCTGCTCCCATAGTACTTCCATATTGACTATGCACTGTATACAATACAAGGCGACAACTAATCAAATTCTTTCTCTTCTCTCCCCCGTGCTGTTGCCTGTGGTGCATCTTCAACATCAGGTAAGAAATTGTTTTATCATTCTACCAATCAATAATAATATGGGCCATAGCTAGCTACACACCAACACCGTCTGCAGTCATAGATTTAGATGTGTGCAAATGGCAGAAGTATTTTTTTTTTTTTTTTTTTTTTTTACTCCAGACACCAACAATATTATCAGAGCGCGGGTGGAACAGCACAGTAAATCCACCTCTTCTTCTTTGTTTGGATCTTTTATCAAGACTGATACTGCCAATGTAATGAAAGCTATTTAGCAAGAGCTGTCACTATGTGGTGTTCTGGGAGGAAACAAAAGATGCTCTGGCTCACGCTGAAAACAGCTCAGTGCTGGGCTCAGGGCTTCTACACTGCTGCTGCTGTTGTGTAGTTTGTCTCCGCAGTCCTCAGCACTCTTGTGACAGCTCCCCCCCAGTTTATGACAAATGGTGGGGCACAGAGCGGGCTAACAGGGAGGAAATGCCTGTTGGTTCATTAGTAGGCCAGGTCACTGTGGGCATAGGACTAGACTTGGGCTGCTCTGTGGTCCTTGATTCAGAGCTGATGGACTGGTACACCTTTCTTATTGAACTGAATTGAATTGAATTGAATTGAATTGAATTGAATTGAATTGAATTGAATTGAATCATAATGTACTTTAATAATCCTAAAAAGGACAGTTTAAATTATTAAAGTGAAAAATATATGCATGTTATGCACAAACAAACACAAGCGAAGCCTTCGCTCTTACATGAATGCATAGATTTAGCACAGGGAATAGGGCGTAGGAAAATTATTCATGCATGCATTTCTTGCATTTTCACTTTTACTTGAAATGATATGTAAAAACAAATAGCATTAGTTTTTAGTATCTATCTTTTTAATATCTATCTTTAATATCTAAGATATGGTGGACAGTTAAGAATATTAAATAGTCCATCATTGTCAAGTGTTAGCACACGTGCCAACCAACCGAATAAACTGATTGCACGTCTGGTCGGTTGATTGACTCCCAAAAGACGTCCTCATAGACATAATAATAATGTAATTATTTATCTTCATCTAAATACGAAAATATTCCAAACAATGTCATTGCACAAGTTTCTTAAAAGAATATTCCTTTCACATCTCTGGTTTACGTGTTTTATGTTTACGTGTTGCACGGTTTGATCATTTTGACATTGCTTACATCTTTACATCTTACACAGCTTCAACAACAGCTAGCAATCATTCTCCTGTCCACAGTTTTCATTTTAGTTGTGCGCACTCCCAAGAACGTATCTCCTCCAGAATCACTTGTAATAAAACAGAACTTCAGTTCATTTGCATAGTTGAAACTTTCTTGAAAAACACATGGACTTTTTCAAGGTTGCGTTGTTTCAAAATGAAATACGGCATTTGTAGAAAATCCAAACACGTGCAACATGTGACTGTGGTAAGACGTCCCAGCTGCTGGATTTTGCAAGTGTTTCCAACTTATCAATGCTCTCACCACACATCTGCAACTATTATAATATCTAATGCACAGATACAAGACAACAGCACAACTAATATCACATCTTATTCTACTGTAGCTAGCCTGCTTCCTTCACTCGCATCAATATGGTCTCATAAAATATTTTTCACTTTGGCTAGTTTCTCAACCAAGATGCAGGGAGAAAAGTGCATGGTATTGGATAGCCCGATTTTTTTTTTTTAACCTATGTTTACCTTATTGCACTATACTCCACATGTAGCAATACTTGCCATTGTAACTCCACTTATGCACACAAATAAGTGTACAGAGTTATGGACACAACAGAATGATGTTTCTGATGATCGGCTACCGATAGAGAGAAGACTATATCTAAAATTAATGTCAATTGCCCACTAACGGGAAGGTCACTAGATCGATTCCTAGTCCATCTCGTTTAGAAGTGTCCTTGGACGAACAATGCACCCAACATTGCCCCATTGCCCCAAGCAACAAGAATTCACAAGCCAGTGTTCTTATAGTTCCTTTCCAAGCCCAGATAAATGGAAATGGTTGCCAGAGAGGGCATCCAGCATTAAACCTATGTCAAATCAATGTGCAGTGCGCAATGGCCCACTGTAGTGACCCCTAAAAAAAGGGAAAACTTGACAGAAAATGCTATTTAGCCCAGTTTTTCTTGACAAACAGTTGGAGACATCATAACTACCCTTATAACTCACACTTGCAATCAGTTGGCAAGCGTAGTGCCATCCCTATCCATCTTTCCTGTCCTTCATTTGGTCACTTTTACCCCCCCCCCTCCATTCTTCTTATTGTACTCACTCACTCTCCTTCTCTCTTCATCCTTACTAAGGGCTCTCAGAGGGCCACAGCCCAAACTGCTGGTCCTGTCTGTCTATTAATAAATGGCATTAACTACCTGGTCCTTCAGGGACTATTCATTTTGAAGATGAACTACCTTAAAGTACAACACAATGCCATCTCATTTTTACTGCTTCCTCATTACTGCTCGGGGTGGCTCAAGACTCATCATTGACCGTCCTATCTTATCTTTCCATCGTGCTTTAACCACTCCTTTCCCTTGCCATTTGTTTGAGCAGAAAGGAACTGGAGTGTCTCTTGCTAAATCAATAACACAAATAGAAAAACATTTATGATCAGAATGGTAAGAAAAGTTCTTTTTCAATTGATGGACTTTTAATTTGGCAAAAAAACTCCCATTAACTCAGCTGTTTGGCCTTTAAATAGTCAGAGTCCCAATTCCCAGCTCTGTAAATGCACTTTTGCCAATTGTGATGATAGATCCTGGCACTCAAGTTAAATGTTTAATACTTATGCAATTACCATAATAATCAAGTTTATTGTAGAGTGGCGTGCTATGCAGTACCATGGGTCTTTCATTCATAGCAATTACTATTACAAACATGCCACAGTGACTGTGAATCTGCACAATAAGCTGTTCGGGCCAATTTACTGTGATCCATGACAACATGGTACATTGCAGGTCTGCTGAATCGTTTTCAGGATAACATATAGATCCAGGTCCTGGATTTAATTACTCTCCCTCTACATAAACTCCAGTATCATGTTTAATACTTCCAAACTGAGTCACTAGTATCAAGATTAAAGAAATAAGTTTAGGTAAAAGCAAAAACTAAATAAATGAAAAACAAGGAGACTATATTATCATTAGATTGCCCTCCCCTTCCTGTTGACGGTAGCACAGTAGTTTTTTCTTTTTTTTTTAGGGTTTTTCCTCACTGTAACTTTTTTTTTTCTGTAGAAGATGAATCAGAATGCTTGGAATCACTGCACACATCTTCCCTTGTGTATGAATGTCAAAATATTTGTTCCGGGTTTGTTTTAGAACCCTGGCAACAGAGTGAAGGGAAGGTTTGAAGTTGTAGAGGAACAGCCTCATTATACTCACCAAACTGCACGGTTATTCTGTATGAAGTAGAGATAAAAGCAAGAAAAAAAAAAGCTAAGAGCAAGAAGAAATAAAGAACATAGGAAAAAAGAATGTGAAAAAAACTAAAAGAAAAAATGATGGAGCTTGAAGGAGAGAAAAGTGGAAAGAAAAGGAGTCTAGATCAAAAGGCTAAGGGGGAGGAAGAGAGGAGGGAAGGAAGGAAAGTACCATGTGTTTCTAAAAAAAGAAGCAAAACACAAATGAAAGAGATCAAACTATAGCAAGAGATAGTGACTCCACTGGTATGACTGCTTTATCAGCTGAGCTTAATGGTTAAAAGTCTCTCACTCCCACTCTCTCTGAAGTCCTAAAGACAATTTCAAATTACTCCATGCCGATATGGCTAATGTTAATTAAAAGCTGAATGCTTTAGTCCTTATTGTATGCTTATGTTTGAAGCATCAGGCCTTTTTCTTTATTCTTTTCCTTCTCATTTGAAAGGTCCCCAACACATTTGCATGTGCCCTACTGTATATATAGCATCAGCTGCTCACATACCACAGGAGAGACCAACAAAGTTTTCATTGTATGTATTTGAGGATAAGGTGTCAGAGCCAGCAAATATGGGCTCTGGACTCTGAGAAATCAATGAGTTACATTCTTGCAATGAAATGATGACACAAAAAGCAGCACCAGGCCCTGTGTTATCCAGGTTTTGATCTGTACATGCTTTGTAAACACTTTTGTGTTCCTTCTTTTCTGTTTTTTTTTAATCATTTCTGACAAGCATGGCATGCTGTAAATGTACACAAGTGCACACAAGCTTCTATCTCACTAAGTAGTACTGCTTTCACGTTTATTTGCCAGTTTCCCACACAAACCTGTAGATCTCTTGAAATTAATGCCACAGGACTAATTTGTAGTAAATGTGATGCTTCAGAACATCAACCAGTGTGACATGTGTAAAACCAGAGACAACTAGAGACATTTCTAAACAACATCTGAACACAAACAGCAACTTCTTACTTGGCAACAAGGCATCTCCTCAAGACCAAGGACTGCTCCTCCTCCTGATGAATGTGTGTTGTGTCTTCCAGTCATGAATAATGCGCCATATCTTTCAGTACTTCAGCGCACATTTTTGTGATGCAGTAAGTTGAATGACAGCTATGTTACAGCTGGCACAACATACATTCAGAAACACTAAACCATCAGCTTTGTTTTATACTTATGCTTCGAAAGACTATGATGTAAATAAAATTGGTATGGTGTGGTATGGTAGAATGTTTAGCATTCTTGTAATATTACTATGTGATTTGTTATCGGTTTAAAGTTGTTTGAAACAATTATTACAAGCCACAAAAAGTGAATTTGTCATCAGTTTAGGACAATCAACAGGCGCTCGCTGCTGTTAAAAAGTTCTAGTGGCACGTTTTTACTTTGTACAGAGGTGACGGCTAAAAAACTGTGATTGGAGCTCTCCAACATAGTTAAGAAGGGCTGATTTGACACCACCAAATGTTTTTTTCAACACAGCGGCTCAACTGTAGCTACCACACCTGCCTGTCTTGACATTTCATCATTTTATATCCAACCACATTGAATATGCAATCAAACCGCTCCCCCAGCAGATGAAATGGCATCCAGTTGACTCCCATATCCTCCGCATGCATGATGTGAAGCTTTCTACGTTGGGAGTGTGTATGTATGACGAGGGGGTTGTAGCAACCCCAGGGATCTGGTTTGTGATGAAACATTCAAGAGGAGTTGCCAGAGGAGTGTATTCAACGCAAGGCTAGAAAATGAAGCTCTGGAAAAGCAATCTCTACTCACATAGACCTATTGCTTTCATTATGACTGCAGCTCTGTGGATCACACGCTGTATTTTACATGATAAATGCTATGTCTTGATTCTTCAATGGTGAGAGAGGTCTAACTAGTCATTTGCATACTTTTGCAGCATACATACGTTTGCAGCGTACACAAAATGCTAGATGAAAACCTTTTGGTTTTTTTTTTGTTGTTTCCTTTTCCAACCATCATATATTATATAGTTTGGGGCTTGCACAGTATTTTCAGCCCCCACATCTTAAATGAAGATAAATAGATTGCATTAATTGTATGGTATCTGTGCTAAGGCCACTGATTAATGCTGCTGTTTGCTGATTCAGACCTTGCCCTGATTTATGAGCACTTTTACAGTTGATAATTTTCAGCATATGCATTGTTCATTACCAGGCACTACACGTACATATTATTTATATTGTATCAGTGTTTATGTGTGAACGTACTCTGCACAGAGAGTAAGCACGGATTGAATGTCCATGCATGTGTGTTGCCAGAAGCGAGTGAGGCGGCATTTGGCATTTGTTTAGCTAATCAGGCAAATTAGAATCGTAAAGGAAGCCAGAGGCATCAAGGGGAAACCCACTGAGTAAAGAGTTCCAACCTCTGGGGAAAGACAAGCTCACCCTTCCCAAGTCACGTAACATTTCAGCAATTAAACATTGATCGATTCGTTGACTGATCAAGGTTTGTGGGCTATAGTGTACCCCGATGCTTTGTGGTTCCTTATGTGTTAGATAAATTCAGTGTAACTCAGTTGTTGTTTTTAAAAGTGCTTGAGAGACGTGTATATGTATAGCTGAGTTCTGTATGTTATTGAACGCGTCTGGAAAAAGGGTAGTTTATCCTAACACCCACCGAAAAAAAATTATAACTCAAAAATTATAACTCATAAATTATAAATCACAGATCAGGAAAGGTTCAGATCACCGTGGCGCATTCTGACGTTGACAAATGACCTACTTTAGTTTAGCAGGGAAATGTAGAGTTGCAAAGCAGGAAGAGTTATTTCAAGACCCATTCATTTTGGGTACCACAAAAAAAAAAAAGGAAGAAAAAAAATGCAATTTACTGTGGGGAAAAATACCCCACGTCTTGCTGTAATCAGGCAAGGTAGATAGCAGTATATACATGGTCAGAAAAATAACACTGTGCTCTGTGTACAGTGGGTGTTGGTACACGGTATGTTCACAAAGCAGGTGGTGAACATGCTGTCTACCCATTTTGGAGCATGTGTATCTTTGTGTTTGGTCTTCTGCCTGGCACACACAGCAGATCCCAAAGGAGAAATGCAGGTTAATCAGACATGTTGCACTGAATTCGAGTTTTACAACCTGTCACTGCTGCCATTCTCATTTCTTTCCTCGGCCTGCCGTCCTCTATTCTGGGCCTCCTTGGGACCCAGTTGCTCAGCAGTAATGGGGATAACTGCCGTGTAATAGACTTTTTTGTCGTATCCACTAGTGTCATAGCAGCGTGGGTTTTCTGTTACATGGCTATTTATTCCTGATTGGACTTTCTCACTAAAGAGTTCGGGGAGATGTGGAAAGAGATGGACGGCCAGCCCCAGTGCTAATGGGCCAAAAGTGGAAAACTTTACTAGGCTAGGACAGAGGTCATCAAAAGCAACAACTTTCAGTCCTGTAAGTAAATGACTCATTTCATGAGAACTATTTAGGGGCAGAACCTTTCCTCTGTACCCGCTTTTAAACAACCTATTACTTCCTCTTGTCCCTCAGTTATTGTTTTATTTTCTCTTATCCTCTCTTCCTTCATCTTTCTCTCAAATAGCCTATCAAAGAGAGGGTCATAACTCAGGTTGGGTCTATAAAAGCACGGCAGCATGCATGGCCTTTACATTATAGGGTCTGTCTGAACTTCATTATCACAATTAGTCTCAGGTGCTAGTGCCTTGTTTAATAGATGACAGCGCACTAACTAAATCAAATGATTAGAAAAAGCACAAAAAATGCTGCAAACATCTATTAGACAGTTAGTTTCTAAAAACACCCTGTTGTTACTGCCATGTTCACAGAAAAAAATAAATAAAAAAAATAAAAAAGCTTCAAAGAATGTCTGCAGCGGTGAAAGCAAGAGCCAGACTGCTGCGTAACACAATGTTGCTGCTGGAAAAAAGATTTGGGTCGCAGAAAGTTTCAGAGACAATAGCCTTGATGAAATAAATAAGTAAGCAAGCAGCTAAGCCTAATCTAATACTCTATGTGAAAGCCTGTCAGAGGAACGGGGGGTTCAGCAGGGAATATTGTGCATGCGAAAGGCCATTGGAGGATTAGACTGAAAGGCCAGGCAGGCAGAGAGCGAGAGTGCAGCATAATAAAGGCTGCGCAGCTGTTCAGAAGGGGACAAGAGGGGAGGACAACAGAGAAGGAATGAGCCGGATAGGGAGTACGGGAAATTGAGTGAGATATTGTGGGGAAACTAGAGAATGTGTTCTTAAGTATAAGAAATTTATAGAGCTGTGAATGAGAGAGAGAAAGACTGGCTCGGAGAGAAGAATGGACATGGGTGATCATTTTCAAAAAGCCCGTGTGGGAGCGCTCTTGTCCTTTAAATTTGGGGTTGGACAGGTTGGACAGCATGTCTCAATCTGGACGATGGAGAGAGAATGAGCTGGCAAGCACACAAAAACATGCCCACACACAGAGGCACATGTGCTTTTTGAGTATCTGTTAGGTAGCAGAGCTCTGAAAGAGGAGGTACAGTGGTGTCGGAGGCTTACCTAGCAGTTATATGGGACCATTGTTAATTCATGGAGCGGTGCGCACGGTTACTTTCAGGGCACCAGGTGTGGCCTTGAATGGTGATTTTTTTTTTTTTTTTTTTTGAAAGACCTCGGTTCCATTCTGGGGACTTTAAGTACTTAGACTTGTTGTGCCCAAGAGGGTAGTGTGGTACTGAAGAGGTAAAACAAACAAATCAGGGAGAGAAGCCACTTTGACTCAAACTGAGCAGGGGCATGGCTTTGCTGGCCTGAATTTGTGGTCTTTCTTGCTCGGTGACTTTTAGGACTGACTGCGTCACTGATTTGCTGTGTTCAGTTCGTGCACACAGCCCCCCTAATAACCCCTCCCCTTTTTGATATGGTGGCATTTAATATGCATCAGCAGTATGTCCTCTATCCTCTTTAGCACCTAATCAGACTTTATTCAGATTTGCACAGCTGTACTTCATGTTTTATGCAGCATTAATTGCTACTTCATTAGTCATTAATAAAGAGCTGGCTGGCCTCTGCATAAGCGATGATTCAGGAAGATGATGAGATGTGTGAGAGACAGAGGAAAAAAAAGAACATAGCCTGTCATCTTCTAAAATCTTTGTCCTTCAAATGCTTAATTTATGACGAGCTCGTGTGATGTCAACCAGGACAATGGCGTCAAAACATTCACAGCTTTGAAGAGATAACTTTCAGATTAAAAACTTTTTGAGGTTTGTAGAGAGCCCCAAGTGCCCTCTGTTAAAAAATTCTTTTGAAATATTTGTTTGCACGGCTCAGTGGCATTTAATCTCCTGTTGTTCATCAGTTTCCGCTTGATTTATTTCTTCACCTTCGCCTATTTATTGAATTTAATTACACCTCAAATCCCAATGCAAACCTGCTGCTGTTAAGGGCTGAGAAGAGGCGGGGCTGGAGGAAGCATAAGGGGGGAGAGGACAGGAAACGGCATGCAAGATAAACCGTGACTCGGAGGAATCACACAAATAACCTCTTTTCAAAGACGTAGAATAAGTACTATATTCTGATTTAAGCACGTTCGCATGAAGACAAACATTCACACACAAAGATGTACATTAATTAGCTGTGGAGGTCAGTACATCAGCCTGAGACATCCTCTGAAATCATGGCAAATGATCTGCAGACTGTCTGCGGCCTCACCGACCACATAAAATATCAGCCAGTTAATTAGGTAGTAATTGTGCAATGTGCTCTCCTTTTTATGTGCCATGCATTGGACCATAAAGAGGCCGGATAGAAGAGAGAAATACTGAAGCATGTGCTATAGCTTCAATGCATTTCAGGGCTGCAAAATGGCCAGAGGTCAAATGCATTTCTGTTTTTGGAGGGAAGTACAAGGGGTCAAACTGTATCTCAGTGAGAAAGAAAGAGGCAGTTATCCTTGTTGGCTGCATGCCTGTCACTTTTTTTTGCGGGTTTACTGTGTTTCAGTGATATTATAAATGTGCTGTCAATGTCACTGTGCATTTACAATGAGATCGCAAGTTAAGAGAGAATTCGGTTACTGTTTTTTTTTTTTTTTTTCCCTTTGTCAAGTTTTCCTGGAAGGTTTTCACTTTTTAAAATCTGTAAAGAGGCAAATCTATGATGGTACCAGCAGAGACATAGAACTGAGGACTGAGGGAGTCAAGCAAGCCGTGTTCACCTCTAAACCTACGCTGTGCTTCAATTTGTGCTTGGAGAAGCACAAAACTTACAGACAAGACTCTTTGTACATATTTGCTGAATACAGCAGACAGCAAGGCTGAGATGATACAGCAGAGACGGTGGTGCAGACTGCTGGATTAATTGTACTCTCTCCACTGGTGATTGAATGAGTGTGGACAAGGTCATCAAGTTTACATATTAGAAACGGGACATGCATTATGCTTTCCATCTCAGGAATGCAAATAGATTGTTTCAGCGAAGTGTGTCAGTGTGTGTGCTAAAGCTAAATTGAAGGTTCTACAGAGAGATTGTGCACACTTTATGCTCTTATATTATCCTTCTGTGTATTTATGAATTTCCATTTATGTTTCTCTTGAGGCTGACAACATGTGGTATGCCTGATTTTTTTTATTATGTGTGTGTGTGTGTGTGTGTGTGTGTGTGTGTGTGTGTGTGTGTGTGTGTGTGTGTGTGTGTGTGTGAGCGATAGAGCCAAAAGACTATGTGCGTAATTGTGAGTCAGTTCTGTGTGCTGCCGTGTTGCAGGGCCAGCAGCACACAGCAGCGAGTCAGAGATGTGACAGTGATGGCTCCGTAGCCCCAGGCCACAGCTTGGAGGCCTGAGACACACCCACACCACTGACCTTCACTGTCACCACTGCAGCAAGAACACACACACAGCCATAGACACACACTCTATGTAGAGAGTATCCCAAAATACACGTGGTGGACACATGGGCACATGCACACATTCAGCTAGTTTTCCACCTACACCATGCGCCTGTTCTCTTTTTCCCACTTCTCTCAGTGAGTCAGAGCTTATCAGGCAGGGCACAATGATTCACCACCAGTGTGAGTAAGCTGCTTTCTGCATCCAGCTCTGTCTCTCAGACCAACTCCATCTACTCATACTTCATTATCATCCATACTCACCCCCCTCACCCCAAACATTTCATATCACACCCCACTCACACTGTCTACTGTGGCATGCTCCCCTCTCTGAAGCTTCTTTCTTGCCTTCACACTTCGCACACAATATTTTCTTTCTTCGCTTTAGTTGTTCTGTTTTTACATTTGAACATTACAAATGACGCCTGCAGCATCAACTGCTGTGATGCTGATGAGGAGGAATAGTACTTCTGACTCTAGGTTTCTGTACTCTGGTCAACACAAGGTTATAATAACTCTCCTTGGCCTCCTGGCTTGCCTATTAATATTTATGGATGGGGTGATGAGCCTACAGGACATCATGTTCTGTGCTTGGTTCCTCTGTCAAATCAGTTGTCAGATTGAAGCATGATGTGCATAAGTATGCATCAGGCAGATGGAGAAAATTATAAATTTAACTCAGACAGTTACAACCATGCACTTCTGAACCCGGACACTTCAAAAATCTCAAGTCTCCTACCGCCTACTTTTGCTTAAACTATTAGTATTGTTGTTGATGGCACCCATCATACACCCTTTATATCTGCACGTTCTCCTCATTTGTATGGTGTGAACAGCACTGATGAAATAGATCTTCACTAGCTGAAAGTTTAATATGATTTTGAAACATGTAAAATCAATCATAATCTCTTTTACTTTCACAACTCGTCTATATACTTACAGGGAGCAAAATATTAAAAAAAAAAAATCAATCTGTCTTAACTTGAGTTCATACCTGTATATTTGGTTGTCAGAAGTAAGCGCCAACTCAAAAATGACAACATAAAGAACGCCCGATGCTTTCTTTCAGGGATATAGGTCTGAAAATATATAATTTAGTGAGCTGTTCAAATTTACTGTATCCCATCCCTTATGTGAGTGCCCTTGCTTCAAGTCATGCTGCATATGTTGTACAGGGAAAGCAGCATATCAAAACCTTTTTGCAGTTGCTGTTTTTGCCCTAACTGCAAATTCTCATCAGTAACAATGTAGTTTATTTAAAAAAAAAAAAAAAAGAAGAATGAACTAGTATTAGTCTCCCAGTATTATGTTAGTTGTGTTTCATGTTCCAACAAGTCTTCGTCTTTATATCATTCCATCCATCCATCATCTATACCCGCTTTATCCGTTTCCGGGTCACGGGGGTCTGTCGGAGCCTATCCCGACGCATAGTAGGCGAAAGGCAGGGGTCCACCTGGACAGGTCGCCAGGTATATTATTTATTTATTTAATTGCAATTAGTGTCCAATTGTTTTCATGCTACCACAAACCCCCGAGACCAGTCTCGAAAGAGGCGCTGTCTTCCTGTGGTATTTTAACAAAAACATATCCCAGGCATTTGATGTTAGTGAGTTTCTTAAAATAATGATATTAATCGTAAAATATGCCTCCTTTAGTTTTTCTATACCTGGTCTCGGGACAGACTGGTGATCTGTCCAGGGTGTGCTCCTGCCTTTTACTCAAAGGGAGCTGTGGTGGGCTCCAGCTGATCCCCATGACCCCGACCTGGAATAAGCAGATAGAGATAACGGATGGCTGGAAGTCTCCTTTAACACTGCATTGAACTGCATCTTGTATACTTATTTATTGTGGCTTTGTGTTGGATGTATATAGTCTAAACGTTAGACTATAGACTCTAAAGCACGAAGTCAATATGATGCATAGGCCATCCTACACTGCAAGCTCACAGACACAAACTGATTCCTTTGTTGCTGCACTGTCACACCGTATTGTTGTTGTTTCTTGTTATAGTCACAGCATACTAAAAAGCATGCTAACAAGTGTTTTCTTTTTTTCATGGATAGTGTATTATGCACAGCAAGGATATATCTTTTGATGGTACAAAGAAAAACATAGGAGGATAAGCGATAATAGGGCACAGGAGGGGAGAACAGGTTTTAATAAGGAAGACAGAAGATTTGCTTTTTTCTGTGTATCATAACCAGAGCAGTAGCAACAATCTTCTTGCATCCCTAATATCCACTGTAACAAAATTAGACTCACAAACATGGGCTTGAAATGTGTTGTTTTTTTCTTACTCTAATATGTGTTTTTACAGATGGCATGTGTTTACATGGGGAGTTATTACAGAAGAAAAACGATCTTTTGAGGCATTATAGTGGACTACCAGTTAATACTTTTTCATTGTCATGACACCTAAAGATTTGCTGCACTGGCTTACATTTCTGTCCAGCACATCACAGATATCTGGGCCAACACAGCCTGTCCTGAGTGCAGATAATAGTGTAAACACATTTTAAAAGACAACACAATTAAGAAATGATTGTCACACAATAACTAATAGTTGTAGTCTGTTCACTGTTAACGTGCACACAGTTAAAGCTTGCTCGAACAGGGTACGTCTGTGCTGCACAGACCACTAAACCACAGCTTCTTGTATCAAATATCCAGCAACTCACACTCTATAGTCTATAAACTCATGTGCCAGTATCTGTTTACCGAATTAATGCACATGGAGACACAGATGTTTGTAACTACATATTTGCTCTTGTATTTTTTGGACACAACACATGCATCTGTCAGCACGCTACAGCGCTGTACATCAAGTCCATGCAGCACTATTAGATCTTACGATGACATCTGATTTACACAGCCTGTCAAGAGGCCCCCTGGGACAGCCTTCTCTTCCTGGAACAACATCTTCCTAAAAAAAGAGCAGACCTGAGGGTGCAAATTCATTATGTGTTTCCTGCATGTGTTTGCATGATGGAAGTAGAGCTTGGGGCAGAGAGCTCTTTCAGCTCTCATGATTTAAGCTCAAGCCAATGCTGAGGGAAGATATTAGATAATTAGCTACTAAAATATGTGTGCATGTTTATGCATATGTGTGTGAAAGGAAGAGAGAAAGAGAGAGAGAAACACATGTTTATTTATGTGCATGTGTTGGTATAGACAGTGCATATATGCAGTTGGGGACTGCTTAAATGAAACCATTTGTACTGCTTGACCGTCCTTATTTCAGAGGCTGCAGAAAGTTGAAAAGGTGAGCTCTCTGTTTCACTCTAGTTTTCATTGAGGTGGATTAGGGGCATGTTGTGTTTGGAGTAAAGCTTCAACCATTCACACAGCACCGAGGAATGAGGGTGGGGGTGAGTTTCTTGTTTGTGTATCCTTGCACTAAGGATAATGATGTGATGAATGGAGAGAGGAAGGGAGTAAGAGAAAAAAGCGAAAGATAAAGAGTGAGAGAGAGAGAGAGAGAGAGAGAGAGAGAGAGAGAGAGAGAGAGAGAGAGAGAGAGAGAGAGAGAGAGAGAGGGAGAGAGAGAGAGAGAGAGAGAGATTTCAAGGCTAATGCCTAGGGGGATGTCAGACAAACCTGTGTATGTGTAATAACCACAGAGGTTAAAATGCTACACCAACACTAGAGATGGCTGCCAAATATTTTGACATCCACTCTACCTCCTCCACACAGCTGCTGCTGAGACTGAGGAAGAGCAGGATGATTTACAGCGGGGAGAGAGATGGATTAATGTGAGTGAGAGGAGAGAAAGACTCGAATGTGAAAGAGTGTGGGCTACAGAGGTGTTGATGTACAGTTGCTAAAAGAGAAAGAAAGAGAAGGCTGCCCGTTTGCCCGCCTGCAATGCCTGACTGTCTGTCTCCCTTGATTTCTTTCTCCAAGCACGCTGTGCCTGAGGATGCGTCCATGGTGCTATTTGTTTCAAGGTTGTTCTAAATGTGAATGATGTGCACAGCCAGCGTGCTGTTTGCTTTGCTTTCCTTCACTACAGCTGCATGCAAAAAGACTGTCACACCATATTAAATGTGGCACAGGAACATGCAGCTCAAATGATGCAGATGGATGTTTCAAATGGTCTCATACAAGTGGGGTGACTGTTTAATGGCATACTCAGATTTTCTCATCCTTGAGTTGTTGAATACTACAAAACTGTTATGGGCTGCAAGAGAGGGCACTTTATGCACAGTGTTTATTACCAATTGAAATAGGAGGGAAATTACTTTGCAACAGATATAGAATGCTTTGTTTGTGTATGTGCACAATGCCTTCATAACCCCACAGGGGCTGTATATATAGATTGTGTCTCATCTTTTTTTTTTATTCTGGTGTGTATGGATAAATAACTCCTGTTCCCTTTAGATTAGCTGTGACCTTTCCACCCTCTCTATATGCACCTAGCAAGCACTTAGAGCTCTTATTCCATGACGCATTGTGAATCCTTTATTGTAACAAATGTCAACTTCATTGATTGGCCACATTCGCCCAAAATAACAGACATTTAAAATCAGGTGGCGGGTGGGGTGCGTGGGGTGGAGGGGTGCTGCAGGCATCGAGTCCTCTGGCTGTTCTGAAAATGTTTGTCGTGAGAGATTGCAGGTTAAATAGAAAACCTTACTCATTAACTTCAAGTCCACAGCCCCAAGATTTCATGGATTAATCAATGCTAACCTACTTTATCAAAGACACTTATCTTCCACATACAGAAATCTATGCATGTCCCTTGCAAGAGGTCGATAGCAGGAAATATTTCACATTGTCCACCCTTTTTTCCATCAGTAATTCGCCGTCTCTCTCCTTCTCTCTCAGGCCCCCCCCCCCCTGTCTTCTTCTGTCACTACATGTGTGCCTCTTCTTTTGCCTAAATGTCCTTGGTATTGGAGTGTGCGTGGAGAGGGGAGACCCATATCAGATAACTTATTGGTTCATTTTGCCCATCTCTTTCCAATAATGTGTAACATTACCAGTGTTATTAGATGGGAGATTAATGGTGCTTGGCCCTGCTCCTCCTCTTCAGGATGGCACATGGAGGGGACAAGATAAAGGAGAGAGTGAGAGAAAAGATTGCAGGTGAGAGGTGAACAGCAAACGCGCGAGGGGGGTTGTGGTGAGAATAACAGAATCCTTTTTGACTCTGAAGGCCTTAATGTCTGACTCAGCTCCTGTAGTTAGAGGGTCATTTCATGGAGCTGACTGGCAGGCAGCGGGGGCCCGAACCTCTCGATGTGTTCCCACTTTACCCCTCCACCCCCATCCCTCTGTCACCTCGGCTCTGTTCTCTCCTTCCCTATCTCTCCATCTTCCTGAGTACCACCATTCAGCAGCCTTTGATCCTCCTCCTTCACATCAATCAATGCAGACAGCAGAGAGAAGAGACAGAGAGAAGAGAGGGATGACTTGTCTTCCAGTGCTTCAGGTGCTGTCTCTGACATGTCAGTCTGATGCTCTGTTTATTTATGAACTTATTTATGTATTTATTAGGCAGCACTGCTCCCTTTCCCAGTTCTCTACCTCCCAAACCCAAAAAAAGCGCTAGGCAGGGGGTTGTCAAGTTACAGTATTTGTTTTTACGATGGCCGTAGTGATTATGTTTACCAAACTGAATAAGGATGCAGCTCATCTCTATTGTATTTTAGATTTGAGTGGATTTATCATCTCATTCTTTGTTTGAGCTCAATTTATACATTTTCTTCTCTTTCTTTTCTTCTCCCTCCCCTCGCTGCTCCCATTTGCTCTTGCATGGTGTAATAACTTGTTCATTATTCGATGTAAAAAAATATCTACTAAGAGATTATGCCAGATATAAAAAGCTCACAGGTGATGGGAGTCAGAACCTCTCTGCATCCCTAATGAGGCCTGGGGGTTGCAAAGCCCCACTCTGGAGAGACTGAGCATCTTCCAGCAGCCCAGCACTGAGACCTAACTGAGCTTAGCAGGAGACAACTCGGCCCGGCTCAGCCCAGCTCAGCTCCACTGCAGTTCAGCTCTGCTCGACCTTGGTCTGCGTAATTAATGTATTTACTGCAAGCTCCTCTGCTCTCATCTGTCAGTTATTAGTTTGGGGTTTCAGCTGCACCGCTGTATTGCCGTCTCTCCTCCCCTAGCACCTCCCCCGCCACCCCACCCAAGCATCCCTGGTTTCCCCTCATCGACTCACCTCTGCACGGCACACTAACTGTTGCTCGCTTGGCCGGGAGAAACTGAACTCCATGCCTGAGTTGATGTTAATTTCAATGTGTTATTATGTTTAGCTCCAAAACCCCTAAAATCTTGGATGCAGCACAAACAATTTAACAAAAACTATCAGCACTTAAAAAATAAAACTTTACAACTTTGCATTGTCATAAAAGTTTCAGTCATTAGTGTGGCAATGTAAGCATCATTTTACCACTGACGTTTTTAATAGCTCAACCTAAGTGACATAAGTGCAGTTCTTAAACATTAAATACATGCCAACTTGCTTCCTAACAAGCAGATTGGCCAGCTCGACTTTTCACAGAAGTTAAAATCGATTTAACAACTGATGTAACTGACATCTTTAATGGTGTTGATGCTGTGCTGATGAAACAAATTTACATGGTCTGTTTCCACTGGAAAGCTGAAACTAGAAATAAGCATTCTATTTTGTCAAGTTTCATCAGATTTATTTTTCCTTACTTCTGCAAAATGGCAAAATGCAAGCTAAATACTTGTCATTTTGGTTAGCTCCTAATTACAGCACAGCGAATGCTTGTCATTTAATATTGTTCATTAAGGTGGTGGGGGGGGGCTGGGGATGACAACCCCTCATTTCCATTAAACTGTCAGGTCTTAATCTTATAAAACTGTATCTGTCTCTCCGGACATATGGTTTTACAAGTGGTATGTTTTGAATGTTTTGAATTATTAGACTGTTGGAATTGGATAAATTTGTAAAAGTATGTATGTATGTATGTATGTATGTATGTATGTATGTATATATATATATATATATATATATATATATATATATATATATATATATATATATATATATATATATATATATATATATATATATATATATATATATCCTGTGAGTCTGTTTGGCCTCTGATCATGAATCACTCCACTGCAGTTACATGCCTTTCTGAAACTCTTTCGGCTGAGCACATCATACTCTATAGGTGTTTTTAGATCACAGGGACCCTTTTACAGTTCTTGCAACATTTTGGAAAGACGTTCCCTTTTGCTGCCTTTTGCTCTTCATGCTGTCTATAGCACAGAAACCGTGGCTCAATATAGACATAAAACTACTTTTGCTGCATCTTTGTTAGCTGCTACTTGGATGGAGCTCAAACAACGGCATAGCAACGTGTTTCAAAACTTAAAATGGACACGGGAGGCTGAAAGACATGAAAGTGACATCAGTTTTGCGTGAGGCTGAGAACTAACTCTAAACTTTTCTCCAGATAACCTTTAGAACTCTTTGGTCCATATGAACTTCACCTCTGAGCCAAGTTTTAGGAAATCTCTGTTCCATCCAAACTCATGATTTAGGCAGTCACTGTTTTATATTAAGACAGCTATTTTTATTTGCTTTGATCTGTACTTTCTGGTCTTTTATGCAATTCACATTACAATAAGCATTTATCCAGCTTTTATCTGCAATGATGACTGTAGAGAATTGGAGGCCAGCAGATGTGGATCCTTATTGGGGTTTGCTGACCTGAACGTAGACCCTGATCAATAAGAAGCTTAAAAAACTAGATAAACGTCACCATTCACAAGTAAAGAAACTCCGTGTAAGACTGCATATCAGTAAGGAATTACTTAGCTGGCATTTTACTGGCATGAGTCGATGGATTCTCCATAGTTAGAACTGTTCCCGCGGAAAGGCCTGAGAATCCAGGTGACTCTGAGGAAAATAGAGGGCGGGAGGGGCGGCAGAGTGGGAGGAGAGGAGACAAGGAACATCTTTGCCCACCACAGGAACAGCGAAGGGCAAGTGTTTGAATGATTTAAAACTCCAGAGACAGGGATCTGTTACTGTGGCCAATGGAAATAAGGTCTGGCTGTTGGAGTGCATAGCCATCACTCCTCCCTCCTATCCCTCCTTGTCCCCGCGTTTCTATCGCAAACATGTAATTGGGATGGAAGAGGTAGAATATTGGTTGCACTTGAGAAGTGTTGGTGTCCACAAGAGGAAAAAAAGATGTGACAGGGCAAAGTGAGGAAAACTTAAGCGAGGTCTGAGCTATTATTTAAATTGCTGGCTGATTTTGCAGAATGATAATATGCCACACACGCACACGCACATGCACACGCACAAACACACCCTAACTCATTCAATCAACCACACAGAGCGAGGTTTGTCCTTTTTCTAGGTATCCAGCAGCCTTTATTTGGTGTTTGTTACCCTCTTCGACCTGTGAGGACTATTAAATGTCACTCCACTTTAAGTGAAGAAGAAATACAACTTCACCTAACTTCAGAACACCCTTAAAGGTCAAGCATCACTGCGGTGACAGCCACCATTTCCAAAACACTCACAAACTCACACCATGCAGCAAAACTAACATGCAGCCACAATTTTAAGCTAAAATAGCCCGACCTTCGCTCTCTTTTGTTATCTGTCCTTTCCCTGCAACATATTTTTCTTTCTTTCCCTCTTCTGTTTTTGTCTCGGGTGAGATTGTCTAAATATTTGCCAGTGGGCGAGAGTGTTTTCTTAAAGGTTTTTTTCTTTTCTTTTTTTTTTTTCTGGGAGATTTCTGATATTGGCTGTGATGTTTTTATTAAGGGATTTTTTTTTTCTGCGAGAGAGGAGCAGCTCGAGAATGGGAGACATTCGCAAGACATACTGTCACAATCAGTCTCGCTCCCAAGCTGATTTGAATTAATGCACTGTCTAATATTCAATGAATGTGATGCATGCCTGTGTGCGTGTGTGTGTTTGTGTGTGAGTGTGTGTGGTAGCTTTAAGTATAGAGTCCATGTGGATGTATTGTATGTATTTTCTTCTATTTGTGCGTGGAGAAAACATCTACTTTTCAGTCACTGCACGGCATTTATTACAATTTGTGTGCCTGGCCCTGAAGTCTTCATTACACAGTCACAGAGCACACAGACAGGGCTGCAAGGTCGCCATCAGGCAGGCCGAATGGAGATGTGGCCCCTCTGTTTAGAAACTCTTCAGGGGAACACCACAGACGTAACCAACAACCAAAATCTGCCCGGGCAGATAAATAAATACTTTCTGCAAAACTCCCTCTGTTTCAGTTTCTGTGTACAGACAGAAAATATGCGTATATGGACTAAATGTACAATGTACACAATGCATCCACTAAAATCCTACATCAACTGTACATTTTAGAGCAGATAAAGTAGGAATTAATTAATGATTGTAGTTGATCTTGTTGCCAATAAAAGCTGCCCGTGTGGCAAAATTATAATTCAGTTTGGTGAAACTGAACCTGATTTCATATTCGTGCATGCTTATCATTATAAAGTTTCACGCTAAGGGTATCATTTCTGAGTGTATTTGATCGCTTCACTACAAACAGTCCTCCCAGACGGCTTTGTTGTATCTTCCTTTGCTCATTAAGCCGGTCATTAAAGGACGGCCTTGTCTGTGCCTACACGGCATGTGCGAATACGTGTGTACGTGCGTGCCCAGGTGCGTTAATAAGTCTACAGTATGTGTGGGGAAATGGGTATGAATATCAGCGTGTGTGTGAGTGAGACGGAGGCGTCACGCTTAGTATGTGTTTGCACACTCGCCCTGTTATCCATGCTTTGTGGCGGTGAGAGCGCGGATGCAGATTTGCTTCTGTCAAGGTTAATAAATGAAGAAATCAAGGTGAGTGTGTCTCAATCCAGGCATGAGGACACTGGAAGGGGTAATGGGGGTTGGGGTAAGGTGTGTGTGTGTGTGTGTGTGTGTGTGTGTGTGTGTGTGTGTGTGTGTGTGTTTTGTGTGTGTGTGTGTGTTGGTGGTGGTGGTGGTGGTGGTGGTGGGGGGGGGGGGGGATCAGACACCCAGCTGGTACCTCTGAAATTTTAATTAGACCCTATCTTTATTTCCCCTCCACATCCAGACATAAGGGTTGAGCATGCAGACAATCTGAGGAACTATTTTGTCCCTTAATATAACCCGAGCCGGGGATGTGATACTGGGGAGGTACGGTTTGAAGTTTAAAGGGAGCCCCCTTACTCCCACAGCTTATTACTACACATCCCCCCCGACTCGGTCTCGGTTTATTGTGTTACCGTGTGTGGCGTCTTTATGAATCATCACCTATTAAAAATAAAGAAGTATTAAAAATGTTACTCATGTGCAGCGATAAGAAAATTCACCCCGCCCCTGTTTGTTAATGTGTATGTTTGTTGACACAGCTAACTTCAATTACCTGAACAACATTAGTACTCGACCTTGGAAATATACTATATATTTTTCTCTCTGTCTGTTCTCTGTGTTCTTTTCTCAAAGATTCACTAAAACTTTATGCTTGCTCTATTTTACCTCAACTTTATGATTTCAAATCTGAAATAATTTAATGTCACTTTTGCGATTAGAAAAAAGGATGACATTTTCCTTGTGGAGTGCCTACTGTCACTGGGAGCACTTCCAAATACATCCAGCTTTTTAAATTAAGCTCTTCTCTAGTTTTCTTTCTTTTTTTTTTTTCCTTCTTGGATGCCCTTCAAGAACAGTTGCTTTAGGAATAATTCAGATTCAGAATTGCCTCTCTTTTCATGGGGACACAGAAATGGGCATGCATGTTTCTTCGGTTTCGGTGAGTCATAATTGCACCAGGGTTACATGGCAGTGTGGATTTTATTTTTCAAAATACCAGCAAAATTGCACACTTTTAGGTGCTAACAGCTTGTATTGTTGTGTGTGTTTCCAAACAAATCAAATTTATTAGCCACTGTTCCACTGTGATGTGATTTTATTGCCTGGCAGTTGGAAAGGGATTGGAGAGCAGAGTGAATATAACGGAGAGGGAACTTTGCGAATGGTAATGCAGGGCGTCTGTGTGTTTTTGTACATGTGTGTCAGTCCACAACACTCTTGCAGGCGTTTCAGGTATTTTCCCCAGCTGCAGGCAGACCCTTTATAGCTTGATCCACAACTTTGGGGGAAAAAAAAGTGCATCATCCTAAGTCTGTCAGTCATTATCACTGACTTCCCACTCAAACACACACACACACACAGTCATAAACATTGCATTGCAGATTGGCACAAACACATGAGGGTTTTTTTTAAAGTTGTCTTTGAAACATCTTTTTATGGATAATCTTCAGACACTAAACATATCTTGAATCAGATTTTAGGACATGTAAAGATCTTTAATGTGAAAAGTACATGAAGCAGAAGAGACATATTTATTAAAATCATATTTCATTTCCAGAAGCGAGATGTAAGGCTCTTCTCTGTATTCATGCCATATTCCATATGTATAGCAGATGGAACTATTTGAAGATATTAATTATTTACCCAACTTTAAACCGTCACAGTTGAATCTAAAGAACCAAAATAGATCTTCCCGCATTGAGCTTTCAAGACTAGACATAAATAAAAGGAAAATGCTAGATAAAAGATAACCTAAAGATTTTGATAATGAAATCAGTGCAGCATCAAAGGCATCTCTTTCATGAATTATAAATTATAAATAAACATAAATCATAGCCACTGAAAAATATAAAAGCAGTGAGGCAATACACATTAAAGCTCACTGTAACGTGCACATGAATTAGTTAGACAGCATATAAGTCTCTTTATAGATATGTGTGTGTGTGTGTGTGTGTGTGTGGGGGGGGGGGGGGGGGGGGGGGTGTTTAATCTATGGCTTTTGAGATGCACTTGAAGGAGACGCAGTTCCTCTCATTCCCTCTTTAATGCCCATTTTAATGGTTTCTGTCATTTGTTATTTAAAGAATAACAACCCTCCCACATTCGAAACACATTGTACATTGTAGATGTCTCTATTTAGATATCAATGTCCCTTTGGGCTACGTGATATCAGAGAAAACGGACTTTGAGAAAGCCCGGGGTCCAGTGTGCAGAGTGCAGTTGAAAAGCCGGAGACACACAGAACAATTGTAGCTTTCTCTGGGTCTTGTAAATATAGAGAGAAGAAGCAACATACATTGTACATGATGTACATTGTCAAGTAACATTGTCATTTCTGAGACATGAGCGATGCTACTTGCATGACAGGCCATGTGCGTGCGTTTTTCCTGCAGACAAAGAACACGGCCTATGATGAACAAGAAAGAATAAAAACAATTTTCTTCTTGCATAGGTCCACGGCAATGTTTTTGCTTGCATCTTCTTCCATCAGGTTTTGTTTCCCATTACCAGCTACGTTCCTCACTGTTTATTATAGGCATCCATGTGCCATTGTATTGATGGCACTATGTAGTTTGACTTATTCCCTCCAAGTCATTTCATGGAAATGCAACTCCTAAAAACTGTCCGTGAGGCGACATTTCAAATGTTTCCTTCAAATTTGCTTGACACTAAATGGAAACCCAGCTACAGATGTTCCCGCTTGTGTAGCTAACTAGCAATCCGTCTGTGGAGAGCAGGATTGATGTGCTTGGAAGGAGGAACACGATGGCCAGGCAGAAAGCCCAAGACGGCTCTCCTCGGAGGCAGAGAAGCGGTGGCTTCATTAGTTCGATATTGGGGTAAGCTCTGTTGTCGCTCATGTAAGATGAACAGATGACTCACCTTTCCATTCGATTGTGTTTCCTTTTTACAACAAACTCTTCTTTTCCTAGATTTTGTCTTTTGAGTGCTTTGTTTTGTTGTGCACATAAAGAAGTTGGATGTACCTCATCAGCAACAAACTCAAAAAGCGTAGTTCATAAGTTTAAAAAAAACTCTCAAGAGCTAATTCATTTAAAAAATGATATTCAGACAAAATCTTTTCCTGATTGGTCTTTAAAATGTGTGTTTTCTGTCTCTTCTTGCTTCTCCCTAAATAAAACAGACACGAAGTTGTTGCCAAATTGTGACAGGCAACTTTCTCACCTTGATATGCCACAGTTGCATACACCACACTATGATGTCATTGCTGAAAAAAAAATATAACAAATCATTAATTCCCCATCGGTGCAGGGAAGTTAGCCCAGGAAAGCATATTTAGTGATTTTACTCTTTGGGACTGGCACCAAACCCTGCATATATGAGCTTAAATATCACCTCTGCATATATTGACTGTTGTCAGATGGGAACCTTTTCTCCCTTTGAAAATCGTAGCGCCAAAGCAAATCTCAGCATGATGATGCACCGTCAAAAACAATGCACTGTCAACAAAAGCTTACAATGGGATGAAGGTAAAAAAGAGTTTTTCAGAGATCTTCAGAGAAACCCGACTGAGAAACTGCTTCGCAGTAGAGCCCATGTTAACCTTAACCGGCTTAAACACCAACCTTTGTCCCCTGCAAACTATATTTGCTTGAATTTAACTGCTTGTTAACCTTTTTTAAAATGAAGAACGGGTGAGCGTGGCCTGTCCTCTTTGTATCTTATCACATAATCCAATGGGTGTTAAAGGAGGTTGCATTGGAATTACTTTACAAGTAGTAGAGGTTTATTACACAGCTATTTTTGAGATTGATTATTTCTTTCACAAAGGAAAAAGATTTAAGATTTATCTGCCATGTGTTTTCAGCAGCTTGGTGTATATTAATCTCATTAGAAGAGTTCCATAGGAAGTGGGCAAGGCACACTCCATTATTTATGGATGTGTAATTATCTGTGGTGTCACAAGCAGGCAGGAATTTACAGGACCCCAGCTCTGCATCAGCACAATGGCTAGCTAGGTAATGAAGCGAACACACCTCCAGGCCCAACAATACACTATCTGATCTGCTCCACTGTGTTCAGTGTTGCTTCTCCTATACTCTCCTGACTTCTGCTGGATCTCACAAAGGCTGTGTCAGGTGCATTTGGTATCTTTTTACTGTCATAACATTTCTATTAAGACGCTGGTCTTCCGTGGTGCACGATGACTGAACACTCAGCATCAGCAGAGTAAACAATCAACTAATTTCTGCTAATGAATGTTACCTAAAAAAAAGTTAAAAAGAAGTACAGTCATGTGGCTTTTTTTTTTTTTTTACAGTGGTATAGATGGAGGTTGTTGTGACTGCGTCATAAGCAGACTGGCAGGGAAAGAAAGACATAAAGACAGAGCAAGCGAGTGAGAGAGAGAGGGGGGAAAAAAGACTACAATAAGCTGAGAGAAGTCAGAAGCAGAGATAGGAGTCAGCCACTCTGGCAAGCTTTTCTCTGTCTTCGCTCCAACATTGGGCTGCGCGTACAAACGCAGCAGCGGCAGCTTCTATAGCAGCTGCTGCAGCAACGATGGGGTCATTTGCATATAAATGAAAGTTGCCGATCACACGCTGCTGACCCCATTTATTTCAGCGGACAGACAGACGGGCAGGCTAGGCAAGCGCCAGCGAGTTGCCGAATTACTCCAAATTACCGCATTTCCATCTCCACATCAGGCCTGTCAGGCCTGTAACCATCGTCCCAGTAGTTTTTTTTTTTTCCCCCCTCTCTCTCTTCCTCCGACTTTTCCACCACCCACCAACAGATCTGGAGTGACTCTAATTGGCAGTGGTGAATTTAAAGGACCTGTCAGTGGCTGAGGCTGTCACCAGCCAGGACAGCACAGCAAAGAAACAACATAGCCAGTGTATCACAGTTTGCCACAGCATTGAGCATAGAAACGGCACAGTCAGGTCAGCATAGCACACAAAACAACATCAGTCAGCATCACACGTTACAGCACTGTGTGTGCAACAAGCCAGCTGATCATCAAGCACAGGTTTATGTTGAATGATGCACCTGTGCCTCGCTCATTTGTCTGTCACCTCCTTCTTTTTGTTTTTCACAAAAGTGTTTTTCACTGTACCCTTGATTCTCTAATTTAATGCTCTTGTTTAAAAAAAAAACAAAAAAAAAAACCAGCACTTCATCCTCTGTGGTTTTGCTTCATTTGCTCAGCTGTGCTCTCTTCCCATATTACGATCCTGTGCCATGGGTTTGCGTGAGCATCTGGATGTGAAACCTCAACCATATGCCCTACTAGCATCTTCATCTCACCCCTTCCTAACATGCACAACTGCTCACGTGTTCATGTGCGCACACATACACACCCACTAGTTATAAGTACCACAGTGCTCTAGGTCTCAAGGTTTTACAAGACAGATTAATGCTACAGGCCTACATGATCTTAATGTGACAGCTGTGTCCTTTTCCAGGCAGTAGCTCACTGCCACACGCACACACACACACACACGCACGCACGCACGCACGCACGCACACACGCACGCACGCACACACACGCAGACACTCACAGAGACTGATGTCTGCAGAGAAGGCAGAACTATTTCTCTGTACTCTAAAAAACGAGAGTGATGAACCGTCCTTGGAAAAGACTACAAAACTACTGTTGTAGCTGCATTATTTAGCTGGCAAAGCAGTGTTTCTTCTTACCTATATGTCTTTTATCTGTCTCATACTTGGCTAACCAAGCACACAACTTTATTTGATCACTGAGAGAGAGTCTGTTGCTGCTCCCTTAGTTAGTTTTAAGAGCAGCAAAGGGAAAGGAAATGGGGAAAAGAAAAGGGAAAAAGAGTCCAAACACGGCTCTCTAATTACTTGAGATTGATGCTTCCAGTAAACATCCTGGTAATCAGTGTTGTTTTTATTTGTTTAATGGTAGGACAGGGATCACATGCAGGCTGACCCACTGTGATCATTATCACTATTAATGCAGGAGAAAGTGCTCACAACTTCTCTCTGCTTGCCTGATCAGGAAACAAGTGTCACTGTGGTCGTTTGTCAGGCGATGGCTGCTTTAGTTTATGTTTAAATTTGTTTTAACATCATTGAGGACTGAAATTATCCAACCATCCATACCCATCTGAGTTTACTTAATGAGATGGATATTGCTCTGTATGAAATAACTCCAGAGTAGAGCCCGAACACTTGCTGAATACATAATTGTAAATAGGTGCTTTTTATAGGGCTGTTGCAACCTTTTGTGCTTGTTAAATATACAAACGTTTTAATTATTTACATTATACAATTTAAAAGTCTTTCTTTCGTCTTTATCAGGGAGTTTGCTGAGCTCTTTGTTGAACATATTGGTTTGACTGCAGCCTACTTATATGATATCAAAGCTAAGAGTATGTTTTGATGTTTATCTAAAGACCTGACCCAACACAGACATCTGTAGATTTCTCAATGTAAAGGTCAGTTTATTGTTATTGTGTCTCATCTCGCAAAATTAGGTCGAATACCTGTTTGTGCATTTTATTAGTCAAGTATATCATTAATATTTATGGAATTTTATTGTGAAAGAGGTGCAAGAGCAATAATATTAATGTAATCTTGAAGGCAGCACAGTGCATCTTTCTACTGAAATGTTGACTAATCTGTCAAGCTTGGTTTTTTTTTAACTAGATGATTATTTAGTAGTTGTTTTTGTAATGCATGCTATGTGCTTTTCCATAGTGGAGACGTGAAAGGACAGCTGTTTGTCACAGGTGACGGAGGGATGTGACCCCTGTTCCCTGACCGATTCTCCAAATGCTTCCCGGTGCATACTAGTGTTCTTGTGAAACGTTGACATCTGTAGCCAAATTATTGTTCCATTTCTCAAGAACACATCTGACCAAGAAGAGAAGAAATACCCAGATGTGTTCTCGCGCTGCCCACTTTATCCAGGATGTATCCAGGGCAGATAAAGAAGTACATCAAATCATTGAGTATCTTAGATTCACACTGTATGTAATGAAGTATAAGTCATTGTAGGTATAACTGTTGCTTAATTTTTATTTTGTTGGCTGCCCCACTTTTTTTAATCTATAATTGGATGTTGCCCCCACCTTGCCCATCAACATTTTTATTTTGCTCCTCACTGTTACCAAGATTTTATCATTGGTATAGGTACCAGGCTCAGGCTGGAAGTTATACTTTGATGAGTTACTGTCTGACTACATGTGTGTGCAGCATTGATTTATCGTAACCGTCTTTCTGTTCGTATCCGTTGTCCTGAGTGACAGTGAACATGTCAGGCTGCACCATGATACTTTCATAGCTGATGGATTCACTGAAGTCATGGAAAAAACTGCGAGGCAGAGTGTAATAGGCACAGCCACTTGAAAACATGCTATTTCATGGTAATTAATTAACATACAGTAGCTGTTAGCTGGAGCTTTCCAAGCTGCCCCCAGGGGCTGACATGCTATGTAAATGGCAAATGTCATGACTCCCACTGACAGGAGGAAGAGGCTGAACCTTAGTGGGTCGATGAGTAATTAAAGCTGGTAGTGAACATGTACTGTGTGTTAACCGTTGATGCAGTTTGTACATTTTCAAATTAAATGCCTGTCGCTAATGCCAGTCACACTATCGGCCAGGATCTGGAATAGATGCCCACATGACACTTCTGGAGCTTCAGCCCAAGTGTTTTTTTTTGTTGTTTTTTTTATATACAAATGCGTGTCTTATGCTTCAGCCGTCTTTGTTTCTGGTATTTAAAAGAAGGTTGGGCAAAACACTTGCTGCACCGCAGGTATGAAAATCCTCTTCTATATATTTTTCAGCTTACCGTGTAACACGGTAAAGCACCAATAAAAGTAAAGTCGGAGTAAAATATGCAGCAGTCTAAAACTTCTCTTCATCCTCAACTTTTCTGAAGACTCTCTCAGACACGTTGCCCCTGGTGACCACCGTGTCCCCCAAACTCACTGCCTGCTCATGCACTTACACGCATGCATGTGTGAATATTGATGCTGGTAGATCTGTAGACCCACTGCAGCCTCTGTTGTAAGTGGAACACAAGGAGGGATTTGTGAAGTGAGTCATGGGGTTCGCTGCTCAACAGGGTACTCAGATGTATGGGATGTTAATGAAGGTCTTCTATTGCTACTGTAACTTTGAACTATGTGGGGGAGGAAGAGAGTAAAAAAAAAAAAAATCAAAAAGAGAAATGATAACTGTTTGAATCTAGCCTGAGAGGGAGGCATAGACTGCAAGGGACCAAAGATTTAAAAGGGAGGATAAAGAAGTTAAAGATAGTACCATAGAATAGTACTATTTTGTTCGTAAATTTCTACTTGTGAACATACCTGCATGTAGTCTGATTTCAGACTAAAGTCATATTCAGTACAGTTTCTGTGTCTTATTTTCTTGTGCACACATGCACAAGCACAGGGATGACCATTGATGGACTGCGTTTATAACACTTGTGGCATATGGACTTTGAACCAGCAATCAAACAACCAACTTTCAGGTTGCCTGACAACTTCTCTACTTTCTGAGCTGCAGCTGCTCCACACATGTAATGCAGAATGTTTTAATACATTTTAAACTTTGCTTTTCCTGCTGTCCTACTTCAGGATAACCTCCAGCGGGCCCTGCAATGTAGTGTCAGCAGTGACATTGGGATTCTATTAGCAGGTTGTGCGAGGCGCTGGCCCCCTGCCCTGTGGTGAGACCCACCATTGATCTGTCATGGGAGATGGCTGCTCCTCGCTCCTCACTCCCATAGGGCTCAATTTGAACCTTTCCAAAAACCAGGACTGAACCCTTTGCTTGAAATCTACCTGGGGAGCAGCGAGAGCAGAGAGCTCAAGGTCAGGGATGACAGTGGTGTGCAGATAAAGACGACTGGGTATGGTTGACACTGAGCATAATGGCCACTGAAAAGTGAGGTTATTTGTTATCGATTTCCAATAAGGGGAATCACCGGGTCTATATAATGTTGTTTATGGTTGGCCAAGGGTTACTGTGTGTGTACGCGAGGCAGTCGATGTGAGACTGAGACAATCTCCTGAAGGACAGAGAAAAGAAATGAAAGTCTCTGTCCGTTTCTGTGTCTCTCTCTATTATTTTGTTTTCGATGAGTGCCTGGTGATCTGTTTTCCCAGCCAGCCTCATTTGTATTTTTACTGAATTACCCCGGATGCGCAACCTGAACCCACTTAAGCATGTCACTTAGCGTTTGTTGAAGTTAGCCGAGACACGGCCCTCATCAGGTTTCAATGAGGGAGGCTGTGGCTAAGTGGCCACTTGTCATGTTTATTTATTTCATTTTTCCAGATACCCACATGATGCCTGGGTTTGCTCTTCATACTGTTTAAAAACAGAAATGCAAGACTAGATGGAGAGACAAGGGCTCATGATGGAT
The DNA here is from genome assembly GCA_014839995.1 of Xenentodon cancila. Taxonomy (NCBI): domain Eukaryota; kingdom Metazoa; phylum Chordata; class Actinopteri; order Beloniformes; family Belonidae; genus Xenentodon; species Xenentodon cancila. Next base: position 18,870,073 of record CM026206.1, read on the forward strand.
GTGGCCAGTGCAGAGAATCTTACGGAATAATGTTTTTTATAAGTCTGAGACAAGTTAAATAACCAGGAGTGGAAATATTTGAATAATCTTGAATAAAATGTGTTTCTATATAGTCAATGAGTCTTTTAATCCTTTGTGAGTCAGACAGTATGAAGCAACAGTAAGGAACACAAGAGTATATATGAATTAACAGTATGAAAGTACAAACAGAACAGAATATTGAAAATGCCCCCACGGCAGTTCTCGGCTCTACTAGCAAGACACTTCCTGATGCTGCTCCATTTTATATGTATGAAATCTCTCATGGATCCATGATATACATTATAGATGAGGGTTCCCAATCTGCACTCAAGTCACTGGAGCAGAATTTTCCATGATATGCACCCCCACCAACACCTCCCCTACTGCTGCCCACTCCTCTCCTCTTTATCTGTCATCACTCTCTCCATTCATTTCTCCTTCCATATGCCCTCCCATTGCAGCGCTGTTTCATCCCTCACCAGCTCCCTTTTATCCCTCTCCAGCTCTTTGGTCTCTTATCATCTCATCCCTCCCTAAATCAAGCCTTACATCTTCACTTCCACTCATCCAGCCTTGCTGTTTTTTTTTTTTGTTTTTTTTTTTTCGACCCTACCCCCATCCCGTGGAAGTAGCAAGTGAGCAAAGGAGCATGTGACTAGAGCGGTGGGAGCCAGCTGGGCCTCCCCCTGCAGTGCCACCATACGTTGATTTGTCTCCTTCGGTTCCATATTGATTTTGCTTTAAACAAGGGAAAAATACAAGAAGAATGGTGTGCCTGAGGTAACATGGGAAAAAGAGGTAAAAGGAAAGGGAGTAAGGGTGGAGAAAACAGAAAATAGAAAAAGTGATTCTGAAAATCAAATCTCGGAGATAGGTCCCAGCGGGTTTCAGAGCATTATCAGATGGTTACTGTGCAGAGGGTGAACTCAAGACTGAAGAGGGTAGAGGCATTTGTCATAAAACATGGTGAAGAGCCTGGAAGATTCTTTTTTTTTTTTTCCTCTTCACCTTTTTACTTTATACCAGCTAAATGAGTTCTGGAGCTGGCGATGTGGCGAATGCATCTCATTCTATGTCATGGTAAAGTTCCATCCTTAAAATGATTCTCTGCTTAGTTCAATTTAAGTTGTGTGCAGAATAATCGATCTCCCCATTAATTCTACTTAGCTGAGCTTCACAGTACAAGCCTGGGCTTGACTGGTCCACCAAGGCCAGGACTACTGAATGGCTGACCTTTACACGGCTCCAGCTGCCATTGATTTTCAGTAGGACTTATTTCATGAGCTGGGGGTTGGGACAGGGAACCCAGATGAAGATGAACTATGAGGCAAAATCACTTTCTTTGATCCTTTCCAGTTTCTGTACACCCTTCTCTCTTATTTTCCTCTTTCTCTATGCTCTGTTTACTTTAGAATTAATGCTCTGCTCTGACTTGGCTCAAGTTAGTGGGTGGTAACAAATACCATGTCCGCTGTATAACCCCTCTTTCTATGTACTTGTATCTACATACCACCATGCCTAGAATGCATGGGTGAATGTGGGTTACACTCCTAAGTGGCTCAGGTTTGCTCTCTTAGTGCCATGGCCCCTTGGTATTTTCAGTTTAGAAATAATGTAAAACAGAGTTCATGAACCAGACATTAAAGCTCTCATGACTACCCTGACCTCACTGAACGACACACACAACATTCACCTCAGAACAGCAATGAAGCGGGAGCAGAGAGGGAAAATGTCTCTCAAAATCCTAATGTAATTTCAGCAGGATTTAAGGCAATGTATTGTACTGTGCTAAATCATGAAAACTGTCAGACGAATGAGTCGAGATGAACATCACCGAAATGTATAAATGAATGCATAATAAAAACGAAGACAAGGAGGCGCAGAAGTGCAGGAGACTGAGTGTGATTTAGCTGGAGTTCATACAGAGTGCACCGAATGTCCCCCCTCCTTTTTTCCTCCCTCTCTGCCGCTTTTTCTTCCTGGCCTGCATCATCTGTATATCAGTGACTTTTCAGTCTTACAAAACATATTTAAATTTAATACTTGCTCATGCATATATGCATGCATACAAATAGGTCTGGAAGGTGGGAGGTATGAGGGGCAAGTGAGGTCATGGGCTGTCAGGAGTGCTGATGTAAAAATGGTGGAGGACACATTACCAGGTTAGTGGTGAGCATGGTGGAGTTAACAGTGGTGGAGCGCTCTGATTGCATCTCATCATAACTCGATAACTGGAACTCCCGCTTTGGATTTGTTTGAAAGCTCACTGCCAATACATCTCTGCAGATGCCACGTGAACCTGACACCGAGCAGAAAATGCGAATAAAATCTCTCCTCAGGAGGAGAATCAAGAATAGTGAGAATGAGAGGATTAATAGGATTGATACAAAAGTCTAGAAGCACTGATATAACTGACAGAAATCTGGCAGAGGATCCTTTGATTTGAACACTAAACTTTTGACGCTGTGTTTATCTTCTTTTACTATTATTATGCTGTTTAAATTGATCTCAGATTAAGTCAAGGTAATTTGAATGGGAGTTGTCTTTTTTATTATTTTTTTTTACATGTTTTTCATTTGCATTTAGACTATGAGTAAATACCCTGTATTATAACGTATGTGGATAGGTTGAGCTGATTTACAAAAACAAATGTATCCTCAATAATAATGTATCTTTCTTTCAAATTTCCAAATGTAAGGTTTTACATGTTACAATGTTTAAAAAAAAAAAAAAAAAAAACTTGCCAGATCTCTAAATACGATAAATTGAAACTCTGATGAACAACTTAACTTACTGCAGCATGCTCCCATGTGCCTTTCCATATCTTCCATCCGTCCATCATCTACACCCGCTTAATCCGTCTCCGGGTCACGGGGGTCTGTCGGAGCCTATCCCGACACATAGTAGGCGAAAGGCAGGGGTTCACCCTGGACAAGTCGCCAGTCCATCACAGGGCCACATACAAGATAAACATGCGCACTCACATTCACACCTACGGGTTTTTAGTATGATCAATTAACCTACCCTGCCTGTTGTTGGACTGTGGGAGGAAGCCGGAGTACCCGGAGGAAACCCACGCAAGCACGGGGAGAACATGCAAACTCCACACAGAAAGACCCACCGGTCCAGGAATCGAACCAGGAACCTTCTTGCTGTGAGGCAACAGTGCTAACCACTAAGCCACCGTGCTGCCCCTTTCCAGATCTTCTTAAACAAAATCAACTACAATTGTGGAACAAGTTACCAGTGGACACTAGAACAGTCGTCCCGCTCTCCGTTCAAGAAGGTGTTGAAAACCTTCCTCTTCCAAGCACGCCTTCTGTCGTGACCTGCGCTTCTTCCTCTAACTTCCCCAGCTGCACTTGAATGTCACCGTAATGGCACTTAGAAGAAGTGAGGACATACCGTCTTGTCTGCACCTATTTTGTGATACTATGTAACTGTGGCTTTATTGATAAAAGGGCCTTCTAAATGTAAAGTGCATGACAACTTCTTTTTCGCTCTTCGTGCTGCATGGTGACCAGTGTTTGACACCAATACAAAGAAGTGCCCCAAACCACATTTCCTCACTCTGTCCAAACATCGCCATTGAAATAAGCCACGCAAGGCCTTGGGATGCAGTGAGGAGTGGGCGCTGGCAGAGACACTGCCAATGTGTTTTCCACTCCGCTGCTTCTTGTTCTCACGTCGTCAGAGTGTGTTTGCTGCAGATTTGGAGAAATAAAGCGAGAGGTCAGTCCTACGTGCGTTACTTGGGCCCGCAGGTTCTTGTGGTTCAAGGTTGAATCAGACAGAGCAAGAGTGGGTTTTATGTTTATTTACTGAACAGTTTTGCTGTGTTGCAGCATCTTGAGGAAGCAAAAATTAAAGCCATTTCCTTTTTTGTGGCTCTGAATGTGCTTATAGACAAAAGTGGATTTTCTCTAAGTGTCAGAATGAAGCATAAGCAAGCACTGTAGCCAAGGGCTGGAGAGGTGGGAGAGGGATGGAACCAGGAGAGAGAGAGAGAGAGAGAGAGAGAGAGAGAGAGAGAGAGAGAGAGAGAGAGAGAGAGAGAGAGAGAGAGAGAATGAGGGACAGAGAGAGTTGGAGAAGGAGAGGGATATTGATATGCTGGGAATGAAGCTTGGAGCAGATGGACAGAGCAGGCAGATCCCATGTCGATCCTCTGAATTCTGGCTCCGTCTCACAATCCACACTCTGATTGACACACACAAACACACACACGTCCCTGGCAAGCGTGTCGATCCCACATTTTGCCATGTTTATCATAGTGCTGCAGCTTAACAAATGGTTGATCATCCTGTCATTTGATGTATAGCTGGAGCAGATGTGTGCTTAATGAAAGCAGGAGATCCTCCAGTGGAGCATCCAAGATCAGGGCAGTGTTAGGAAACTGTAAGGGAGAAAAATAGTTATGGGCGGCAACACAATTTTGTGCTAATGCTGTTTCATGTGAAAAGTTTTGTTGCGACCTCAGTTCAGAAATAGTTTTGTTTCTCTTTCAGTCTACTTTTCTTCCTTTTTTGTCTGTCCCTCTTTTACTGGCACCCCTCACTCCTTCCTACAAACCAGAGCCAACATGCTTGGCTGTGTTCCTGCCTCGCTCCCTCCTTGTATTTATCTCTATCCTCCTCTGGCTTCTCCTTCTGCTGTTCCTCTGTTCTCCTTTGTGGGGTGGCAAAGGGAGTGGAAGGGGAAATGCAAGTGCTGGTGAATTCCTAATAGGTAATCATCATGCTCAGGACAAGGGTTTCTTCTGGAAGTCCAGGGACCATTAAAGAAATGTCAACCCGACACAGGTACGCCAAGAATTATGAGTCAGTGGGCCAGCAACACTTCTTGGCTCCTTTTGGTTGGGGCAGCAGGCCATAATCTGTCACAATCCTGGAGTTGCTGTGACAGCAGCAGGAGCATTCTGGGCTCAACACCAAGGGTAAAGGAAACCTGCAGCTTTGGGTTTCTGTGTATCCTTGTGTGCCCATAAAAATTCTGAGTCTGTTTGTGTGAGTCTAACTGTATGTAGGAGTGCACAAAAAGAGCTTAATTTAACAGAACTGACATATTTCTGTACCAGTTACCTAATTTCAGCAAAGTTGGCATATTGAGTTAACTTACTTCATAAGGCAAGTTGTCAATCTCAGCATACCCCTTTAATGTACTTGAAAGTGCAACAACGAAACACACTAATCCTAAGTACAAACAACTAATCACTTTGCTTGTATCATTTGTGGGGGTGTAATCAAAACTGCAGAAACCATGTCTGTGTTGCACCTCCCATGAGTTTTAAGCAATTTTAATAATCATGCATGCACAGCTTAACTTGGTTTCAGAAAGCAACTCACTTGTTAGAAAAAGCGCTGGTGCAGATGAATACGCGATGCACAGCAATTTAACAAAAAAAAAAGTAAAAAATACAAAACAAAGGGTTTTCCGTATCATTCGTGTGGGCACATTTTGGCTTTATGAAACACGATGCATGAGAGAGGCAAAGACAAAAAGTAACAACAAAATTAAATAGACTGTTACAGTTTACTAATATGATTTTACAGCTGTCATGGATGGATGGATGGATGGATGGATGGATGGATGGATGGATGGATGGATGGATGGATGGATGGATGGATGGATGGATGGATGGATGGATGGATGGATGGATGGATGGATGGATGGACGGATGGATGGAAATGACACATTTTTGGTCCATATCTGAACCATGCTTGACTTCTTTTACCAAATGACATCTTCATAAAACATATTTATGTGACTTTTTTTAAACATCTTGAAACACAGAGTGACTGCTTCACAAAAAGACACACAAAAAAGCAATGAGGTTCTGTATGTTAAATGCGAGAAAAATAAAATATTTTTGAACATTCAGTCATGGAAACCTATTCCGACAGACCCACAAATCAAATTATGAATCTGCAAATGAGCATTTATTGGCACTTTGTATGTTCCCCTGAGTAGAAATGAGGCAACCCTTTGGGAGATAGTGCAGGCAGACATCTCGATCAGCGTTTCATGCTTGCTTTCACTCCTCTGCATGGTTTATTCCAATTATTCCATCTTGTTCATAGGTCTATTTCAGGAATAAGAGATACTTTTCTCTCATGTCTCTGAAGCCGCTGCTGCTCTTAAATCCCGCCTCTTCCCCAGTTTCTGACTGTACACTTGGTATCTCAGCTCAGTATCTTTACATATGCCTCATAAATGGAAATTGATTAGATCAGAGCTTAAACACAGAAACTCAAGTGTTTTATCATGGAAAAAAGAATTTGAGGTCTTGATCGTTTGAGCTGACTGACTGAACTAAAAACTAAAAAAAAAAACCAACAACAACAAATAACTAAACACACATGGGAATGCTGCAAATCCGAACATTGCAGTCCTGCTCAATGAACTGGATTTATGCAACCTTTTTATAGCAACTGACATTAGAAGCTATTATATTTTATGTTGGTATGGTCATCACAATGTTCATTTCTTATGCTATGTTGGCTTGATATGTTTTATTTTCATTTATTTGACTTACTAGTAACAGTTATGCTATACTTGCTATCAATATAAATGGGTTTACAGATAACGTTGCTTTTACAACTATACATACATATTAATCACAGCCTGGATATGATGAATATCACCTTACCTACAGTGGGTATGCAGTGCATTTGTTCACGTTGTACATCCCCACCGCAGATGTAAGTCATCTGATGGTCAGGTAGGCCATAATCTTCAAAGCAAATATCAAAGTCAGATAGGAAACATGGCTTGAGTGCATAAGGGCACCTTTAAGCATGAAAGCCTCACACAACTCGGGATCCGTAATTCATTCACGGAACGTATCCTCTGCCATTTTGTAACTTCCTGCTCATTCCGGACCCTTGCTGTGGCACATGCTGGGGGATTGGCATGATGTTGCCCTTCTGAAACCACTGGGTTTGGTCTGTCAACATGATCTTATCTTTCTAAGCACAGTCCCTCAAAATGAACCAAAGAGCGTAAACCAGATGAAACAGCAAGCAGAATAAGAAAGAGGCAGAGTGGGTCCGTGCATGTGTCCCGTGTGTGTGTGTGTGCTTGCGGGAAAGATGTGAGCCCACCAAAAGCTTAAGCCTCCAGTGTGCTGTGCAGATAAGATTCATTAGATAGGTCGCTAAATGCAAGAGAGAGGCACACAGAGAGGGGGAGTGAGATTGAGCTTGCTGCTGCTCCAGCATTTGTTGACACAGATTTACAATGAGTCTCCCACTGCTTCACGCATTACAGTAACACGCCATGTCAATAGCTCTCTGGGCTTGAAAAGCAGCCATGCCAAAGATGTCTGGGAGTGATGCCCTTCCCTTGATAACCGAAGTATGGCTCATAAGTCTGGAAGTAAGGGCGAAAAAGGAATCAGAGACAGAAAGATGCTGCCTTTTCCCCTTTGTTTCTATTATGTGTCTTCTCTCTCAGTCTTCTTCTTCTCAATAATCTATTTCTTAGATTTCTCTTTTCTGACACTTTTCTGAGATCCTTTTCCTCTTAGTTTCATCTCTCTCTCTCTCCCTCTCTCTCTCTCTCTCTCTCTGCCTCTTACTTTTCTCTCCTTCTGTTTCTCTTTATCTTTTGGACGCCTTGCTACAAGCTCAGTGGGACAGGATTTCGGCATTAGCTCAATCCCCCTATCTACTCCCCCGCATGACTGCACACTGTTTCGATCACCCACATACAGTATAGCTCACTGCATAAGTCTTGTAGATCTGTATTTTATACAAATTCCGGTAAAAAGGCAGGAAAACCAAATCATGAAACAAGAATCCTGTAAGAACAACTAATGGCGTCTCGGGGACGCGTTTCCGTCCTGTAAACTCAGAGGTGGACGGCGTGGTATATTCTTGCTGTTTGACGAGAACCAACACACACGTTATGTAAGTGTGTCTGCCGAGTCATGACGTCATTTTTTATGGGCTACATTCATATTCATGAAATCTTGATGATGGGTTCTGCTGTCTGCGTAACGAGGGATGTGGCAGTCAGACAGCTGGCCGGCCACTTCAGCTGGTAAAACTATGATAATAGAGCGGGTTGGAAAGTCTTTTGGAAAGCGTGATGGACATCAGGCAGTTTGTGTTTTGGGGGAAGAGATAAACAGGAACTTGGATGGTGTGAGACAACAGAAGGTCTGATGGTCTTAATCAGAGATGTTGTAGTGGAGCTGGTAGTAATGGTGTTACAGATCGCATCATTTTGTGAGATCACCGAGGCTTTGTTGCTAATTGGTGTATTACAAGAAGCATTTAGTGTAACAGATGGATATCAGCATTTTTTTTTTTTTTTATTCCCCCCAAAAAGAGCCATTCAGGCTTGGTAAAGAGTAACACTTATTTGTCCAAAATAGCGTAAAAACAGAACGCAAGTTCCACTCGATAAACAAGAGCATATGCTTGAAAAGAAAACAGCTTTAATGTGGAAATCTTCAATAAACACATTTATAAACTGTGCTTTAGAAAATAATAATACTCATAATGATATATTTTTTAATGAATTATTCATTTCCGTACTCACAGATCTGATAGAGACTAGCTGATGTCTGCAGGTGTCTCTCAGTTCACGTCAGTGCCTCAAGCTCTAAATCCTTTTGGTTGTGATAGGAATCCCAATGCTTACAGTGGCTGCCATCTCCTCAGCGCTGACTGATGCTTCTTATCAGGACCACCACACTGGTGCCGCCAGCACATTTCCACATATGAGTAAATTATAAATCACTTGCACAAACATTCTCCCACATGTATTCATGCTCACAGGCTCACATAGATTTAGCATATTCACTCACAGGCAAAACAGCAACTACAGCGTAAGTACATTGGTCATACTTAATTCAAAAGTTACTCAGAAACGTATATGCACATACCCTGTCAGACTAACTCATATAATGTTGACTAGTGATCCCATTTAGCTCTTTCCAAAAGCTTCTTTAAAAAAAAGAAAATTTAAGAAAATTACCTTGATGTTGCACATTAGACAAAGACTTCTGGAGTGAATGGTTGTGCAGAAATATATTCAGAGAATATATTTCTGCATGTTTGGTTGCATCAAAACTTGTTCCCATTACCCCTTTTTTTGTAGGGGCTTCTTTCTTTGTGCGTGTCATTCTGTTCAGTTTGTAATAATTTTTTTAAAATGACAACAAATTTGATATTCACTTCTCTTATTGTTAATCAACTGTTGTAATAAGCTCCATATGTTAAGTATTACACCAAGGCCTTTCCCCCTCTTCCTGAAGCTTTTTCTGGCTTTACTCGGTCGTCTTCCTTCTGTATACGGTATAGATTTATTAGCTGAAGCTGCGGCCCCTGGACAGCCACTACTCAGCACTCCCTCAGATCAATAATTGGAAATATTAATTATATCAGCTGAAATGGCTCAGTCAGATGGGGGCTGTTTAGGCTCCTGTTACCGAGCAGTGCAGCTATATGAGCTTTGATGGCCTGCTAATGCGTATTAATGATCCCGGAACAAACATTACTCTATTATTAAACCTGAATGAAAGCCAGAAGACATCACACATATTGTATGGCTATTAGAGTTATTTTATTGCAGCACTGTAAGTAAGTGCTGTTGCATAACCGTTTTTAAAAGACTTCCTCTCCTGAGAAATTAGCTGCTTAAAAAAAAACCAGGACAAGAGTTGCTGTAATTTTATATCTGTTTACGGCTTTTTCTTGTAAGGGGGGCTCCCCTGTACGGATAACATGAAAGTTAAATTTAAAGCCTTGTGAAGTTCGAGACTTGGAATTGTACCAGGTCTTTGAAAGCAATATTGCTGCCTTGCCACTGGCCCTCCCTGGGGTCCCAGCATGTACAGTAGAGTTAGAGACTCTGTACTGCTGAATCCTGCTAAACTCTGCTAGTCATGAACTCATTACTGACACAGATGGTGCCAAGAGTAGACTCAAACTCCTCTGCACAGCTAACAGACCAAGTCTTGACTACACTTCCTTGACTTCCTCGTTGTAATTTGAAATCAGACAGTTGGGTGTCTCTTGTGGCAGGAGCCCAGGGCCTTTGGTCTCTGTAGCTTAATTTTAATTTAAGCATGAAGAGCTCCTCAGTGAGGCCAAACTGTAAAAGCAACTGAAGCATGTTAAAGATCTGAAAATGACCAAATGTGTAATATTGTTACATTGACCTAACACCCGTTCAGTTTTGTTGTAGTAAATCAACCACAGCTAGATGAAGGAACAGAAAAGCAAAAAAAAAATCAGTCTTAAAGATTAATGAACAGAGACAAACAGGCCGATTGCACATCACATTATCTTCTGCAGACCCCAGGGTGTCTCCATGACCCTCCAAATGAAACAACACCATGCAAGTGTTAAGAACTTTAATTCAAGGGACTGGGGGCCTAACTGGACAAATGAGGCAGCTCAATGAAAGCATTTGAAACTTTAGATTTGCCAAAGCCCCTTGGAGCAGCACAGTTTGTATTATGAAAAAAAAAAATAGAAGAAAGTACAGGGCTCATAGTTGGAAATAAAAACTGTCCTTCAATGGATGAGGATGAAGTATAGGAATATAAAAGATGTGAATGCATGGAGTCATTCTGAGTCATCAAAGGAGCGTTGTAATTCAGTTGAGTCAGTCACAGAGTTCTCGCTTCCATGTCTACTTGGTGAGGGCTTTTATGATTTAAAAGATCCTATACTGCAAAGCCCTGAGCATATAACTCGTTAAAGGTTTTTACTGTCATGTATACAGTTCATCTGTCTGACATTAATTCTACCAATAGACACATTTTGACAGAAACTATATACAATATAAGACAAATCTGAATTGGAAACTTAACAGGGCAAGTGGAGGAAAGTTTCTCTTTCATTATTTGTAGAGATGCACCACTCCACTTATTTTGAGTTCTGATGCTGTTCTGATATAAATCTTCTCATAACAGATATTGATTCCGATGTCAAAGAGGGGTTGTTGTTGTTTTTAAATTGAATATTTTTAATAAAAGTGCAAAAACAGTAGACAAAATAAACATCTACACGGTCCAAGCCTTCAAGTACGTTAAGAACAGCAATGCTTCATCCAAACAGGATAAATCAAATGGGGCCATTACAACAGTACAAACATAAAGGTTGGAATTTGAATGGAACCTTTTTGATAGGTGCTGTCATTCCAATACCCGATGGGTGAATTTCATCAGTGTCGGCCCCAGATACTGATATTAGATCAAGTCGGTGCCATCTCAGAGCTTGTTTTCATCATTTGGCCAATTTATAATTGATGTCTCACAAAATGCAAACAGTACAGTTCGGCAGAATTTGCTATAGAGAGGCAAGTGGTCCATTTGTGCAGTATATGTACACTGCTTGGAGACTGCAGGTGTTCCAACTATTTTAGAGTGCGTTGAAAGTGAAATGCAGGAAGACAAAGTCAGAGTAGTTGAAACGCCACTCAGCACAGAAGCAATCTTATCTAATCTTTGCTCACATCATTTTCTTGCACTTCTTTTTTTTTTTTTACTTGTTCTCTTTTTCATACAATATCAAATTTTCTTTTACTTTTTCTATTTTTTTTCTTTCACCCCCTACACTGACCACTCCCGTTGCTCTCAACAATATAAAAAGAAAACTATTCCAATCAAATTGTATTTTACTCGTGGAGACAGCTCCAGCTTCTGTTGCTTTCGATACTTTCTTGGTTTCTCTGTGAGCTACAAGCTCCCTTTTGTAAAAGGCAGAGTGTAAAAAAGCCCTACAGCATCGAAGTTAATAGATGGTTTCCTTGGCAACACTAGTGCTTAATGAATTTAACTTAGATCTACCTTGTCTGTGTGTATGTGCGTGTGTGAGGATGCATATTCAAGTGTACAACTTGCATTTAATCTCCTCTGGAATTACATGATTTTCCTTCTCTATTCAAGGGAAATTCAACAAAGTTAGCGCTATCAGCTGTGACTGTTCGGGACCATAATGCATTGCTCTCGGGCAAATAAATAGACCATTAAGCTGGCGTGTTGGAGGCTGAACAGTAACTAGCTTTAGAGAAAGTGTTTTCCTGCACGCGGGCACCCTGTGGAGATGGTTGGGATCATAGCAGAAGAAGCCACCACTGTGGATTTGGCCCCCACCATCATGCATCTGACTTTAAATCAATTTGCAGACTTGAAGTTTCTTTCAGGTGTTAGAAATGTTAAAGGCTATTTTCGAGTTTTTCCCGTGTTTTAGTGAGATAACAGAGGGTTGTAAATGTATCCTGGAAGATGTCTTGCAAATGTCCTCTGTTCTCCTGTCTCGAAGTAGTTTCCATCTGTTTTAAGCTGTTTTGAGCGCGTGTGCAGTTGTAATGTTGATTTTGTACTCCATCAGTACATTCTGCGGAGCAGTGCACCCCATGGCTTGGCATTACCATACTGTAGAGGTATTTGGCTCATGTTGTGCAAGTAAATGAAAGCACTTGTAGGCAGGGAGCCACTCAAGGAACGAGTAGCTGAAACCTCACCCTTCACACGTATAACATCTTTGCGGTTTCCCACAAAGCATTAGCTGGTGGTTATTATTTACGGTGGGTAAATTTATGGAATAATTTCAGCTAGGGAAGGTTACTCAGTTCCTCAAGGTGAAAATGGATACATTTAGCACTTAATGAATTGGGCCTGGGCCTCTCCCTCATATATCAGCATGTTATTAAGACATTTTAAAATCTCATTATGGTGTTTCTCCTTGAACATGTCATGCTTTTATTGGACTGCCCTGTCTTTAAATCTGACCTTTTCATCTCTCTTCTGGAATTGAACAGAAAAAAAAAAGATACACGATAGGGAGATGAATCAAAATATACATGGTTGGCTAAAAAAATACCACTCCTGGGTGGCTTTTAGTGGGCCCGGTAATGCCAAATGGTTTCAAGCAATAAAATTATGCTTAAATAGCCAATACAAATGGCTTTTTCTGTAAATGTTTGAGTGTGCTAAAAGGTTGTGCTTAAGTTTCAGTAATGTGGTTGCAAATTTAGACCACTTTTAGGGATAGTTTTACTATTTTTTTTTTTCTTAATCTATTTGTTTTGGATTAAATAGGAAGTTATGGTGCAACACATTTGTGCATTCTCTGCAGCGCTAGAACGTGTGGGTGGGTGTATGCAGAGTAACTAAAGTAGGAGTCATAATTTGAAAAAGACGAAAAAAGAAACGCCACGACTTTAAGTAAAAATCATCTTGTCAAAAACAGCAACATAATTCTTTCCCTCCGAAAAAAATGGGACATGATTCTGGTGAAACAGTTCAGCTTGAAAAACAATAATAAAAAAAAAGAAATTAGTAATATTGGAGAAGGAGGAGAGCGTGACTCAAAGACTGTGATGACAGAGGCATCTAATCCAGGCAATGCCATTCTTATCAGGGTCCAGTGGATTAGAGTGAGCCTCCTAACCAGAGAATCCTTCCCAGCCAGACACTCTCCACAGCCCAAGGGCCCGGATCAATAGGTCTGCATTGATCTCCCTCCTCCTGTGGCTGCATACACTTTTATTAGGACTGGCTTGGCCTCTTTTACTTGTATACACATACGCGGTGCTTCAAGCTCTCCATACAGCTGACATGAAAAATCTCAAATATACGTACTCCACTTCTCACCCAAGTTTCAGCTCAGAACTTTCACCAGTATTATGAAACAGCTGTTAGTGTGACACGCTTGGCTTGGCGTCCCTGAATAGCCAGTGCTAACCTCTCTCTTGCTCTTTCTCTTCTCTCCAGATGACTCGCCCCATCCAGGTGAAACCAGCTGACAGCGAGAGTCGTGGAGGTAGTTGTCTTCTTTTCTTCATCATTTTTCATGTCCCTCCTTTTTTTTTTTTTTTTACCTTATCTAGGTTGTGTCTTTTTGTTCTTCCCCTCTGCTCTCATCTGTTCCACTGCTCTAAATGCAATTTTTTTTTCAGCCAGTACATTTTCTTTCCTTGTGCTATTTCTTTCTTACTTGTGTATTTTTTCACTTATATTCATAATGGAACTTGTTTTTATTATTATTATTATTATTATAATTATTATTACAGACTGGCTAAATGGTGCCTGAATGGGTTTTTAAACACATTTTGTAACATCACACACAGGGAGATTTGATAATATCTTGATTCGAGTGCATATATGTAATCTTACTTTAGCTTTTTTCATTTGTTACTGGTTCAAATCCTCTTGGTATGTGGATTAATCTCCTGTAGTCTCAGCCTGCCTGTGCTTTTATGTTGGCTGTTATTGATTAAAGAATGCGTTATTGAAGGGATGTAGGCCTGTGATGGGCTTTCCAGCTGCCCACCTCTTTTCTCTTGTTTCTTATTCCAAATACATTATTATTTCCCTGTAAATTAGATTCTGTGATTAAGCTCCATTCTGGAATCACATCCATGCAAAAGGCCTGAGTTAAAGCCCACACTGCTTGGTCTGTATGTATTTGAAACACAAGAGTAATCGGTATAGACACAGAGAAAATGGAGCAGGAGCATGTAAAGCTTGCCAAACAATCAATAAATTTTCAGTGCTCTTGCCAAGATCCTCATTGCTTGGCCTTAATTCTGTCGTCTTTGATCTCTGCCATTTCTGAGGGCTTTCTGCAACACACTTCCTATCTGCATATATGTTAATTTGCTGAGAAGGAATCCGTCAAGTCGGTGGCAGAGACACTGAACCTTGCTGCAATTTTTTTTCCATGCACATCATGTGTCACGCTTTAACAAAGCAAGTGGCTTTTTTGTTATTTAAAGGAGGAAATCTGCTTCCAGTCTGTTTCACAACAGAGCAAATTAGAGATTTGTAAGTATTAAAAAAAAAAAAAAAAAAAAGGCGGGAGAGAAAATTCAGAACTTATGCCAAATTTATACAGCTGCAGTGCAGCACCTCTGAGGCCTTACCTATAAACCTCTGGCTTTTTTGGATGAATTAGGATCGCTGGCCACTTGGCTGTCTGTCAGGTGCACACAATCTTCAAAGGACAGCATAACCCCCTGTGATGTATGGCGGAAAGGCAGATAAAAGATCACTGTCAGTGCCCTGATTCTTTCTTTCTTTCTTTCTTTCTTTCTTTCTTTCTTTCTTTCTTTCTTTCTTTCTTTCTTTCTTTCTTTCTTTCTTTCTTTCTTTCTTTCTTTCTTTCTTTCTTTCTTTCTTTCTTTCTTTCTTTCTTTCTTTCTTTCTTTCTTTCTTTCTTTCTTTCTTTCTTTCTTTCTTTCTTTCTCATAGCCATTCATTTGGAGCTTTAGAGGAGTGGTGAGACAAGCAAAAGGGTCTTGTGCTGTCAAGATTGATGCCCCCTATAGCTCCATTGATTTTGCCATTGTGGTGCTGTGTCCACATTAACAATGACACTCGGCTGTCTCTTTACTTGGTTGTGAGTGGCCAGTTTTAGAGCTCCCAGGGCGCAGTGGTCAGTATAGGTGCCTCTCACTGGCCAGCAGCTGGGATCCCAAATGAGTGTTGGAACAAGCGTGAGGGTTGCACATCATCTTAAATGAACAGGTCAGCGTGGCACCACAGGGGTGATCAAGCACAGGTGTGGCTTTAACAGCTTATGGCGTAGAAGTGAAAACTGGAGAACGGAAGTGTGCAGAAGGAGGCAGATCTGATTCTCCTGTTTTCATGTTGCTTGACCTGAATTCCTTCTTTAATAATCATTGGCAGAGATAATTTAGTTTTTCATATCTGGATCTGCCTTTAGCTGTTCTGTTAGCTGATATACTGCAAGGCTGATGCTCCCTCATGGCCTACTTATATAAGCTTTAGCTTCTTATTTGCTCTAATTCTTATTTGCCTCGTAATTATTGCTATATTTAACTGTCAAAACTGCCTTGATTCAATTTTTGTTATTTTGATACATATGTGCCTGCTTTTGCCAGAGTCTAAATCAATAACTCCAGGACTAAAACTCAGCATGGTGTATGTTGCTGTAAATATATATATATATATATATATATATATATATATATATATATATACATACACACATTAATTAGCCTCTTGTTGGAGCGGAGTGAGGAACACCAGGGGCACGATCAGTCGGCCCTGCTCTCTCAGGAGCCTCACATCCCGTCTGATAGGGGGCATATAATTCTGAGTGAATAGTCACACCACAACACATAGTCAAACTAATTAGTCCCTTAATCTCATTATGGCGAGGACAGTTCAGATCACCTGTGCCAGGTGGCCGTCCATTAGGGAAAGACCTGTTACTGTGGTTTTATTCCTGCTAGACCTCCACTCCAGTCTCAGCTGTTGGCCAGATCAGTGTCTTGTTGCAGTGAAAAGACAGGTCTGCCTCCATCAACGATCAAGAAGACAGCAGATGTTACTTTTTCAATTCCACTGGATATGTTAGGCATCTGATCAAAACCGAACAGTTTCCGGAAGGAGTTCCGGACATGAACAACAAACGCTTCCCTGCATTCAACCAAGAGGTTCCTCCATTGATTCTATACGAGGAAACCATCTTTCCTATAGGAATTATATGTGGAAATATACACGGTGGAGTAAATCCATCCAAACACTCTGTCACCCCGTGCTGCTGCCTAACAAAGACACACTGTGAAATGAATATTAATGGCCAATCACCTACCTAATCTAGCAGAACTGCAGCCGTTACACACCGAGCCAGTAGCACGGTGAATGTCTCCGTCACTGATGACGCAGACCATTCAGAGGTTGGTCTTCTGAGAAGATGTTTAAAGAAGCACAGCAAGGAGGCAGCAGGGACCTGTCTCTCTCATTTTCTCCTCGCAGGTCTCTGATATTAAATAGATTGGTTTTCCATCACACATGGCACTGATGACTGGCACTGAACTGCTGCTGATATTTCATTTTTGAAGGGGTGTTCAGTGCCTCCTAAGAAAGCTTGGCATCTTTACAGAGGATAAATCAGATTTAACCACTCTTATTTTCTCCTTATTTTCTCTTTAAACCTGCTTCCAAAAGCCAGTCGTCCCTCAGCACGCCACCATAACGATCTGACGCTTCTTGTTTCCTTTTTCTCTCAGCTGTCATTGCATATGAGTCCGTTTCTATCCTTTCAGCGAGATCGTCATCTCCGTGACCCAGCTAGACGATGATTCTTCTGTGCAATTGCTCCATTTGCGTGTCCCTTTTTGCAGCTTAACCCTCTGATGAGGTTTTTAACTCAGACATTGTTCAGAAAGCAGAAACAGGAGCAGACTAGCTGTCAGCTGGGGCTCTGTTGGTGCTGCAGCAGGCCTGCCTGGCACAGCTAGAGCTGCAGCCCACTGAGGAGGCCTGGTATAGAAACAGGTTCTGGCATTTTTTTTAAGGCAGGCTGCCACCCACACACACACCCACACAGCGAGGACAAACAGGCAAACACGCACAGTACGTTCAGCTCACACAGACGCACGCTTAGCTGTTCTCTGTCATGTGAGCACACGCCCAGTGGGACGTTGGGCGTACATGACTCAAGGAACACTTGTGTACACAAGGGGACTTGTTTAGCACAGGTTACACACTAACAGGCAGATACACATGGTGCGCACATATGCCGAATGGCTTGGGTCAGGTTTATTTTCATGTGCCCCGCGTTTGTGGGCATAGCATCAGTGTTGCATTGTGTTTGTATGTTTACAGAAATGAAGGACAATGAAAGGTTTGCTCCTGGTCACTGAGATGTGACGGAACAAAGAGCAAAGGGGAGAACCAGAACGAGAGGCAGTAAGTTAAATGGAGAGAGGACAAAAGAAAGAAAGATTGGCCATCTACATTGAGAATGCAGGGCTGCATGCACTGCTGCTGTCCTGTGTTTAGTTTTTGATGATGAATTTATCTGCTGTAAAAGACAAAAGAGACGATTATGTATTAAACATCAGGAGTGCTCTTCCTCTTTTTTTCTTGATTTAATTTTTTTTTTCTTTTTTTTTTTTTACTAGAGAGAAGAGCTCCTCATCTCAGAGCAGCTCAGTAATGAACCAAGCAGGAAGGACTCTAAGCTCTACTGATCTCTTTAGAAAAGTCAGAAGGAACTAGGAGAGTGGGGTAGTTAGAGGGAGAGGGATGAGGGGAGAAAAGACGAATGGCAAGAGTACAGAAGTGAGAGCAGGGAATTTGTTCTGAGGCACTAAAAATGTGGGAGATGGAGAGAGAGAGAGAGAGAGAGAGAGAGAGAGAGAGAGAGAGAGAGAGAGAGAGAGAGAGAGAGAGAGAGAGAGAGAGACCGAGTGCAAAATAAACAGAGAAAAGTGTGGATAAACCTGTGAGAGGGAGGGGTGGTGGGAGCAGAGCTAAAAGCCGAACTGTATATCGTCTCCCTTTGGACAGAATAAAACTATAGATTACTGGTCACAATGTGCTTGGCTGGGCATAAATGGAGAGATCTTGAAACTGCAGTGAACATGTTCAGAGGTTGTGGGGATCAGGGTGAGCTAATCTAATGCTAAGGCCAACGCTGGGTCGCACATTCTGAGCTCACGCTCCTTGTTCAAATCCCCTCTGGTGGTGCTCTTACACAAACAATACCAATACACAGGCCTTTGCTCACCGAGAGTTCAGTCAGCTAACTCCACCGAGATGGCACAGGATCTTCAGGTCACTCCGCTTGTCAGCTCTTACATTTAATCTTACATCAGCATGAGCTAGTTTGTTCTGAAGAGAAGGGGCATGGGGAAGTAGGTTTGTGGATGAAAGACAAGGGGAGAGAGGGAGCGCGAGTGAGAGCGAGAGCGAGAGCGTGAGCGCAACAGACAAAAAGGTAGAGAGAGAAGGATGATGAAATCATTTTTTAGGGGTGTGCGTTGCCCCTGAGGGTCAGATTGTGCTGAGGCTGTAAGAGTTATGCAGCGTCAGTGGAAGATGTAGATCACAAACAATTCACTAATGCTCTCAGTAGTTAGAGATCAATTAGCCTTATCTAACAAAATTTTAAATTTAATATCAATGTAAAACAGGCTGACAACGCAAAAAAAAAAATAAGAGAGAGAGAGAGAGAGAGAGAGCAGAATGATGAGGTAATTAATGTAGTAGATGATGTACTTCTTCAAACATGATCTTAAATACTCTCTTTTTCTTCCAAGCAAAAACACAATACACCTTCTGCAGGACAAGCAATCTGCTCATACGCAGATGGAAGTGGCAGCAGCTCACAGAAAGTAGACAAAGGCCCAAACCCAAGAGAGCTCATCACCAAACCCTCACAGACCTAATAGACATCACTGCTGCTTTGTTTGAGTGTTTGAGTTCATGAGGGCTTAATCTAGTTTAAAAAGAGGAACTGGGAATGCTGTTTCAAAAGCCCACATTGCCTGGAAACAGTTCATTGCTGCAAATACACAGGAGAGGAGTGTGTTTGACACTTGTTACTTTGGGGTCTGTTATATTTAATCTGTTTATCTTTTCCTGTTTGTCGTATTTATGCATTTTTGTGGAGAGTGTAACAAAAAAGTTTGTTCACCACCATTTTTTTTCTTTTGTTTACTAATTCATAGCAAAAGTCATCTTGAGACATTTTACATGGAAGACAAGTCCAGTCTGGTTTGAAGACAATCCAGTTCAGTTCAGTTACACTGCAGTTCAGCGCAATGCACTGTAATTCAATTAATCTAAGTCATTTGAAAACATTAAAAACAAAGAAAAACAAAACAAGCAGCTTAGGTAAGGAACCTAACAGATTTCATCCAATCTTCACTTTGGTGTAGCCAGCCATTCTGAGTAAGAACAAGGTTACTGCATAGAGGGAAAAACCTAATTAACAGAGAAAATAATCCTCCAGCAGAACCAGACTCAAGGAGGGCAGCCATCTGCCCTGACCAGAGTTTGAAATGACAGAAACGGCTGGCCAAACCAACAAACCCACGAGCTTGCCCATGAGATGCAAAAGAGAAAAATCTTCATTGGCATAATAACAACATGTACAAATAAGAGGAGAGAGCCTGATAACTGGAGGCTCTGCCTCTCATTCTACCTTCGGAAACTCTAGGAACTACATATAAACTGTGATCAAATCCTGCAGGAAATTCTGCAAATGTTCTAAACTATAGGAATGGGAAAAATGTGCATCAGCGGCCTTGTGCACGATGTTATCAGGCTCCGAGCACTAATGCACTTTGCAGGAAAGCACCTCGAAATCCACAGGTTAGTGTGGTCAATATAACAGGATTGGTACATCACCAAATAATAAACAAATAAATAAATAAATACAAAAGCGGGCAATAAACATCATCATCATCACATTATTACAAATATAAGGGTAGGTGGTTATCTTTTCCAGCACTTTTTCTGATGTCTACCACATCCTATAGGCATCTTAAGCAGAATAAGTGCATGTAAAATGCACACTGTTGGCATCATGCAAAAGATTCAGTTTTATTTTAAAGCAGGATATTCCTAACATGGATTTTTCTGCTATATTCATAGGTGATAGTCGCTACTTAGTCTCCCAGGAGCTGGGGAAAGGAACCTGGTGGCTCTATCTGTGAAAGTGGTAATAGTTGATAACCGTTTAATGTCCTCATAACTTTTGAATCAGATGAAAAATTTAACTTTGAAAGCGTCTCAAATCCAGCATTTACTCTAGCGTTTGACTGCACAGGTAATTTAATCTTTGCATGTTTGTAGTTTACATAGATTTAGTGAAACACACATTTATTCTGATTGCCCTTTAAAAACACACACACGCACATCCTTTCCACTCTGTCCCTTGCTCGTTGCAGTGGTCTTGTGGCGTAGGCGGATCAGCAAAGGTTATTGTTGAACACAGAAAGGAAAGGTCAGAAATCATGTTTAGTTTTCCCAGGGCCGCAAGGTAATTCCAGCCAGCAGATTGTGTTCAGACGAGCAAGCAGGCAGGGCAGGCCCGTGGTGGAGATGCTCATGCAGAAGGAAGCGAGGCGGGGATGGGGACAAGGTTATCCAGTCAGCCGCTGCCTCGCAGCCCCTTCGCTGTCACCCTTAATAACACCCTCTCCCTTATCACCACAACAATCACCTTGAGAAACAAACTTGTCTTCTTTGAGAGAGGGATGAAAATGGGGAAGAGATGGCCCTCGTATTCATCTGATATGCCATTCTCATTATAGTGACTCCACCCCTTTGGGAACAGACAGACTGCAGATCAGTTTAGTGCGCTATTCTCTACCCTTTATGATTCTTTTTTCTTTCTTATTACCCTTTTCTTGATCTCCTGCCTTTTGTCATTTGGTACTGTTTGATCTCACCTAAAAACACTGGTTATGCACAACAGTCCATTGTCTTTAATTATTTTTGCCTTCGTGCATTGGTTCTTGCAGTGTTATATTGTCCTGCAACATAAACAGAGGTGAAACTTGAACTTCTTCTCTATACAATAAACAGCAAGTATTCAAAAGTATTACGCAGTCAAAATAATAAGCAGGGCCTTTGGTTATATAGTATAATTTATGCTTCATTGTGGTTCTTCCTTTGCGGTATACTCTGGAATATAAATGCATTTAGAATTGTGGGGAACTGAAAGTAAACATACAGCGTTAAAGTGCTGACAAATTTGATGGATGCATTACTATTAAACACTTCATGTAACTTCAATCTTCTGGATTTACAGTGCTGATATGTAGTGGCTGAAAACCTTAAATGTGTTCCTAATTTAGTTATTCTTGGTGAACTTTTTCATTTTATTGACAGTTTCATTTCCAGTCACTTGAAGCAACCTGAGTGCATTAGCTCGGGAGGAAAGCAGCATCGGTAGCAGCCTGCTTTGCAGTAAACGATTATTCTCCTGTCCGTGTATGCGCTAAATCCATTACTGAGTTTAATTTGAATCTTGAAAATGTACATTAGGATTGATGCAGATTTTCAATACAGATTAGGACAGAACAAGCGTTGCAGAAATTCAACATATTAACAATCGGTATTCTCTTTTGATTTTTTTTTTTCTTTTATGCAGATCATTTTACTAAATAAGATGATTTAAGTGGTGTGAAATATTTGGGTTTATGTTCCCACGCCGGAAGCATGATAAATAGCTGATAAATGAGTGCGTGGATTTGTGTGTGTGCACACTCTCAGACTTGATGCTCTGTGATTGCAGTGGAGCTGAAGGAGGCCAGAAAAGGTCTCTGATTGGAGGACATAGTCTCTGCAATCTTTGCCAAATCACCACAATCACCCGTTTGCGTCTCCTCCCTGCTTTAATGACACCACTTCATGAGGAACCGGGCTCATCAAGAAACATACACACACGCTTACTCTTTCCAACTCGCAAACAGTAAGTTGAGGTGAGGCAGATTGGCCGGGGCAATGAAGCCCTCAACGGGGAAACAAGGTCCACCAGCAGATGAGAGGAGATTAAGGCAGACTGGAGATGCATGTACACAGGCAAATGTGTACACATTCACTTGAAAGTAACACTCAAACACCAACATTACACTGTCCATGCTTGGTTGAGCTTGAGCCTGGTTGAGCTAGACTGAGCTGTATTGACTTACTTACAAGTTCAAAAGAGAGCTACAAAAAAGGTAGACGAATAATGAGATATACTTTAGGGGTGCTTGATTATTTGGAGGCCAGAGCAGATTTAAGAGTTTGCTCCTCTCTCTTCAGCCTTGATTTCTGTGCCCCAATTTTGTGAGGCTTTTACTTCCTAGAGTCCATGTGGACAGAAAATGGCCCATTTGTTCACTGAGAAAGGGCAAAGAATATTAGTGGCCTCAGTCTGTACAAAAACTGGCCAGAGAGAAATAATGTTTTTGCATGAACAACAAACACTGGCCTATTTGAATAAACAAAGTTTACATACTGACTCTCATAATTAGATATGCCCTCATGAGCACAATCTATACTGTAGTAACTCTTGAAAGCTGATTGCATCTGAGTTAAGCATTTATGAAATTACATATCTATTCTGAGGGTTTAGAGTCATATACTGTATTCCCTTCTGTTATTTCATTACCTTTATTATCATGGATTTCTCATTATATCAAGATAATACTGTCATATAAAATGTGGGATCACTAGAGAGAGGATGGCAAGGTAACAGCACACAAAGAAATCAACAGAAAACAAAAATAAATAATAAAATAATGTTCTATTGCAATATTTTGTGTGCAACAATATAAAACTCCCATATTAATGAAAATGTCAGCTATAATTTTTTGAATATTTCTGAATGTAAAATCCATATTTTGCATCTTAGGGTGCATGTAACAGCAGTGACAGATTTGGGACTGCGTTCAGGTTCTGAACTATCTCAGCAGATAGACTAACAAAAAAGAAACGAAAACATGTTGCTGAGGAAACAGTGAGCTGTAAAATGAGATCTGTATTCATTATAGTTCCTGTAAGTCAGCTACCTCTCCATGTCTCTCCCTACAATCAGTCCTTTCCTTTATCTCTCCATCTTAGGATATTAACTCCATTAGCCTTTCATATCACCCTCTGTCTCACTCACTGTCAGTCACTTCTCTTAAATCACTGCACCAGTGGACTGGAAAGGACACCTGCTCTAACCAGATGATTCAAGCACAGATACGGAAGCAACGGCTTAAAGAGAGATTAGCACTTCTGCAGGATAAAAAGAAAACAAAAAAAAAAAAACAAGAAAAACTGTGTTTGCCGTAATATTCCACACATGCGTCTTGTTTCTATATTGCATATGACTTAACCTTTGATGGCTATTAGAGCAAAGACAAAAATGAGGACATAAGACAAAGGATAAGGAGTTGAATATCACAGGATGACATGCTTGTAATCCACCATTAGGGAGTGTCAACGTTGGTTCAGTGGGCACTGTAAAGAGCCATGTCTCACCTGCCTTTTTCATCTCACCTGTTAAAACAACAAATCACACTGCCAGGACTGTGACACGCAGTCCTATGAATGCACACCCTCCCACTCTCCATCCACCCTATTTCCTCCCATCTGTCAGTCAAACGAGTGCAGAGGTAATGGAGAAAGAAGCAATCATTCTGGGGCTGAAAACGTGCTGCAGATGAAATGGTGTGAGGGGTAACCGTTCCTTTGGTCTATGGAGGAAGAAGATATTCGGAGGTATTTGCACGTGTATGTGCACGGTCCTGGATCTCTAAGTAGAGGTGCTGGTTTAGTCAGAGTCAAACTGCCCTTGTCTTGCTGTGGTTCATGATAGCTCATTAAGTGAGGTTCTATTTTCTTTTCTATTTTCTTTTCTCTCAATTGATTCTACAGATCTCACACTGATAGTTGTACCAGGCTTATACTGTCCCCTCATGTCTGCTTTGTTTTCCTTTTCTCTACTTCATTCGTCTTTCTTACTCTGTTGACTTTTCTCCTGGCCCCATGCCATTGATAAGTCTATCAGGTGAGCTCCCATTGTCGAGGATGACTGGGGAATGGGAGTCTGTACAAAGAAGTTCTTAAACATTTCCCCCAGGTGCTTCAGCTCTCAGAACCTTGGGGCTAAGTGCCAATACAGACCATCCTGTGGCCTCCTTAAATAAATACAAAGAAGGTTGCTGCTAAAGAATACAGAAACAGTCAAGGTTACGCTGAGGAATGAAAGTGATGAACAAGTCTTTGCATGATGTACTTTGGCAGTGGGACCTGAGACTCTGACTCTTATAAAACATGAACTTCAAAGAGCACTTTGATAGGGAAGGGAATTGTTGGATGGGATCTGCGAGCCCAACTGTCTTTTCATACTAGATTAGCTACAGAGTTGGACTTAGACTAATGACAGAGGTGGAGTACTGGTGTGATAAGGAGGAGATCCCCATCTGGAACAGATGTTATTTGCAGTAGAATGACAAGAGCTGATAGAGATCCACAGATATGTGTTTTTTTTTTTTTTTATTATTATGTCGCGCATCTTTTTTTTTCTCTCTCTCTCTCATGCTCAGCATCGCCCACAGCAATAAACTTGTCACAAAAGCCAAAACATGACACACCATTGCTTGAAATATAAATAAAGCCATTCGTTACCTATTGATTTTCCTACCATTAGGGACTGGAATGGCTTGGCTGTTGTTGATGTGGAAGATATTGTGGGTCAATATTGTGTTGCTCTTAAAAGCCACAGGGGATTTCAAGAAATTTGACAGTGGCTGAGAAAAGTGGCCGGTCTACAACTCCAATTTTAAGAAAATGTCTGGACCAGTTCAGGGACAGCTGGGCATTAATGTTATTGGGGAATCGGGGAGCAGTGCAGACACAATGTGCTTCAGGGAAAAGTGCAGCCCTGGGCAGCTGCGTGCTTGGATTGCTGGTGCACATCAACCTAATATGTAGGATTGGAAGCAGTGATTGATTCCTGTATGTTAAAGCAAAACCTTGAAGTATGCTTTGACCAACTTGCTTTAACTGATTTAGGAATGGGTGCTTTTGCAAAGTGATTTGGTGTCCTAATGTGAAATGGCTTCTGATGGCTCTGTTCAGCAAGACCAATCTGACAGCAGGAGAAGCAGCCAGTGTCAAAAACAAGGCATCACACAGGAATATGTCAACTCCGGGCTGCATGGCAGGAGTAATGATGACTATATAGTGCAGTAGTGGCATTTCTTTCTCGGGTCAAGGAGGAACTGGAGGTTTGCGATGCTATGTGATGCCAAAATCCCTGGCTTACTGGCTGTCAGCCCCGTTGGATACTTGCTGCACACTTTCCTGCTACCCTCCTTCCTCCATCCCTCCTCGCTCCTGTTATTTTAGGAATCTATTCATGGCCTGTAAAATCTGAATTATTAATCTTGAGAAATGGGATCCCTGCATAACTCTGAAACTGGCCTCTGTTTGTAGCATTTCATTTCATTAAAGTAAACAAAGCGTTCTAATGTTAAGAATTTGCAAGTTTAGATGGGAAATAATTCAATCACGTTATTGATATGGTTTCTTCTATATTGCCATTTTGATTTATCATTCCACTTCTGCTGGTTGCTATTAGATTAATATATGAATCAGAAAAGAAACAAATCACTGCTTTTCCACTAAACTGCATTAAATTACATTAGAGATTTTGCATTCATCCTGCCATTCTAGAATTTATGATGATGTGCTTCATATCAATATCAGAAATGATCCTTATGTGCCGCAGTTTTGGTGGCATTTAACCCTGACGTGCACCAGATATCAGTGCATCTGTGCCTGTGTAAAAAGAGTGAGTGCATTCATGTTCAACACTGTTTGTAGCACACTTCCTAATGCCCTCCCTGTCTTTATTGCACATGATGGGGGCATATTGCCTATTTCCATTCTTATCACATGCACCCACAAAAAGAACATAAAAAGCTGAAAGCAGTCAACATTTTGCTGCATCTCAGTATGAAATGAATGTGACCTACAAACTGCACAGAAGCAATGTACAGCAACGGCACAGAGGAAACAAAGGGTTCTGTCAAAATCCTGTGCTATCTCGCCAGTGTTGTCTGTGAAATCCTTTCCTCGCTTGTGTGGGCATGTCAAGCTGCCTTGCCTTCTATCTGGATGACATTAATGAAAGGTGAAAGAGGGAATAATCAAAGATCACAATATTTTACCCTTGATACAGATGCATATTCGTACGCTGCTGGCAGGAGAGATCATCTCAGCGTTCAGCTCAGCTCTGATCTGACATTAGGATTCAATGCAACATTTCTTTCTTCGGCTCACTCATCTCGCTTTTCACTGTCATTACCTCGGTGCCTCATACTCCCCCTACCTACATCTGTCCACCCAGCCTGCCTGCCTGACCGCATCTAAAGGGTAAATGTAGCTCAGGGGAGGTGCGCTACATCCACCACAAGGTCCCGAAGCCCAACGAGTGACCTGAACCTCCAACATCTTGCACTTACTATTCTTCTCTTATTTGCCGTCTCTACAGAGTACAACTCCTCATCTCCATCCGCTTGTGTGATCTCACACAGAGAGACTCAAACCTCTCGGCGCAAATGACTTCTCCACCAAACATGGATGACGTCAGAAGTGTAGTGATTTCTTTTAAAATGCCAATGCCAACACCAATCTGCTTTTTTTTTTTTTTTTTAAATGAACTATGCAACTGTCAGCCGTAACCTCATGTTTTTTTGACTATGACCTAATGATATATTTTTATACATTAACTATAGCTACAACTGACTTCTTCTTGTCTTGGAGGATTCAAAATGTAGTTAAAATGCACAATCAAGCTGAATGAGCCACACAGAGCATCATAACTGGGATACCTTTAGATGTTTATGTTTTTAAGTGAATGTTAAGTCAAACCAAGCATTATAAGCAAGATATTTGTTAACCTACACTAAGTAAAGGAAATAGCAAATAGTCAGAGCCAAGCAGCAACGACTGCAGTGTCAATGATGGCTGCAAAAATAAAGTTACATCAAAGCTTGTTTAAGACATAGAGGGGCTTTTATCAGGGAAATGTGGGGATAAAAATGTAATGTTAATGAAAAGAGAGGGGTTTAAATCAATCCCCAGAGAAAGACTTTAAATATAAGTGTGAGGTTGAATACAAATTGTGCACATGCAATGATATATGTTGGAACTGGAAATTTGCTTGCGATGCAGATGAAGTCTGGCTTAGAGCTAATAAGAATACATTCACTCTGCTATAATTCTTTGTTTTGATGATGTACGCTATACTCTATATGCTTTCAGAAACAGGGTTTTGCTGACTTGCTATGTTTTCATAGAATAATTGTTGCTAAATTCTTAGTCGAAAAGGTTCAGTTGTGCAGACAGCACAAAGTATTCCTTGGAATATGCCTGCATTGTGAAGGCTTATACTATATGCATACACAGTGTGTGTGTTTTTGTGTATGTTGGTGATGCTGAATGGCTCCTTCAGAGTGGGGTGAGGCCATGTGGTCTGCACTGACTGCTTTGGAAGGAGGCAGAAGGGCCCAGCTGGTTCAGGGAGAAGAGCTCGCTGAGTGGCAAAGGCAGTCTCACAGCCTGCCAACCAACCTGACACACACACACACACACACACACACACACACACACACACACACACCCAAACCCAGTCACATTCTACCAAGGCAGATTTTACACACTGCCTTACATGCAATTAGACAGATTTATTTTTCTGTAGTTTACTTATGACTTCTGCAGGAGACAGTTTGTCCCAGCTTGTCCCAGCTGAGTTTGTGCGTGGATGTAAACACAGCGCGCAAAGAAAATGTGAAGCACACTTTCAGTCCTCCTGTTTACACAGGAACGGTGCTTTGTGTACCCACAGAGATTACTGAGATTCTATCATTTCACCTGACCTGCAGCCAGGATTTGTAGAAAATAGTGGTACCACCAACAAAATCGTCAAATACCCTTGAATGCAACGCAAAAAAAAAAAAAAAAAAAAGGCAGCCAGGTGCTAGCCTTGCAAATTATACATGAGCACAGCTCCTATCGATTCGCTCTTGTTTTTCTCTGTCTGATAGCACATTGTTAGAGGAAAGTTGGTTCAGTGAACTCTCGCAAATTGTTTTGTAAGCACATAGAGTGAAGGAGTAGTCCAGACGCTGTCGCACGGACTGAAATACATTTTCTCAGCCCTGTAATTCCATATTTTCTATGATGCAATTTGTTGCCTGGCTGCAGTTTAAAAATCCCCCTCAAAACCTAGTTATTTTGTCAACATTAAATGAAAAGACTTAATTAGATGTAATTCTTATTGGTTTTTGTGTCACAGCAAAGCTACTTCCATTTCAGTTTGCACAGCTGCTATGTAGCGCTTGCAATATGAGTATGGAGATTCCTCCATCCACAGCTTTGACAAAGAATGATGGTTTACTGAAACAACACATATTCAAAATTTATTTCTCCTGGGTTACAGCAGCTCTATTTATTTTGACCTCCGTCCTGCTACACAGTCCACCGGTTCTCCAGTGAAATCTGAAGTGTATCTCTAAATGGGATGCTGCATGACTTGCACAAATTAGCTGTGTTAAATTGTGTGTATGCCATCGATGGAGAAAAGCTCGCTGGCAGCGCTGCGTTGCTCATTTGAACAGTAGGAACGTGGACTGAATGATTAGCCACTATGTCTACAGGCATCCATTATATTTCTTAGTTTAGCCATTTTCACTACTTTTCTACAAAGGAGATTCTGTCTCTGCAACACGTCTTAAGGGTAAGCTTAATCAGAGGCTATGTGTGAGTGGATGGGAGACAGCAACAAGACCTCTAAAAAGAATTTTTCATTTAGAACAAATTGGTTTGTTAAGAATTAAACTGAGGTCTTGTCTCTCTGTAGGAATGGACAGAAAAATGCCATATCTTGGGTGTTCCCGCCTACCTGTAAAACCTGTGTACATGTGTGGGACCTAGCAGCGTGTGGTCCCCAGTTTCTCCATTAGAGAGCTATCTTGGCATTCGGGAAAGTAATTGGCTGGATAGGGTTTCAGCAGGCTTAGCCACCCTGCTGGCACAACAAACCTGCCTGTCCCCATCCCTGAGTTGCTGGTCAGCTTGGCAGGAGCGTGGCCAGCTCAGCCACTGCTGTGTTCCCTTCAAAGCTTGTGGGGATGCTTGGGATGGCAGAAGCTGCTGTCCCAGGGGGAGGTGCTGGGATTCAGGGTCTCTGGTCATTAGTGGGAACCAGTGTGCTGGGACAAACATGTTGGGAGTCCTCAGTCTACCCATATCCTTTTTTACCTCCATCTATCTGCGCTTCGATCCCTGCAAACCTGAGACAGAAGAGGAACACAGAATCACTTAATGTGAATCGTTCTTTTGTTGTTGTTTTTTTTTAGGTTAACACAAATAGTCAAACATTTCAATTATAGGGCAGAAAGTACTGTGGAACTACAACTATCAAAGCACAATAATTTAGCAGAAATATTACTTGTGCTGTTTTATCGATAAAGTGATGTAATTATTCTTATAAAACCACCAGTAAACTAATCACAATGAGTGAATCTGGCTATTGACATAAAAATGAATTGTGGGAAAACATTTGCTTTCTATTTTATGCTAAATGTTTTCTTTTTTATGTTTTGTAGTCTATTGTAGTCCTAAAAGCAGATGAGTATGTTCATAATTTCTACAGTTTAAGGTCCATCTAAAATGTGAATTACAAGGTGCCTTTTACTCTTTTTTATAAACCATGTGATACAATTTGTTTTTGCAAGACGTATGACCGTGATGCAGCAAAACAAAATCGTGCAGATGTTGCTTTTGTGTGTGTGTGTTTGCACATAAAGTGGATACTTTGGTTATTTTTTTTTCTTTGGAGGAACTAAAGTGGGGCAGCACGGTGGCTTAGTGGTTAGCACTGTTGCCTCACAGCAAGAAGGTTCCCGGTTCAATTCCCGGCCCGGTGGGTCTTTCTGTGTGGAGTTTGCATGTTCTCCCCGTGCTTGTGTGGGTTCCCTCCGGGTATTCCGGCTTCCTCCCACAGTCCAAAAACATGCAGTGTAGGTTAATTGATCTTTCTAAATTCTTCCTAGGTGTGAATGTGAGTGTGATTGATTGTTTGTATGTGGCCCTGGATGGACTGGCGAGCTGTCCAGGGTGGACCCCTGCCTTTCGCCTGATATGCGTCGGGATAGGCTCCGACAGACCCCCGTGACCCGGAAACGGATACAGCGGGTATAGCTAATGGATGGATGGAACTAAAGTGATAGAAATGTGGATACAGCGTACTGCCAGTGTATCGTGTACTTCCAAGACAGAAAAAAAAGATTGAGGCTAATGAGTTTGTCCATATCTTATTCACTGTCGAGCCTGTTTGTGTGGTGTGTGTGTGTGTGTGCGTGGAGACATAAGTCTCCGCCTCATGGAGTAGAGAGAGCATGCCTGCATCTGCATGATACAGTATGTCAACATCTGGATGGGCGCGGGCATCGTGGAGCTCCAAACTGCTGTCAGCGCTCAGAATGTGTTGCCTGCTTTTCATGATTTTGTATGACAGAGCATGTATAATAAATATTTCTTCACCACAGTCATGGCTTTGGTAGAAAGTAGGCTGACGTTGGAATACTCAGAAGTTGCAGGACCATGCCAGTGGGTAGAGCCTTCATTTACCATGAATAAATAATTAAATATATAACATCAACCTTTGTGATAAAAAAGTGATATTACAAATCTAGTAATACAAATAGGAAAAATATTATAAAAATATTAAAGATAGTGGTAGTTTTGCTGTTTTAGGATTAAATGTTGACACCATGTTTATGTACATGGTTGTAATGGTGTTGTTGACTGTCAGATGTTGTGGGCCCAACGGTACCTTCTACAGGCTGCAGTGATTTAGATCAACTTGACTTTATGTCAGATGCATTTGTGGCAAACTCTGAGTCATGCAAGCAAACACATGAACCGGTACTTGGGGCTGCAGAAGAGGTTTTTGAAGTATTTTTGGGCATATTAACATCCTTGACATTTTTTACATAATTATATAACATGACAGATGATTGAGTATCATCACTGAAATGACCCAGAAGCACCCTGTTATTAAAAAATGGTTCTACCATAGAGTTCCTAGATCTTCAAGCTTTAAACAAAACATAATATTCAAAAGTAAAATATGTATATTTGTATATATTTGCATTGCTTCTTCTTTTTTTGTCACACTTTTGTTTTTGTCAGCAAATGCCAGTCTATGTAGCTATGTAATATACACGTTTAAATTGCAACACTTACAACCTTATAGGATGAACTACTTCATGGAACTCTGCACATATGCCCCAAAAGAGAGCATTTGCTTCTCTCTCCCTCTCCCTGCATTTTCCTCCGTTAGCTTTGCATGCATTGTTAAATGGGACTGATGAAAGCACCCTGTCCATTACTCACCGCATTGCCTGGCTAATTTCTGTGCTCTTACAAGTACAAAGATGTCAAACCGGAGCAGCAGGCTTACTTTGGCTTCCCCTGAGACCATTAATCCTTTGACTGGTGCCGTCCCTGCCTGCACTGGCTCACCTGGTTCACAGCACTGCCAGCAAACTGCTGGTCCCAGCCCTTTTACCGGTCTATCTGTTTATTCTGGGTCACATCACCTACGAATTCAGACTGCAATGAATGAGTAAAATAACTATTTTGTGAAAAAAGTGACCTGTTTCTTAAGCACATTTCAGACATGAACTGCTTTCCAATAATCAAATATCAAGTGAACATGTTTGTCATGTCTGAATGAGTATTTTCCAGGAGGCGTTTGCAATTTTTCTCTCTTTTTTTTTTTTTTTTTTTTTTTACCTAGGTTGGGCCTATCTTGTTTTCAACACAGTTCAGCTCTAAACTGCTGCAGTCATATTAATGAACATAACCACAGGGCAGCTGTAGTTTAATTTGCTCTCTGATTGGATGTTCCGAGGTTTCTAAAAGATTGAGTTATTGAATAAAAAAAACCAAACTCTCCCCGTCAAACTTTCTTCTTCCTATTTCCTTTCATCATTTGGTTTACCACGATGTGGTGTGTTTGTAGCCTGACACTATTTTTTAATTCGCAGCTGCTTGCATCAAACACTAAATGCACATTACATGTGCACTGTTATGGCATTAAGACACGTTGCTTAAAACTATAGAAACATCACTGATGCAGCTCATGTGCATACGAGGCTCTCCGTCACTTCCACTGGTATGTCCTGAAGAAATTGGGAGAAATTTTAACAGAAACATTATCAACATGTAAATGTATGAATTTTTAAACAATATAATTCATGTAATATTAGAAAAAAAGCATCGTAGTTTGTTTTCATGTGTGTTTTGGAAAAGAAAGCGAAAAGCTGTGGAAGGAAAATGCAGGTATTTTATGCCACAACAACACACACATACATATGCGTGCACACACACACACACACACACACACACACACACACACACACACACACACACACACACACACACACATACTTGCAGCTTTCTCCTGCATATTAGTTTCACACTCTTACATTTACTTAACGGAATAAGATTAACTTATTTTATGCATGTGATCTGTGACAGATAAGTTAAGACCTTTAATAATAGTAGGAGAAAATGCCTCCCACAGACAGATTTCAAAGACTCAAAAGAATGAGCTCTTGGATTAGGGATCAAGTGAGGTTCACTCAGTGGATATTGACATTTTATTCTACGCCCACTTTTGGGAGGCAGTTTGGCAGATTTGGAACCACTGAAATACTCCCCTTTGATCTGACTGCAGACCTGCTGTTAAAATACGTATTTGGTGGACATCATATAGTTGTTTGTTTTTTCTTTTGTGAGCTTCTTTTCCTCCGCCTTCATTCTCATTTATGTGTGTTTCTGTTTGGAAGCTGGAGGACTATTATGTGAGTTCAGAAAATTAATCAAAGATACAATATACTCGTTTGTGTATTTTTTAAGGTTTATAAAGTAGAGCTACTAGTTGGTGCTAGTAGCTCTACTTTATATTTCCTCCTGGTGCTCTTTCTCATTATAGCCAGACTTCATGTGTTTGAATAGCAGAAGGTGGATTTTGTTTGAAAAAAAAATATTCTTGTGTATTTATTACTACAGCTATTTATTTGCATGCACCATTATAAATGTGATATATAAAAGTCTTTTGCAATTGACCCAACCACCAGATTGACAGCTTTACTCTTACAGACTGTGATCTTGAGTGATCTTATTCATGTTTTTATAACAGCGCTTGTCTATGTTCAGTTAGGAATATTGGGTCATTTTCATCTTTCCATAATCAATGAATCAGCTGATTAAATTCCTGTACAATCAACAAAGCCACTCATCTTAAATGGCCTTATACAATATATGATTTCTTTCTCTATTGTTTTTTTTGTTTTTTACTGTTTGGCGTTCCTGCCAATCAGGAAGCGAGAACACCAATTAATTTGACATATTGACAGCATGGTGGTTTGGTGGTTAGCTTTATTGCCTCACAGCAAAAAGGTTCCTGGTGAGGTTCTTGATTTAAATCAGCCTAGAAATATGGATGGTACCACTGGCAAATTTAAATTTGCTTTGCAGGTAGGTCTAAGTATCATCCGTTTGAGCTTATTAAACATGCCCAAAAGTCTTGGAGAACCAGTCCAATCAGTGTATCCTTGTTGAGAGAGTCTCTGGACGGGCTTAACGCCATGACGACCGGGCAGCAGCGCCAGGTATAGATAATGGATAAATTAAATTT
This sequence comes from Xenentodon cancila, assembly GCA_014839995.1. Lineage (NCBI taxonomy): Eukaryota > Metazoa > Chordata > Actinopteri > Beloniformes > Belonidae > Xenentodon > Xenentodon cancila. Next base: position 18,904,077 of record CM026206.1, read on the forward strand.
ACCATACTGGTATACTATTAGCAGTTGTATGATTTTATTGTTTCGTAAGGAGTCAAATATAATCAAGCATCAGACTGTAAGCAACATCTACTGACATTTAAATAATTTACATAAGTTTCCTGAGATGATTTCATGTGCTGCAGAAGTTCTGCAAAAGTAGTTTAAATGTAAACCTGACAGTAAACTAAGAATTTACTCAGCTCTTACTGCAGCTGCTTCTCTGCATTGTCTGCTTTTCTCTAAGTCCCCCAATCTTTTTCTTAACATTTTCCTCACCTATTTTAGGATTGAAAGGGAAAGAGAAGGTTGGACTGTAGATTACCTTTGCAATTTCGAGAGAGAATTCAGCTTATAATGATCCAGGATCTTCTTGGGAAAGGTCAGCTGAGATTGCAACGAGCGTAATTAGTAGCTTATCAATAATGCATCCATGTGTTCAGTAGGTGTGCAATCTGTGTCTGCACAACTTTGTGTGAATCTGCGTGTGTGTGTGTGTGTATGTGTGTGCGCAAGGGAGTGCGCTTGCCTTGCTGGGTAAGTGTGTAAGTGTGTATATAAACACCTGTGTGCAGTGTTGACCAGTGAGAACTCATTTTGTGACATTCATTAACATAAAAAAACACCTATATGGCACTCAGGGGAGCTGCTGGCAGCATTAACATGCAGATTCCCGCTGGCAAACTATACACTGCCCTGCAATGGTGTGGACAGAACTGATGGTAATGCTGATGGAAAACTGCAAGCGATACATTGATCAATAACTTAATTATAATTGATCACAGTCAAAATTAGGTGGCATGAGGTGGGTAGAGGGGAGGACATGAGATAGGGCTATATTTTGCATCAAATTTTCAGAAAATATTGAAACACTGAGCAGCATTTGCATCAGCTTTCATGCAGCCAGCTAATTATCTGATAGTGAAATACTACTGTAAGTCCAAGCGCACTTTTTCTAATCCTTTCTTAGGCAGCAACACTTTACTTTGTCTTACTTCTCAAACTTCCAGGAGATGTATAAAATTACACTTCGTATTGCACAGCTTACAGCGAATGAGAGAGGGGGATGTTTTGATCGCTACATGATTGACATTAAGTTCCCATCAGAAGTTTTTATACTTTAGTTTCACATGTATTCAAATCAAATCACTGCACAGCTATCTTCATAGATTTCATTTCATGGAATTGCATCACAGACATCAAATACTGATAACCATGTTTGTCAGACCTCTTGATCATCACAGTGTGATTCCTGGGAGGTGGCAAATGCACGTAGGCATGTATAGTGGAGATAGTGGCCTCACCGATTATATCATTGAATGATCTCAGCCAGGCTCTATATCTGAAATATTAAGCTAGAAGAGAGAAACTGGAGTATCTTGCATAATTCATTAGGAGGGTTCTTAGTTAGATCCTGACTCACTGATAAGGAGATCAAGATTGAGTTAGATATTACCTCGCCCACAAAACATTTTCCTCACCTCCTTCTCCTCCTCCAGCAGGTGAAGAAAGCAAGCTCTTAAAATCATTATAAAGTGCTCTGTGTGAAGGAGGAGAGAAGCGCGGCAGCTGTGGGGAACAGAGGAGGGAAGACTTTGGGAGCTTGAACGGACTTCTGGGATTTTTTTTTTTTTTTTTTTTTGTGCACAAGTATGTGTGTGTTTGCAGAAATGCTGTGTGTGATGTACCGATTTCAGATTCTTTCGCCCCTGCCTGTTGATAAGTTGCTGCAGAACACATGAACAGGAAAACGGGAAGCAAACGAAATGAATGTGATTGGATTGCCGGCCGAGTGCAGCCTCTCCCATCTGTCTCGGAGTCTGCCATCCCATCTCACAGGCGGCGGGAGGTAATTGGGTTCATTGTTCTCACCACAGGATCCCCCGGATTGAAAGCTTCATTATCTGGATAACCATGAATGTAAATGAACCACACGTATGCAGTAGGGTAATGGGAAAGAATAGATCACTGCTTGCCACAATCACAACACACAGCACATCTCCAAACACACACAATGTTGATGGTTTTTTTTTTTTTTTGTGCAGTCATGTTCAGAAATACCCTCACATATGCAGACTTGTTTACAATGTCTCGTTTTTTCCTGTCTCTCTACCTTACGTCTGAGAACATCATTCGGTGTGAAGAATTTGGCTGCACTCTTGCTTCCTAAAAGCCTTGTTGTGTTTCCCTGTGCATCTATCTGTGCGTAAAGGGACTTGCCTCTGCCTTCACATGCGATAGGAGAACGACTCTGGCAATTCTTTGGCCTGCACAAGCCGGTTGCCACAAGTTAAACTTTCATGCCTCCAGTTTACTGAAATGTATGTGACAATACTGTGATGAGCTGCTGCTGCTACTGTGTGGTTAAGTATATTTGAGTGAGTGGATGGCATGTTCTTTTACACTGCCAGAGCTTTCATTGTACCATGAATAGCAAGAGGGGGCATGAAGAACAACATTTAGCCGTTTGTGCTTTGAATTATTCATGCAAAAGCAATGTACAACAGAAACCCAGGAACATCTTTCTCTCTAATTAGGAAGAATATGCTTGTGGGTGAATGTTGGGGTTGGCCTTTGGACAGTTGTATCACAGTTGATAACGCAGTGCCGTTAGGTCCAGCATTCACTTCATAGCCGTGGAAGGGTTAAAAACGTCTGCCCTCTGCAAATAAACAGGAGCTCACAGTTGAGCATAACCGCTCTCAGATCTTCTTGTAAATCCATCAATTAGTTGCAGATGTGATCTGCATTTGAGATTACTGCACTTTAAGTATATCAGGGAAAAAAAAAAAAAAAAAAAGCCTAATCTGGTCTCCGATGGGTACTCTAGTTTTTAATTTGCTTTCTGGGAGGGATGTGGGATCTAGTCAGACCTGGGATGGTTCTGTACGGAAAGAGGGAGAGAGAGAACTCCATCTTTAGATGAGTTATCACCATCTACTCCTTTAAATTCATGCTCTTCATTTTTATTTCATAAGGAAAAGGTGGGCTTGATCGCGTGTGTGTATAAATATGTCTCTCTCTCTCTCTCTCTCGCTCTCTCTCTCGATAGATAGATAGATAGATAGATAGATAGATAGATAGATAGATAGATAGATAGATAGATAGATAGATAGATAGATAGATAGATAGATAGATAGATAGATAGATAGATAGATAGATAGATAGATAGATAGATAGATAGATAGATAGATAGATAGATAGATAGATAGATAGATAGATAGATAGATAGATAGATAGATAGATAGATAGATAGATAGATAGATAGATAGATAGATAGATAGATCCTATTTTGTTGTATTTTCTCAAGAGATCTAACGTATTGTGGATGATTGAAGAGACTAGAGTTGACGTCGGAGAGGAGAGGAGCGCGGAGGAAAGTTTTGTCCTTACGGACTGTGCCATGCTGTGCCTCTGCGTCTGTTGTAGGGCCCTGTCAGATTGTGTTTACTTTTCTGAAGGACGTTGCACCTCTGGAAGCCTGGGAATGAATGGAGAACTCATTTCTCCAACAGAGACCGGTCAATCACTCCACATTTATTCTCCCTTGCAGTGACCTCTCCCCAGCCAAGGGAACAATGGCACCCTCGAAAACTACAGATGAGTATGACTCAAAGCGAGGCTTTATAGACCAAGCACATCAATACTGATGAAAAAAAAAAAATCTGAGGAAAAAAAATCTTTACACAGTGGGAAGCTGGCCATTTTTTTTAAGTAAGTATAAAGTGGTTGAATTGTATTTACTATGTTGCTAAAAGACTCTAGTGTTACATGCGAGGTATGCATTTGTTTGTTTGCAGCGCAGGAGCAGATTAGGGTTGCTTCAGCTGAAAGAGGTTTGAAGCTGAGCATGGCTGCATACTTAATGTCATGACTTGGGTCTGGCAGATGGCAGAACCAGTTAGGGATCTCATTAGATCAACCAAGCATCTATGCCTCGTTTCGAAACCTTTCATTAAAGTTCTATTGCTGGGATACCACTATCTCCCAATATTGGTCAAAGTCAAGCGAGGGTAGAGCAAAGTGTTGAAACTTTGCATCTGTGTGAAGCTAATGCATGTCTAATTAGGAGAGATAGAAAACCGTGTGCGTGTGTGGTGCGCTGAAGTCTGAACTGTATATGCGTTAACTGGAGTCTTTACAGCTACACTATGTGTTTTCATTTATCTCTGCACAGTGCTTGTGTGGGTGTGATGAGTGATACATCCTTGCTGAGCATAGCAAACAGGATTGTAATGGTCACCGAGCACATTTTGTACCATTTGCCTTGTAATTAACTGGAATTTGTTCAGCACAAATGCACTGCAAGCGTGGGAAACTTGAAAAAAGAAGTCTTCTAGTGTGAATTATTGACAGTTTTTGAAGGATGTTGATTTTATTTCTTATTTTCCTCTCCCTTTCAGAGATGAGATTCGAGGGCCCTCGTGTTAACCGTTATTTTATTTGTATTATCTTTAATAACACAGAGACTAAATGGGCCATAGAGGGAACTGATTAGCAGCACCCTGCAGCTTGGCAGCCTCAAGTCAATATGGATGGTTTATAGGTTTTAAAGGACATTTAAAATGAATTTACATATGGTTTCAGGCATTGGGCTAATCACAGCACGAAGGCTTCTTTTGAATGATGCTACGCACTCTGAGGCATCAGAATTTCAAAACGACAGCAGCTATTATAAAGAAGGGCATTACTGTAGCCTAATCTGACACAAAGCAATAGACACAGCAGAGTGAAACAACTGTCTTTAGAGGCACATTTCTCCTACCAAGTGGTGATACCATTATCTTTGATGGTGATTGATGCTCTTTGAAAGAGATCGGGAAGGGAGCGTTTCTGGCATTCAGTTTTGTGTTGGGTTTTTTTTGTTCTTTTCCATGATTATACTCAGTCTGCTGTAGCTTGTAGTTGCTGAGCTGAATCTCACCAATTTACCAGGATTCTCTCAAGCTTTTCACAAGGGCGAGACTCTGCACACAGAATACACATTAAGTTATTGAGTTTCACAGCTATTTGGAAGTGGATGCAATGTCCAGAAAAGTGACCACTGCAAATATACTGAAAAGGTCAAAACTATAACACAGATCACTAAGGTTTGTTGTTGGTTTTTTTTTGCTGTTGTTGTTTTTGTTCTTTTGCTTAGGAACACCATCAGGTGGTAAAATCCTAGCTCACAATCCTTCACAGTATGTCACTTTCTTCCTGTTGATGCCTGCACAAGATGAACACAGGATAAAAGAGACAGGACGCTGTGAATCTTGCAGGGTACTACACTCAACTAGTTTGATCTTTCAAAGGCGAGAGGTGGAACACATTGTTGATGCCTTCGCCGGAACTTGAAGTGAGTTTAGCTGTTGTGAGCATTACTGATCAGCACCCATGGAAAGCAATCAGCAAAACTATTATGCACAGTGATCCCCCCCCCCGCCCCGCCCCTTCTCATCCGTGATAGGAGAGCATGGATGCCGATGCCCACAGCTGTCTGGTAGATTGTGCTTTGCTGGGAGCTGTGCAACAGAAAACCAAGCTATTTACTGTGAATACAGCGGCCTCAGAAGTAGCTTGTTGCCTCAGGGTCCAAAATACTTGAAAATAAGCTCCTGGTGGCTTTGATGTGTGCAAGTGCAACAAATCTAAAGGCATTTCAAGTAGTGTTGCCTTTGAGCCAAGGACAAGTCTAAATTGTCTCTCGGAGCTGATGATAGGTGAGGTTTTCCCCTCACCTATCATCAGCTCTGAGAGAAGGTTAAGTAAAAATCAAGAAATATATATTTTCCTTCTGATGGCTACATTACCATAATGTACAGTTCACACATTACCTGGCAGGGATAGTCCCAGAGGTTTCGTTTCTCTTTTTTTTTTCTTTTAAGATGACTATCAAGGATATCTGGAGCACCAGAGGTTTATTGTTCCTTACTGATGAGTGTAGACGATTGTCTCAGGAGTCTCTGCTGATGAGAAGATGAGTTTTATATAAGAAAGACATAAGATCTCCGCACAGCATTCTGTCCTTTTTAACAGCTTTAATATGATGGAAGAAAATGGTTCTGGAGCAAATTAGGTGAGTGGTTCATGTCTCTTCACAGCTATTTCACTTTGGATTGCTGCTGCATTAAAGGCTTCGTTCTGCATGAAAATCCACTGTTGTTGCTGCTGCTCAACAGTTATTTGTGACAGCAGATAAGGCATCTTACAGCCCAAACACTGACTGCATGTCTCAAAGCTTGGACATTACAGACCAAAGAAGCATAATGCATGCAACTGCATAATTGGTAGAGATATAAAAATACATATAAGAGATAAGATTATCTGTGAGGTATAACATGTAGAAATATCAGTGTGGAGCTGAGGTTCTAAAAATATGATGAAAGGAGAAAGAGAATAAGAATGATGGAATTGTGGGGGCTTGGTGATGTCAAGCAGAGCAAGGTACCCACTCTACATGGTTCCAGGCAATGCTGTGGCTGCTGAAGAAGGGAAAGCATGTTGGAATACTGTAAAAAAAAAAAAAAAAATGCTTTTCATGATTTCATTCCATCTATAAACATGGTAGGACTCATGCAGCACAGTGCAGAGAATCCCAGGAGGTCTGAATGGCACACAACAACGGGAAAGAGCTCAATTTTGAAATAGGGTGGTTACTAAACTGCTGTAACCATGGCTTTTCAAGCTTCCTTATGCCCCAGAAACGGGATATGAAAAATAGCATTTCACAATCTCCGGACCTTGGAAGCTTTTGTTTGTTCCAAGAAGAGAAAGAAAGAGAAGAATTTCAGACTTTCACTCTTCAACAGTTGTTGAAGTGACCCCGGCCCAATCCTTTTTTCTTTTTTTCTTAATTTTCCCAAACAGTCCAACCTCCCTCTGTTTTCTCACACACAAGCAAATGCCCCTCTCTCAGATGTAGGAGAGGTGTCCATTGAAGGGCATATTTGAAGACAAGTTTAGAAAAACAATACTTCACATTATTGTGTTATTTTAGAGGAATGTAAAAGCCTTGCAGCGCTACACTGTCAAGGGCAGAGTAAGTACATAATTCCGAAGCTATTTACATTAATTTATGTTCGCCATAAGTTTGTTGCTAGTACAACACACTCCATAAAATCTTCTTAAAGTACTCACTGCACAATTTCTGCTTCTTTGTGCTGGTAAATGTTTTCCACACTGTTTGGCCAGAAAAACGTTTTCCGGGTCACGAAAATAGTCACAGGACCTCCTGCTTATATGGCAGGACTATGTACCATGTGTATGTGAGCATCAAGAGCATCTGCATTTTACAGGGAAAAGATCCCCCCCTTTCTTTAGGGTATCAACTAGTAGTGGTCATCCAGCCCTTTGGAGGCTGTTTGCATGACCAGATAACTCCTTGATCTCAAATGAAAATGGGCAACTTTTCTCTACATTTTCTCTATATTTTCTCTGAATACAAAATTAATCTGGTCACATTAAGTTGCATTACATTGCATAAATTGGTGCTACTCTTTTTGGGGTTATTTTTTTGAGTTAGGAAGTAGCCTAAAGGTATGCTCTCATTTCAAAACACCCAATGAGATACTGTCGGTCTCAAAGGATGAGGTCTCCATCATCGGCTGCTGCGCCGACAGGACTTCATTTCTTCTTCTTTTTCCCCTATTATCCATATGTTTTTTTTAACTCTGTAGTGCAAAGTTAAGTCTATGCTTCTACTTTTCCAAGCCTCCTGAAATCCGTAATTAATTAATGAATCAATCCACAGAAACATTTCTGTGCCAGGATTTTATTTAGACTAAAAAAGGGAGTGCACGTGGAAATCTTTGCCACGTTGTTTGTGACACCACTGATTGTGATTTCTTTTTGGCAGAGGGAAAGGTGAAGATGTCGCACTTTGCTCCTTATTTACATAAAGCGTGACAGGAAATAAAAGGAAATAACAATCTGTTCTTGTTATTTGGTATCTGTGAAAACTCTCTCTGTTTGTGCAGTCTTGTGTTGAGCGCTAAAGGTTATTTTTATTAATTTTTTTTATTTGCTTTGTCCACAGAAAACATATGCATCTGGTTGCCAAGCTATTTTTTTCCTTGTGCTTAGAAAAATAAACTGATCCACATCTGTACGCTGATTTCGCCTGTGGGATTTTTTTTCTTTGTGTGTGTGTGTGTGTGTGTGTGTGTGTGTGTGTGTGTGTGTGTGTGTGTGTGTGTGTGTGTGTGTGTGTGTGTGTGTGTGTGTGTGTGTGTGTGTGAGGTGAGGGGTGTCTAGGTCACTGCCTGTTCTGCAGACAGTAAAAGTGCCTGTATTTTACTCATGACTGATTTATTTTTCACTGAGTGATCTTCCAAAACAATGACGCTCTTTGGTTTTGCTTAAAAAAAACAACAACTATTGCCTCCCCTCAGTTCACAGGTTTTACTTCTAGCTGCATTGATTTCTCTTGTAGCTCTCAGGTCAGCGGGAGGAAATTGAATTGGAAATAGCAGAAACATTCTATTATTTCATTTTCTGGCATTTATATATATTTTTTCCACACTCATGCGTGGTTTCAAAAGTCAGCCCTGAAACTACAGCGCATTTATTGTGAAGACAGTTAAATGACTGCCTCTGCAATGGCTTTTTTTTTCTTTTTTAATAACACTATCTTGAAAAGTAGAAGGTTACATTCACCCCTGTGGTTTACATTTATGAAACCCCATTTTCAATGTCTGTGCTACCTGCCCCTCCTCTGTGAAGATGAGGTTAGCTGATTTTACAAGGAGAACATTGGGTCAGATTTTGTTGGATTGCTTGCAGGGATAAAATACCTTTGGGGAAGGGGTGAGGAATTAGAGCAATATTGAGGTGACTGGAGGCAGTTTGAGGGAGTCTGGGTTGAAGAGGTGGGCAGCATCGACATGAATGAGTATGTTTAATGTTCTGTTAATGTCACAGAAGCTTTTCCTTAAAGCTGGGTGGGTTTTTTTCAGCAGTGGGGCCTCTGAATAAAAGAAGCTGAACTTTTTTGGGGAGTTTTGTGAAATGTTAAAAATGACTTCTCTTTATATTATTATTATGTGCTAAAGCACCAACCTGAGATGCTCAGTCTGAAATATATCCCACTACTTACAGTACTGTTACCTATTTTTCACATCTCTCAAGACCCATAGTAGTTTTCATTTTATGGGCTCACTGCCCATCTGCTTCAGATGTGAACAGCCACTAGATAGTCCTCACCGTGTAGGGTTGGCTCAAACAGAATTTACATGTGAAATGCTCTTTTGACGTAAGACAGTTCACATGTTACAGAAGGAAAAGTGCAAAGCCATTAATATTTACAGGTTAAATTGATATGTGTGTGTGTGTGTGTGTGTGTGTGTGGTGTGTGTGTGTGTGTGTGTGTGTGTGTGTGTGTGTGTGTGTGTGTGTGTGTGTGTGTGTGTGTGTGCATGTGTTATCTATTAAGAGTGTGCTTACAACATTTAAATTGGCACATCATCTCTCCCTCTTCCCCAAGGGATAGAAAAGTGCTTTATAAATTAATTATTGGGATGAGAGAAATCCTTGTTAAGTGCTGAATAAACTGAAAAATAATGTTTCTTCACTTTTTTTGAACTTGGATATTTACCTCAAAAAGAAAAATACTAAGAAAAATGTTATGAAATGTTCTAATTAATGTTGAGAACTTTTTTAATATGAAAAAGTAAACCACTGAAAGATACGTTTCATCCGGTGGTTTATTTGACATTACACAATAGTGAATATAGGTGGTGATTACAAACTGTAGTACCTCTCGCTAATCAAACAAATAAATAAATAAATCCTTCCCGCAGTTTTATTCACTGTACGTGCCTTGCAGGAGTTTGATTGGGGTTACTCTTTACATCACGGTGAGCTGAACTCGTGTATCGTAGCAACGGTAACTATGGAAATAGAAACCTGTGGAGAGGTCAACATGATGGCCTCCGCTTGGGCTCTTTGCACAAACGCGCACACATTGACTCATCCAACTGTCAACAATGACATGACAACCTCCACCACACAATATCCATTTACACATACAAGCAGGAATGTATTTCACCTTTTCATTTTGGTGTTTCTCTGAGGTCACATCTCACTTGAGGAAGAAAAAAAATGTATATATATGATTTAAATGCAATTTCTTCTTTCATAACCTATTTCAGTCCTCATATTTGCTGCTTATCATTCTCCCAGTGTATCCCTCTCTTTTCTTCTTGTGAGTGCATTTGATGTTGGCTTTAATCCTCGTGGGAGAAACTCTCAGTGGCTCCTCTTAATTGACAATTGTGTACAATGACTAATCAGAGGCAAAGCAGCTGCCCTTAAAATGATGAATTAAACAAACTAATATTAGATAATCCTTCAATATACTGGGCCACACTGACAGCAGTTATTGATATTTGAAGTGCAGACACTCCTCGTCTCTTACTTCCGACAGTCATTCCACTAAATAAGCAAGCCCCTCCAGTAAAGGTGGCGTGATTGATTTAGTGCTGATGGACCACTAAGAAGATTAAAATCATATGCTAGCTCAACATGACTGCCTGCTGTCTGACAACCACTCCCCGTCAGAAAAAACATCTAGAAAACGACAAACAGTGGCATTACCATAAGCATATGCCACAGTTAGTAGCATTCATATATGCAGGAGCTATAATGGGTGACGTTGAAAGAGCAGGTTTACAGTTGATCTACTGGCTCTTTTCTCATACAAATCCATGTCTTATAAGAGGTTTACCAGTTTAAATTCTGTTTCCTGTTGATATCTAACCTCTCCCCTCTAAAGCTTCTTAATGTGTTCTGTCAACATGGTTGTTTCCTGGAGATTAACACTGTCAGACATTTCTAATAAGAAGAGGACAAAATGTTGTTTTTTTTTTATGGCAATGGAAAGGAAACTTTTAGACATATCAGCTGGCCAGGAGCCATCGGTGTGTTTTGGGAAAACTGTAATTGAGGCCAAATTTTAAAAGAGGAAAATCCATTGCACATGCAATATAACATGGAAAATAACGTCAGATCAAATGGTTTGCATGATTTAGAGAGACTTAGGAGAGAAAAAGTGGGGGAGTCAGGGAAAAACTTTGATTTCCGGAGTTTATTAACTCACAAATCTCAGAGTTTCTTCAATTTCTGAGTTCATTAAGTCAGTAACCCTGATTTATAGGCTCAGAAAGTCTGACAATATAAAACCTTTCAAATTTGTAGGAAAACCCTTTCAGATCACAATACAAACGATGCATATCTGAGGCCAAATCCTGCACCCGGTCATCTGATTCGCCTATACGTTACAATTAGATATAGCAGCAAAGAAAAATGCTTGATCTTTGCCCCCAAATCATAATATTGTTATTAGCATTCCAACTTGGAGGAGAAATTGCTGTGAACAATGTAGTCATGTTTCAAACCTTTTGTTTTTGCCCGTCATTTTGCCCGGTCCTGCGGTAGCTACTGTTGAGCTGGTGAGATGATAGAGATAATTTAAAGGAAAAACCCTATGTCTACTATTAGATAGTTAAACTGCAAACTACTAATTATGTATTTATTATGTAGTTATTATTACTACTACTAATAATGAAAACAAAGTATTGGGCTATATGTGAAAATGAATTGCTATTTTAAGCCTCTAACAAGACTCAAACATGCCACTCCATTTAAGTGATATGGTCCCTGCAGACAAACTGAGGTCATTTTTACTGCATATATGTAGAAATAATGTATAAAAAGTACAGTTGGCATAGACATCTTCATAAGATGTTTTGATAAGGTCATAGAAGTTGTAGGTTTACAAAGTCAGAATTTCAGACATTTGTTCCCCCTCTCAGTCATTGTAGCTTTGGACTCTTTATTAACTGATTTCGTCTGTAGGGGTCTCAACGCCACCATTTGTCTGTTCTTACATCTTTTTAATGTGAACGAGGCGTTAATAGCATGAAAAAACAGAACTGTGCTTTGAATATATCTAGCAATGGACTGAGGACTGGGGATTGTTGTATTAGATGGGCTTTATTTTATTTTTGTGGCCCAAGTATAGTCTTCGGTCAGATTTAGTGTTTCTTAAAAATAAACTGTTAAATAACTGTTACCGGTATTACTTATTAGTATCAGTCTCTCACATTGTTGTGGAGGTATATTTGTCCATTCTTCTTTATAACATTACTTGAACTCCTCTGTTAATAAAAAGCTGTCGTCACACCTTTTCACAGTTTAAGGTATCGACTTTGTCACTGATTTTATTCTTTTCTTCGTTCAGAAATTATCTTGCAGATTTCCAGGTGTGCATGGGTTCATTCACGCTTTCGTTGTGGAATACCTTGCATCTCCCTAAAATACTCTGGTACATTGAGGAGATTATACGTCAACTCAATGACAGCAAGGTGCAAGGTCCTGTGGCTGCAAAACAAGCCCAAATCATCACTGCTCCATGAGCAGGCTGCTTGACAGTTTGACATTTTTTCTTGTTTTTTATTTGAACTAAATGTGCTTGTCTGCATTATGGTTGAACATCTCTTCTTTGGTGCCACCCGTTATAACGGCATTGTACTAGAGGTCTAGAGACTCTACTGTCTATGTTCATTTTAGCGGTAAGAGGTTTCTTCTGACATCAGTCTTTTCCTAATTGTCCTGTTGTAAACTAACATTTAACAATAATTGAGGCCTGTAGAGTCTGAAAGTGTGTACCACTTTGTTTTTTACCATTTCTAAATGTAGTGTAGGACCAGTTCAGTTCTCTCAAAGCTTGGTGCACATGTACACACCTGGCTTTAAAGTGTGTACTCAAATGCATTTTGTGTAACAAGATCTGAGCTTCCCGTTACATGTAAAAAAGCACATACATCATTTTCACTTGCAAACACCCAAATTTTAACCTCCAAAGCCAGCAGCTTGACATAAGGAGGTGTACCTTGTGGTTGTTTGTGTACGTGTTGCCCTGCGATAAACTGGCGACCAGTCCAGGCTGAACCCCTGCCTTTTGCAGAGCTGGGATAGACTCCAGCAGATCCCCATGACCCTTGGAATAAGCAGGTATACATAATGGAAGTATGAATGAATGGATGGAAATCGGAAAAACAAGACAAAGAACCTCCTCTTCAATTGTTTTTTTATATTATTTTTCAAAGTTTATTCGACAAAGGATATGTACAATACAAATTAGGGTGCATACAATACAAGAGAAGATCCACCACAAACATGATGAAGAAATCAAATTATGCAGAGCATAATAGTTGACTTTATGCACAAAATCAAATGAGCCAAATGTTTAAACGTTGTATTAGCCAGTTTATTTGAGGGGAACCTGCTGGATGTCTATTCCTAAGAATAATGGCAACAATCTTGGAGGTTTTCTACTTGTAAATAATCTCTCTCACTGTAAATATATGGACCTCAAATTATTTGGAAATGCCTTATAACTCTTTTCAGATTAAGGGGATCAAAAACTATTTCTTTGAGATCATTGTCTCTCCTTGGTGTTGTCCGAACACACACCTGAATCCTCCAGATTAGCAAACATTTGATTTGATTTTATTTTTATTTTTTTGCATGACCGTAATTAGTATTTCTAACCTTACAGCACGGTTTCAGTGTGACCATGCTAGTTTTTTCTATCTCTTTCTGTTGTTGCTATGATGGACTGGCAACCTGTCCTGGCCATACATCGCTTGCCTGATGACAGATGGGATAAGCGCCAGCCCTCCCTCATGAAAAGGATTAGGCGGGTACAGAAAAAACAATGATGAGTAGATAAAGTTACATAGGCATCAAGGAAAAGTTACCCGAAGCTTGATTTATGCTTTAGGGTTGAAGGGACGGCACAGGTATATTGTAGCGGGGAACCCTACACTGTAAGAAACAGAGTAACCTGATGTCTATCTCTCCACAAACGTCTCAACACATCGTGTCCACCTGGTAGCATTGTTCTTCCTTTTCATCTTTCCCGCTACCCATTATTCATCCTTTTCAAGCAATCTAGAAAGATGGATTGCTTTAATGTCAATAAAAACGACTATTGCTCAACATATATCAGCCTCAGGTCGCATGAGATATGTTTTATTTTAAGTGACATGCATATACGAAGTGTGAGGAAACAAAGCACTGCAAGCTACAGTGCTGCATTAAAGAACCTGCTCTACAGCCTTGTGTTTAGGGGTGTAATTACAAGGCAACACGTATGAAAACGGACCAGCATAAACACCAGCAAAAATGTTGGTCCTGCACATGGGCTGCTTGTGTGGTTAGTATGTAGACGCTTTTATCAGCATAAGCAAGATAGTTGTACAGCCAGGTAGTGGTTGCAACCAGAACGCAACAATAACAATATTTTCCATAATATTTTCTCATATTTTCTGCCTTTACTGGGTGCATAGTCTACATTTTTCTTTTGCAGAGCTGTAACAAGAAAGTTTGTATTTACGCTTTAGAATTTAATATGTTTTTGCATAAATGTGGCATACACATAGTCAAATGTGCACACATTTCATAGATAAAGATGTACCAATTCAATGTGTAAAATGGCCCAATATATCATAACCATAAGTGGCAAAACATATTTGAAACTTCCATCTCATGGATGGGACTCCTGGCAGAAAAAGCTGAGAAATTTTTCTATACATAGTGTTGTTGTTGTGCTGTCTCCTGATTGAGAAGTCATTAATCTTAACATTAGCTAACTGAAAGGAGACTATAGTTGTCTAGAAGATATCCCAGGTTCCCTTGAGGCCTTGAGGCCTTGAGGCCTGCTTTAACACTCTGTATTAGAGTGACTTATTAATTTTCTTTTCAAAAAAGTCCAAACTCTCTCAGGGTTTTGTATCATGTACCATTCTGATGATTGTTTACAAATGTCTTTGAGCTCCTCAGAGATATTTTTATCTGTGACTTTATAAACTTCCAGAAATGTAAAGTCCAGATTTTAAAGATTTTTTTTTTCAATAGAAGGACTGACTTATTGTTATTCCCCTTTCAAAATGACTACTAATGTTAGAGGTTTGCATGCTTTTGCCACTCAAAAATATGTAATTCTGAACAGATCCCCTTATTCAGTAACTGTATTGTTACAATGTTTTTGTCTGTTTTCTTATTTCTTCATCAATGTTAAATCAAAAGTCATATCAATGCAGAAAAATATAACTTCTAAAGGGTTTAGGTAAATAAATACAAATAAAACTTCTACGAATTCTAAATATTTTTTTTGTGTCATTGAGCCAGCGTCCCGGCACAACAAAATTTCAACTTTCAAGCACCCCTGACTGTGTGCATGTGTAGTTTATATGGATTTCTTTTTTATTCTGTATTTGTATTCTGTTTGTGTGGTCGGTCAGGAAAGCAGTTCTGTCACTTGAGGCAACTGGATAAAAAATAAAAAAAAAAAATCCACAGGAACTCCCCAGTGGACAGCCATGTACATGGAGCCACTGTCGCCTTCTCCCCTCCATGTATTTTTCATCACTTGCTCCCCCTTTTATATATTTATTTTTTTTACTTTTTGGCTTTTCCCTCCCCTCTAAACTTCCATGTGGTGTGTGCTGACATGGCATTTCTCATCCTTGAACACAAAGCCCCTCTGGTCCTCAGTGTACCAGAGTTGGAGCACGTTTATGTGCCAGTATGAGTTTGTGTGCTTCATGTGCTCGTGTGTGCATACATGTGATTATTGAAGATGCTGTGCTCACTCATTCTGCCCTGTCTTACCCTTTCTCGCACATTTACATCACAATGAACGTGATCTTATAGTCCCATAGGCAAACAGGAGGGAGAGTGCTCTTACAGAAAGTCCATTTAGTCTGTTGGCAGCCCCTAAATTGCAAAATAGTTGAGACTCAGTGTACAGAAAGGATCATCTTAAATTATTCTGAGCTGAAATTCAAATTTCATTTTGTTTTGGCCCTAAGCAACGGGTAAAACTGCCTGAGTGAGATCAGTAAAGGTCAGGGGGAATTAAAATGCTTACTGTTAGGTTTGTCAGCGAAGAGAGTGTGAGCTAAGAAGAGATAGGGGGCTGGAGAAAAAGGCCATCTGCCTGATAGGAAGTCTAAGCTGATGAAAGGAAAAAGTGTCTTTTTGCTGTTTAAATTGCAACTTACAGGTTATCTACCAAAGTGAGTCAGTGTATGAATATGTAACAAGATCTATTTTTTTTCTCCAAATGTCTCCATATATGCACTCTAATCACATTTTGAGCTGTTTTGGTATTGGGGTTGTGAACACCCTGAGAAAAGACAATTCAGTTACACAGTATGAGGGAGAGCAAGGATGAGTTTCACACAAGAACTATGAATCCATACAGGAGTTTTGATGCTCAAGGGATTGAGCAAAGGACTAGGAGAAATATTGTTCATCAGAGAGAAACTGATTTCTGTTGTGAGGTGAATCAGTGGAGAACGGAGCCAGTGTGCTGTTCATGCGCAGGGATTTTTCTGCCTATGATTGCTATTGTTGTATTTGCAGTAATAAATAAGTAAAGTAAGTACATTTTTATTTACATAGCGCCTTTAAAGATAAAAATCACAATGTGCTTCACAACAAAACACAGAACAACACAGGAAACATAAAAAATAAAAACAAATAAAACTAAGCAAAAGCAAGTTTAAAAAGATACTTTTTTAGCTGCTTTTCAAAAGAGATCACACAGTCAACAGATCTCAGGCTGAGAGGAAGTTCCTGAGGGAGGGGGCCACTGCTGCAAAGGCTCTGTCAACTTTAGTTTTCAGCTTCACAACAAGCAGACCCTGATCACGTGATCTCAGGGACCTACTTAGGACGTACGGCTGCAAACGGTCTTTAATATAATCTGATGCTTAACCATTTAGAGCTCTACACGTTAAAACCAGAATTTTAAAATGCAGTCTGTAGTGAATGGGGAACCAGTGCAGCTGGATTAGTAAAAGGGTGACATATGAATAGGATTTTGTTTGTAGCATTGCAGCAGCATTCTGGACAACCTGATGATGTTCCAGTGATGTTTTGCTTAAACGTGATAATAGAGTTACGATAATCGATATGTGATGAAATGAAAGCATGAAAGATCATCTTCATCTCAGATCAGGATACAATTTGACTCATCTGGGTAATATCGGTAAAATTTTTTAAATGAACAAAACAAGAAAGAACCCGCAAGTCACCCCGGATTTCCTCACTGAGCGCTTAATAAATGAGGCACGTGGGCCAAGACTATCTTATCTTAGGAAATCTGTCGGGGGCACAAACAAGGACTTTAGTTTTCGCACCATTCAGATGAAGAATATTGTCATTCATCAAACTCCTTTAAGAATCCAAACACATAAGCAAGATCTGTATCCTAAAAACATCCTGAGATTTAAAGGGAATGTAAAGCTGAATATTATCAGCATAGCAATGATAAGAAATGTCTTTAAAAGAGCCTAAAATATGCTGCAAAGGCAACAGATATAAAATAAATAGTAAAGGCTGCAAAACAGATCCTTGTGGCACACCAAAGGTGAGTAATGCAAGGTTTGTTCTAACACCAGAGGAAAAAACCAACTAGAGGGCATTTTGATTGTACAGTATTAAATAGACACAACAAAACAACATGATGTAAAAAAAAAAAAAGAAAAGAAAAATCAGCTTGTAGACTGTTATGTATATCACACACTGTAGCACAACGCAGTACTACATTACAGTGCCAGAAAATGCCAGTAAAGGGAGGGTGAATCAGGAGAAACATGAAAGATGAAATAAGGGATAAAAAAACTTGACAATCCACGGTTTTGTTAAAACCCTATCGTGCTTTTGCGCCGATGTCCCGGCAGACCACCGCTGACGGTCGAGCTGATGCTGCTGCACAGAGTGAAGCACTATTTGCTAGCTTTCTTGCATAATTATGACTTCTGCATCTCATGTGGAACAACATAAAATATCCGGGTACATTGCCCTCGAGTCTAAAATGAAGGCTGCGCCCAGTCACATTTGTTGTCAAAGAAGCGTGAGTGAAGTCCTGACTCTTCAAATGCTCCTAGACATGAAACCTAGCTTCAGAAGGTAAGTTTGGACTGAAGGCCTCTTTAGTTTTCAGTGATGAAAATCACAAAATCTTATCCAAACTACTAAATCTCACTATCGTCAAAAGTATAAAACACTGAAACAGAGCCACTTCCCGAGGTTTGTAAAATGACATATTGGTAAAAAAAATAAAATAATTTTTATTGGAGGACTTTTCAGAACGCTGTTTTTCTTCTCAGTTTTTAAATTTATGTCTCACAAAATACCAAACCTTGGTTAGTAAGTTATCAAACATAAGTCTACTGTTATGCACATACCTTGTGAATAACACAACCTGCAGGTCTCACTTCAGCATCAGTTGGTAAAAACTTGACAAATTCAACTTTCTGCACAACCTCACATTTATTATATTTTATGTTATAGGTTGCAATTAGACATTCTGCCTTTAAAAGCCATAAAACAAGGTTGCCTTACACTTAAGTGGTTTAGAAATCTGTCTCCACTGATGCCAAGACACTGGATCGTGTGCAGTGCCAATAAAAAGAGCGTTACACATGAAAGGATAATGCAAAAAAAAATGTAACTGACAGCAGAGAAAGTGTTTCATTCTGCTTCTTTATGATTTGCGCAATGTATAGATGTTTATCTTATTAGATAGAAATGACAGTTGTGAAAATAAAAACAAAAGGGCTGACTGAGGAAGGAAACAGGCATTAGTGAGTATGTAACATAAAGAACATTGTGGGGTCATGCTTGCCACTAATACATACAGTACTATCACATATTAATACTTACAAACTTCTCTGTCTGCACACATTTTGAATTAAATCGCCCCCAGCCTCTCTGTTTAAAAATTTGCCATAAAATACTTATTTTAGCAACGTCTATCAGCCTTGCCGCCTCCTGCAATTGGCTTACAACAGTATACACAGGCATGGGAAGTTAATTTAGTGTGCTTTTATGGTAGAGCTTCTCATAACAGTTTGCACAACCAAATTGAAAACCATTTATCCAAGCAGGGTGTAGCAAATAAACATGAAGAAAAATGGATGGATATTATTATATTGTCAATAGTTGTATGCATTTTTTTTTTCTGCAGTATCTTATTCCATCTAATGTGCTGTAAAATATCAGCCTTTTTCAAGGACATATGATGTTGTTTCATTCGATGGCATTATGCATAATAATTGCAGCACATCTTTGGCTTGTTATATCAGTGCTGCTGGCAAACTTGTAACGGTTTCCTCTCATGTTGATAATGAAAGGCATAAGTAGTGCTACCATTTCCAGCAGCAAGCCAGTCAAAGCATGTATTCTCTATGAAAGTAATTTCAATTTCAATTTTATTTAAATAGCATCTATTACAACACAAGTTGTCTCTGGGCGCTTTTCAGAGACCGAAAACATGACCCCCGAGCAAGTATTACATAAACAACGGCAGGTAAAAACTCCCCTAGTGGGAGGAACACCTTAAGCCAAACAGTACCAGGGAAAAACTCCTGTTTAAGAAGGGCTTTTAAAACTAATTATGTATATATATATATATATATATATATATATATATATATATATATATATATAACAAACAGGCAAATAGGACAAAAAAGGTAAAAAATGCAAACAGGGTAACGGAGCCTCATACATATGCTCACTGCAGGACCCTTAAAACAGTATGGTTTTTCTGGATTATGAAAAGCGTTCAGTGAAATCACATCCTTTGAAAAGGTGCTGATTGACCTTCTAGCCTAATTAAACAGCACCATCACCAATAGAGAGCAGATTAGACAGTTCGGCTGTCAGTGTGACTGACAGGGTTAGGCTCTGCCCCTCCAGTCACATCCTCGCCACAGAGACCATGGATACAAAAAGCATACAGCAGAAAATCTTGTGAATGTCTAAGTTTAGCATCTTGCCTACTATCAAAAATCAGCCCCAGCTAATAATATGGAAATTGATAAATATAAAAGTACACCACTGACATGCTTTAGGGATTATGTATTTATTTTTGAATTTGCAGCTTTAACTCATACATCATTCGCCCCGCTCCCCACCCATTTCATAACTGTTAACACTGCAGTTTTTTTGTGGAGGAAAGACATGCTCTGCACTGAGCTGGAGTTTATGCAAACTGAGGCGACTGGCTGATGCCATATGCACATGGAGCAAATCTGAATTCACTTTTACCAAGGTCTAGTCAGGTGAGTGCTTGAGTGCACCTTATACTCCCCTACAGCTCTCGCACTTCTGGCTGGGGGAAAGCTGACAAGCAGGGTGGCCTGTAAGCCTCTTTTGTCCATGTGCAGCAGAGTCATCTGCCAGCTCAGTTGCTCTTGCAGACAAAGCTTTGGAGAGATAGCCAGTATTCTGGTACATCCTCACTCTCTCTTGAGCTGGAGCTGGCCATGGTCCCTCGGTCCCTCTGTATCTCCTAAGCCGCCAGTTCATTCTGCTTTCTCTCTCACATTCACAGGCCCCTTTTCCTTATGCTTTTTTCTTCTCTTTTTTTTTTGGGGGGGGGGGGGGCGCTGCACCTATGTCACTGTTTTGTTGTCAGTGGTAGCTGAGCAGCACTACAACTTTAGGCATTGACTTTTTGTGTGAAGTAATATTTTACTAAATGTATAACACTTGTCTTGAGGTGAGAGGATATCATGGGGCAGAGTTCAAATGAGTCTCAGTTTAGCTCAGTGTATGAAGCTTGTTGCCAGTTGCTGCAGAGCATTTTGTTTATCCTTAAGACAAAGAGATAACCATTTGAGCAAGCACCCATCAGCCATCCAAGACAATCACAACCTGGTAGCCGGGCTTTCATCCATGAATCCTAGCTGGGCATAGCCTGGATGATGAATTGGGTCCACCTTCCTTTAAGCTCACCACCTGCAGAAAGAGCCATATGAATCAGGTGCTATGCGGGTAAAGTAGCAGCTGAAGGCATAGGTCCTGACCCTCCGGTCATGGAAACTGGCTCTTGGGACATGTAATGTCACCTCTCTGTCAGGGGAGGAACTAGAGCTTGTGCATGAGGTTTATAGGTACCAGGCTAGCAGCTATACATTGTAGTTCCCCTCAGTAGATAACAGTGTAGCTTTATTACTCCTCGAGGGTTGAGGAACAGGCTCTACTTGTTGTTTGTGCTAAAGCACCTTAAACAACCTTGGTAGGGGTGCTGGAAAGTACTCCAAAAGGGGACTCTGTTTCTCTGCTGACTAAAGTGCTCACATGGGTTACAATAGTGTTATCTGGAAAGGTATGATTGGATTGAATGGCATCACTGGATGAATGACTACTGGATTTGTTACTGTTTGTCTATAATGAACACTATTTTTGAATATGAGGGTGATTTGCTGGTAACATCTGGTTGAGGAGCCTGTATGGATAATCTTAAACTCCCACCTTAGACAGATCTTGAACTGCCTCCCAGGGGAGGCCTTGAATTCCTCAAGGCTCTGGATGATGTAGGGCTGTCTTGGTTAACATGTTGTGTTGGGGCACCACCATACCAGTCTCTGTAGACTGGAGTGGTGATGCCTCTTTAAAAGAAGGGGACTATAGGGTATGTTTCAGTTACAGTGGACTCACACTCCTTAGTCTCCATCGGTAAGGTCTCTACAGGGGTGCTGGAGTAGAGAGTCCAATTGACTCCCATTCCCCAGAATAGGGAATGAGAGTTTGCTCAAATAGTCCACATGTGTTTCGTACTTGTAGCAGGCATTTAACCGTGTCCATTGGAGTATATTTTTAGGGAGTATGAGATTCTTGTTCATCCATCTGTTTAGGATGCCTGCTGGATGTGAGGCTTTTTTGGGCATTTTCAACTAGATGTAGGCTTGGGCAAACCCAGAACATGCTTAAGGGATTTTATCTCTCAGCTGACTTGGGGAACAGCTCTGTTGAGGAAGTAGTGGAGGTGACCAGAGGGTGGGAGGACTGGACCTGTTTGCTCAGGCTGTTTCCCCCATGACCCAAACCCAGATAAGCAGAAGTTAATGGATTGATGGATGATATAAAAAAATGATTAGAGCTGGAGTTATTGAGCAGAAAGAGAAGGACAAAAGGTCTGGAGGAACAGCGAAATACAAAAGACATGAGTAAAGCTGATTGCAGCACTAGTATGAGGAAGAGGAAAGGAGGGAAGAGGATTTGTGTGTAGAGGTTGGGAAGCATGGGTTGGTTGAAGGGGCCGGCGAAGGCGGTGCGTCCAACGTTACCCTCATGAATCAGTGTCAGTGGAGCGATGAGAAAATAATTAAGAAATAGGCTAGCTCTGTGTTAAATACTGCCAAAGGTAAAAGGCTTGTTCTACTGTATGGAAACATAGTCTGAATGGGAGAGAAGAATGGCAATAAATGAGATAAAAGAAAATAATATGGAGGAGAAAATCCATAACATGACAAATGCCAAAATGCCCTTCACATGGCATTATGAATAAAGACAATATGAATCGCTCTGCCATATTGTTAATGTTTATGTACGGTAACTACGTGTGCATGTTGCAAAGCTGGTTCAGGATTTATGACCACGACCGCAATACGCAAAAGTCGGCACAAAGCTGTGTGTAATATTGAACATCTTTTATCATACTGAGAGTAAATTTGCTGAGAGGTATTCGGTGAAGATAAAATATTTTAAGCAATTTCTCCCTTTATATTCTCCTTCTTTTAGCTGTTATGTTCTGAGGTAGCGTAAGCTGTCGGCTTGATGATGAGCTCACTTTAACTGAAACAGAATTCAGGAGTCCACAAAACACCCATGCACGGCAACACTTGCACACTGCAGAGGTTTTATAGTTTATAGAAAGGAGAACCAAGTTGCAAGTCTGCAGAAGTATGTTGAAGCCTTCAGTCAGAGCCAAAATGAAGCTAATCCCCACCTAGCAGTACTGAACAGTGCAACTTTTAGATCACACCGTCTTTGGAGCGCTCCAAAGACAAAGCCAGTGGCATACAGGATGTCCTGTCCTGTTTGTGCTGTATATTCGTTTTTGCTTGCATATACACAAGTGTATACACAAGTAAGCCCATGACTTGTGAGTGAGTCTCTTTAGTGTCATGTATAATGTCCATTAATGTGTCTGCTGGAACCACAGAGTGAATTGATGATCACGGGTCTCCAAATTCTCTCTGAGAAGGAATCGACTCGGTTGATGTGCATTGAGGACATACAGTTGGAAAGGAGCTTTCTTTTTTTTGCTGCGAGGCTGCTGCTCATTAACACATTACAGCTTGATTTCAAGCTCTTTGGCCCGATTAACATGCCATAGGGGTTTGTGATGCAAGCGTTACTAACCACCACCTCCTACTCCTTGCTGTGATGTTTGTTTGCAGAATGCGTTTTGCATTTTGGTATCACATATCAGTTTGTATACAGTACGTCAACAACTAAACTCAGTGTTTGTGTTTTTGTGTGCCGTAATTACTTATAGTTGCTTATAGTTGCAAGCTATTCCACTAATCCTAGATTACATTTATGTGAGTGCCTTTTAAAATTCTATATTTGTGTGTAATGTGCCACATGTTTGTAAGATGCATGAAAATACAATCAAATGTATGTGTGTGTCACTGCATTAGTGGAGTGAAGTGTGCACCATCTCCACAGCATCAAGGTCCTCTTGCAGTATATCGCATTTTCACTGGTGGCTTGTATGGGTTACAGCTGAGCTCAGAAACTGGCAGCCTTGACACCAAAATGATGAAACTATGACATGAAATCCAGCTGCTGTCACTGTTGGTGAAGTGTGAGGAAGAGAAGCAGGTCTGCAGTTAAAGAGAACATGTCAGAACTGAATTATAGACTGAATACATGGATATGAAGGTAGTGGATGTTATGGGCTACTGTGGCAAGCACCACAGTGAGATATAATTAACATTTTTAGCATTCATAAATAAATGTAATCATTTGGTCGATTCTGTGTTCCATCCTTTATTCATTCATATGTGTTTCAATAGAAAAGTGGAAATTGCACATCAGGGCCCATTAAGTTGGATGGCTTTTTGGTGAGAACCACAGCATTGTTTTGTTTGTGGTGCTGTTTCCAAGCAACATCTCTGAAGTTGTGGAGGAAACAGCACTAATAAGCTCCCTCATTAAGGCGTGCACATGGTAGGCCTTTATGGTTTTGTGCTGTCAACTCAGTGGCTTAGAACACAAACTTCAAAAGACAGCTGCAGATACAATACATACACACAGGGGTGCTAATTTAGTTTAAAAATTGGTAAACAATCTACTCTATCAGCCCACTTTTCCTTTTGAGTTAAAGGTGCGCTGGTGGAACCAACAACCCTGGTTGTTTCTGAAGTGGCTCCAGCGATAGGACAAAGTATGCGCGCATGGTCTCTCTGGTGATAATGCAGTACATAAAGGCTCATTATTCAGGAGTTAATTTAGGTTTCCTCACCCTAAGGCCGTGGCAAAACTCAGACTCCTTCCATTGTTGGATTCTGCCGCTCCTATCGCTTAGCGCATCTACACACATTCCCCATCTCATTAATGCAAACACAACCCTAGTTAGATCCCTATATGTAATAAATTGGATTAAATTCCAGTGGCTAAGCACTGTGATCTCGTAGGGTTAATTAATTTCAGTCCATTCTGTCTATGTTTTTTATGCTTGAACACATGCTGACACGGTTATTGTGTGGCATCCTGCTCACTGGAGAAGTATAATAGGCTCATGAAGGAGGGAGAGTAAGCCACAACGTTTCCTTCTACAAAGTGATTTCGATTCCTTTCTTTCTTTCAACAAGAAAGTATGCTACAGTAGCTAGCTTTAATACGGTTGATCCTTCCCCGCCACAGCCCCTCTCCGGCTTTTATCTTCCCTTCCAAATGACAAAAACCTGGATGGCTTATGGAGGGCCCCTGTTTCTGCCTGGATGCTATCTCATTCGGTTTTAATATATTTATCCATTCATTATTGTTCCCTTTTATCAGCCAGCTAATATTGTTCATAATTTGTCCTTATCTGCAAGCCTGACAGTCAAATTTGCACTCTGGCTCAGCAGACAGATGGAAAAATGACCTATTCCTGGCTCCTCCTTCCCTAGTTCCTCTGCTCCCTTCATTCATGTCTTCCTCTCCTAACTCCAATGAAACATGACTGACAGCGTGCTGTATAAGTAGTCGTCATAGCAACCTCCCCATCCTCCTGACAAGTACTTTTTCTCCATAGCACACACTCTCCTGTTGTCACAATATCCCTCTCGCTCCCTCCATCCTCATTTCCTTGCCGATGTGACAATTGAGAAAGATACAGACAGAGGGAAGAAATTTGTAAACCAGAGAGCACTTAAAGCAGTTGGTATGCTTTCCTTCAAACCTCCCTCTCACAAGGGTTGTACCTTTGCTTCTCAGTTTTCTGCCCTCTCCTCATCCTCTCCACCACTCACAGTGATTTACCAACACAGGTGGTGCAGCTTTTTCATTCTTCCTGGCTTATCAAGGATGGCAGGACTGTATGCCCAGCAACTTACTGTATGCACATTGCCCTCGCTCTCTCACAGGCTCTCTCTCATCATATCTCCTTACCTTTCTTGCTCATTTTCTCTCTCTGCTTCCCCAGATTCTCTCTTTATTCTCCTGTTACAGAAGCGACCGCTCTGCCACATTACTTTACAGTAGGTCTCAGTCAAAATCCTCAAAATCCACAGCAGTTTCCTGTGTAATCATGAAACAGATTGTAATAAGTATTCAGTATGGTGCGCATGGCGTAGTGCATTTGCACTATATAAGCAGGAGATCCTTAAAATTTCCAGCAGAGGAAAACAAAAGTCTCTAAAAGATGGTCTAAAAGATGGTATCATAAAGAGACAGTGAGTAGATGCATATGGTAAAATTTGTCTTGTTGTTTATCAACTATGTGGTCAGAATACAGAATAAAGAATTGAGATATGATGTATTAGTGATTGAATTATCATAGTCACTGACTGACACTGAAGAACTAATATTGATTAAATACTTTTACTGGACCTAGAAATGTTAAATTTTTACAACTAGACACCACACCACCAATTTATTTTTCTAGAGTATAATTTCCAATGCATTTATGCTAAACCAGCATCTGTTTAGTAAATTAAATATGATTGGAGGGGGTAAGCAGAACGAAAAGATGAGGCACCTGTTTTTGAGAGGGAAAAAGAGAGAAGATCTGTCCAAAACAGCATTTGCTTAAATACTGTTTAAAACTTTTCACGTGTCCAGAATGTGTGAGGATTGTGAGTGACTGACAGTTTTACAAAAACATTTTCCATTTGGGAACACTCTTTGAGCCACGACTTTAACGGAATGGTGGAATGGCGAGAGACCCGCTGAAAATCAAGCTGATCCATCCATCCATTATCTGTACCCGCTTTATCCGTTTCCGGGTCACGGGGGTCTGTCGGAGCCTATCCCGACGCATATCAGGCGAAAGGCAGGGGTCCACCCTGGACAGGTCGCCAGTCTATCCAGGGCCACATACAAACAACCAATCACACTCACATTCACACCTAGGGAGATTTTAGAATGATCAATTAACCTACCCTGCATGTTTTTGGACTGTGGGAGGAAGCCGGAGTACCCGGAGGAAACCCACGCAAGCACGGGGAGAACATGCAAACTCCACACAGAAAGACCCACCGGGCCGGGAATTGAACCGGTAACCTTCTCGCTGTGAGGCAACAGTGCTAACCACTAAGCCACCGTGCTGCCCAATCAAGCTGATATCTCAAATAATTTTCCAGAATTACTAATTGACAATGAAATCAACATGGCATACGTGAAAAGCTTTCACTTTCAACTACTGTCCCCACCTTTGCATTACAATGAAAGCTCAAACATGCACAGCAGGATTATTTGTGGTGTGTTGCAGCATGTAATTCAACAGCAGCTAAGCCGGGTCATTAACAGTAACTACAACTGCAGCTACCAGCAGTTGAGCAATTAGCAGTAGCATAACTGAAATCAGATAAAACAGTCAAGCTTTGAATGCTGTCGGGTAGCTGTGACTGGTGAACTGAAGCTTGGAACAGTAACAGTCGCCAGTACTCATGCAGGTTTAGGTGATTTTTCTTAGAAAAAGCCAATGCAGTGTAGTTGCAAGATATTTAGCACAGGAGCGTGCACTCATGTGTATAGTATGTGTGTGGTCACAGCAGGAGAGCTGTTATCTCTAATCCTCTGTATCTGGGTATGCGAGGGTATCCCAGTTTCTGCTTGTAATTTTTTTTTCTCCCTCCTTTTGTCCCTTATTCGCTCCTTTTTCCTTGTTCTGTCAGATATGAGCACATGACTGTAGGTGATTTGCACTCTGCTCGTGTGTGTTTGTACACTGCTTGTGTCACACTGTTGTAGATAAATGAGATAATGTTTTCTATTGGCGACGAACACAGGACCTGAATTCCCAATGGAGCATTTTAGTTGAGAGCCGCCAGAGCAGAATCCTGGGTGCTGGAAAAGATCTTGTCAATAATCTGCTTTCATGCGTTGTTCGCTGGTTTTCAAAGAGGATTTATGTTGAAAAACATGTATACCAACTCTTCCTCAGCCACAAATTTACCATTAAACATTGTAAAAAAAAAAAAAAAAAAAAAAAAAAAGGAAATATAATTTGCATAATATCACACCTTTGGTACGCTGCAGCCAACTCCTGCACTTCTTTCAGATTATTATCTCTCTGACATAATGCAAAAAGGGAACTGGCTGAATGTGACTCCAGTGTTTGAGGCTTTTATGTAGCTCACAGTGAAGCTGGAATGTGATATACTGTATAGTGGTATAAGCCCTATAAATATTACTCCATTCAGCTGGAGGTGACTTGCCAGTTAGATCAATTTAAGCTGCAGGCTGGATGCAGCGTTGTATTTTTAAGACATGTTGCATGGTCGCTGTTAACAGTGTGTTTGTACGCCTCATATAAAACTGATAAAAGTCGTTCATTAATTCAGCAGACATACTACTTTGCCCTCATAAAGTGGGATGTTGCAACCCAACTAAGGACAGAAGAACTCAAAAGGCAACGTTGGCTGCACGAGTGACTCTGTGTGTGCTTTTCTATGTGTACACAGGCTGGTATGTGAGATGTGGCCTGGTGATATTTCAGGAAAACCCTTGCAGCTCTGCCCAACCCCCCCATTCTTGACTCATCTCTCCAATGCAACCTCAGAATTTATATTCTCCCTCCAGCAAAAGGAAGGACCAACTTGGCTTTTCATTTTCCAGTTCAGGGCTTTCCTTCTTCGTTTTTTTTTTTTTTTTTTTTTTTGCAGATAAATGCTCTCCAATCCACCCTGACAGATGTCACATTGCATCATTTCCATTTTGATATATAGCCTCTGATCCTGCCACTTGCAATAAAGAGCCAGCACAAGGGACGCCCATTCTTAGACAACGCACTGACACGGGTGATTATTTTAAAGGTGCATCATTGACGAGGCTCCTGAGTGGTGAAACCCTTGCTGGATGCCATGTCTACGCACCCTCTGCCATGCCTGCTGCATGAATTGCGATATGGGTTTGTGCTTGGGTCAAGGGACTACAACAAGACAACGGATTCAGCGGTCGTTACAGGTCACCCTGACACTAGGCAATCTGGGAAGCAATTTCTTCTGCTCTCCGCCTCCTCACAGCAGTGGCTCTTGGTCGTGTCTCTCATTCAGTCTCTCCACCGTGACTTCACGGGTCAGAGTTGTAGAAACAATCCGTATAAAGGGAAGATTTTAGTCGCTCTGCTGCCGGCAGAATCACACTGTAGCATTAATCATACAGTGCCAGAGTACATCAGTAAACACATTGTGTCAGGTCAAGGTAAAGATCAGATCCCACAGCATTTAACAGGACTCAATAGCATACAGGCTATCTATTGAAAAGTCAGCGTTATTCATGGCATGTCTCCCAGCCCTCGGTGCTCGCTGGGGAGACACACCATTGTTCACTGAAGAGCACACAGAAATATTTCTCCGGCTACACAAAAAACACTGGATCAGCAGCAATTAGTCGAGTAAGAACGAGATAAAGAGAGGATGGGAGGGAGAACGGCGGTTAGAAAGAATGAGGGGGGAAAAGTGTAGAATCAGCGCGAGAAAAAAGAAAACAGGAAAGAGAGAAGGAAGCGATAGATGAATAAATGGGGGAGGTGAGGCAGTGAGTAAAAGAAAGGGAGAACTTGAGTTCTGAGCCTGTACAGTTTAGTGTGTAGGAAGTTGGAGGTGCCTTGGAGCCTCTTGTGCTTTTAAACGACCAAAGATTCGTCTATTGTCTTGGGTTTGTGTGTGTGCATGTGCGTGTGTGTGTGTGTGTAAGAACCCCCCTTCATTATTCCACCGTTGCTCTCCTTTTTTCCTTCTCGCCACCCTCTGACCACACACTTACCCCGTGCAGCTTCAGGACATGTGACCATATGGAACTAAACCCACTTATACTGAAGACTGATCAAGTTCAACCTTCTGTAAATAAACTAGATGGTTACTCTACTGTACCCATGAGCCTATTAAGCATATTTGTTTGTTTCCCTGGACAAAGAGATTACTTTTGAAAGTGTTTCGGTATAATGACATCGTTTCACAATATCAGCGTGCCCTCAAATTGGTTTCATTACTGAGGTCAATTACAATGTAAGCTAATGCCTTTCTGTCTCGTCTCTCTTTCTCTCTTTTGTTTTTGTTCTAGAAGACAGGAAGTTGTTTGTGGGGATGCTGAACAAACAACAGACCGAGGAGGATGTTTACCGCCTCTTCGAACCCTATGGAGTCATCGAGGAGTGCACTGTCCTAAGAGGTCCTGACGGAAACAGTAAAGGTAAAAGCTGTGATACAGCTGTCAGTATTATTTAGGTCACTGACAAAGAGTTGACATTATGTGTGTGTGTGTGTGTGTGTGTGTGTGTGTGGGAGGGGTGTGTGTGAGTGTGTATGTGTGTGTCTACAACAGCAAAGATATTTAAATTACGTGTGACATATGCATCATATATAGGTCAAGTAGCATGTTCGTGTAATTACATTTATTTGAACTCTGCTCAGTGTGATGTGCGAGAAATCTACTTGCAGTGACAAAAGAAACTGTGACTTCAATTTTTAGAAACTATGTGAGGCACCAAGCAGATAATTGCAACCCTATTTCCAAAGAGGCATGGATGCTGTGTAAAATATGAGTAATGTGGTTGAAAAAAAAGCACTTCATTAAAAATAGTGGAAAAGACAAAAGTATATGACACACTGACACTGAGGAATGGCACTTCTTAAAAAAAAAAGTTAAAAACATGTAACATTAATAAATATAGCACTGCGTTGCATCCTCTTTTATTTTAACAACACTGTTTGAGTAATTTTAACTGATAAACTCGGTTGTTGAAGCTTTTCTTTCTTTATTTTCCCTTCCACAATGCTTCCCGTGTCCTGAACGGGTGGCTGGTTTGAACCGTGGACAGATCCATTTTGGAACTATTACTAAAGAAGCGCTCTGTTGTAACTTGTGCACATTGTGGTTTGGCCTAAAGATTATGTAGTTTGGATGGCGGCGTGTGTACGTTGGTCCAACACCTGTCTCGACATATGTGCGCATTACCCAGGCCATGTGCATTAACACACCCCAATACCTCCCCAGATGCTGGATTTTGAGCTGTGCACTGATAACAAGCTGGGTGGCTGCTCTCTTCTTTAGCCTTGAGGATGCAGCACCCATGAGCTCTTTTATTGTCTGCTTAAAGCTCAGATTTAGAGATCTGAGGTCTTATTTACATGCAGTAGGTTGTTCTTTGCACATCAGAGCTTGAACTTGACGGTATGAATGGATGATGGACTACGTTCGAGTAAGAAGGGTTTCTGTGTCCACGTAGTGATTTTATACTATTAAATGTGTCTGTTTTAATGCAGCACTCACTGCTGGGCTACAGATCTCAGACTTTTAATATCGCATTCAGCAATATCCTCAGTATCTAATTCTTTTTCAATTATATTATGGATACACATAATGAGATCAAAAAAATTCTTTTCAACATGAAGTTGGAAAAACTCCCCATCTTTATGTTCTCTTTTAAAGAATAAATGAACTTGATGAGATAAATGGATGTACCCCAGGTATTTTCTTTGCATGACATAATTCTCC
The DNA here is from genome assembly GCA_014839995.1 of Xenentodon cancila. NCBI lineage: Eukaryota > Metazoa > Chordata > Actinopteri > Beloniformes > Belonidae > Xenentodon > Xenentodon cancila. Next base: position 18,935,073 of record CM026206.1, read on the forward strand.
CATTACTTTGTAAGAAAAAAAAAATGAATTGCAATGTAAATTTAAAATAGACGTTTCCATTTGAAGGTACTGGAATTCTCTACAAACAGTTCCATTAAAAAAGTAATTTGATCTTTTTTTTTTTTTCTGGTACTGTCATATTGCATGTCCTATAGCATGCAAAACTTCTTTTTAAAAGATTAACAAACTTCTGAGAGACATGGACTCCCTGGGACATGCAGCAAACAGCGAAGAGCATAGTGGTTTTTCATGTCTCTACAGCTCGTTCCCTGACCAGTGCTTATGGAAATGGTTGTGGAGTTATTAGGGGGGTTGACGCCAAAGCACTCTGACTGTGCAGTGGTTTGGAGGAGGAGAACAGAGAGATGGATGTCAAAACAAGTCAAGTGCCCCCACTGTGAGGATTGAGACAGCCAAGGAAAGTTCTACTCTTTTTTTGTAGCTGTGGAATATTTGCACTTATCTGAGTCAACTGTCCTCGATAGAAATATAACACTCTTTATAAAAAGAAATCCCGATTCTTGCCTGCACCGGAAGTTCAGCCGTAAGTTACTCTTGGACTTCCTGTTTTAAATCAGCCGGCAGAGAAACACACGAGTTTTGGGACTGATGGAGACTTTGGGTAGAAAATATAGAAGTCATTGTTTGCATGTGTTTATTCATGCTTTATGAAGAGTTTAACCAGAACTAGGCAATACAATGATTGTTATGAGAATGACGATCATACAACGTTAGTAGTAAACATTAAAAATAGAATAAAAAAGAGAAAGAATGTAACTTAAGATGGTATCCAACCAATACCCAAAGCCCAAGTATCTGAAATGGTATCAGTAAGGGAAAAATGGTAGCCTGATAGATCAGACCCACAACCACAAAGATTCAGACCAGTCTGAAAATGTTCCTTAGGGCCTACACGTCCAAGGGGCGGAACGCAGTTGGTTAGAGCGATGCAAAGGAGTCAACGGGAGTGTGTTATGTAGAAGAGAAATTAAACTTCCACCGTAGCTTGTCAGCGAAAAGGCAAGTACATCTACCTTCCACAGAAATAGTTTCAGTGCTGTTAGCAGTACACATTTCAAAGAAATAGTCTGAATCTGTGACTGTTGATGCCAACCTGCCGTTAATCCTCAGCTGCAGCCTTCTACACTGATACATCCAGATAAGATAACTACTCTGACATCATCGTGTTAAGCCCAACCAGAGATTATCTCTACAAGGAGACTGATTAGATCGGCTTTCCAAGACTTTTGGACTTATTTTCCTTCGGATGGTAGCTAGACGTACCCGCAAAGCAAATGTAAATTTGTTAGCGGTATGTGTAGATTTCGAGGCTACAAAAATGAAAATCATCTGCGTCTTTGTTGCATTTAAATGCCTGACATATAAAATAACAAACAAAAATGTGTTTCTTTTATTTGAAGGTTTTTTTTTATCATAACACTCCATTTTTGTATTTAACAATTTCTAAATATTTTCCCTAATATTATAAATACTCTAGGTAAGTGTATGTATTTTGTATTTAGTTCTTTTATTTTTATTTTTTAATAATTTTTTTAGTTTGCACAAAACTTTTGTTCATCTTTTTTGATTATGGGGTGGTAAAAGATCTCAGAAATTCAGGTATTAAATATGGAGCATCTGACATCATTGGGATATTTATACTGTCCTACATGATTTTTGTATTATATTAAATACTATAAGTAAAACCAATAAATAGTCCTTTTACTATTAAACTAATCAATTTAATCCAGCTGTTTAGTTTATTTTAGCAAGATACAGGCAGAAAATATTAAGAGTGAAAAGCTTAATTATAGCAGCACATGTGCGTACTACTATAGAAAAGACCTTGTAAAGGTCACCAGGAGCAATAGCTCTTTTCTAACCATATCTCAATAGGGGGCAATGGATTGACAGCTGAATGGGCAACTTGATCTGCTGGTGTCCACAGGGGTAAGCCCATTAACAGAGAAAGAATGGCAGAGTGACTGGGTCAAGCAGGATACATGATTAGAAGAATAAAGCATGAAAGATTAAATAATAAAAAAGAACCTTCAAATGAAATGAAATTAGGTGAAATAGGGTGTAATAGTCAGAGGACATGGTGTCTCAGTGGCCGCTGCTCAACTGTAACAAACCCAGTTTCACTCCTCACATGTTTCTGCATGTAAAGATTTAAGGCTTGTGTCTGGAAATTTGTGATTCGCACCCCGTCTTCAGTTTTGGTGAAGTCCTTACAGAGATATGCAGTTGGAGTGGATAGGGCGCTGTTATCCATACGCATGTATCACTGATAATCTGTGTCACTTTGTTTTGTAATAGCTGCTCATATGTCCCACCGAACCTAATTACTTAAAAAAAAAAAAACAGCAGGATAAAGGCACTTTCATTTGATTTCATAGAGGTTTGATACTATATAGATAGATAAGTACTTCAGATTTTAACATAAAATGCTTATTTCTGCTCATGTAATCAAAAATCTCTATGATTTGGGAGCGGACCTTTATTGATGTTTTGAGGATGAGAAATGTCTGTTAACATGTGGTTAACTTAGCAGTGCTTTAAACCACAAATAAACTAACCTTAATCCACAGCTGTTCGTTGAGCTGATGCAGTTCAAGGGTTTGGCTGATTTGCCGTTAACTGCAAACCAAAAGTGAAGCCAAAGCTCAAGTTTGTTCAAATTTGTACTTTTCAGCGTTGCCAGTGAGTACAGCTCTCTCCATCACATGTAAACAGCCACTGACCCTTTTGTCTCCTGCTGTTTCAGCTGGAAATTGGAAGCTAAGTTCAGGATAATCAAGTATGCAATGATTTTGGAGTCAGTACAACCTACATATTTTTTTTTAATTTGTAGTTCTCTTTTGCTTTGCTTTAAGCAAACCCCGGAAAAGAGACCTCCAGCGGTTGATGTGAATTTGTTGTAAGGACACGGCAGTCAAGATCCAGCTCACTGTGAGCACCAATGACAGTACAACAGGGTTGAGGAGGTCACATGACCGTCCTACATCACAACGTGGTTAAACTCTAAACCTTAAGTAAAATAGCAAAAGTGCAATGTCCCAGAAACAATTACTGGAAGCAACTGTAAACATTACAGAGAGCCTATTTCATTTCATTACTGGGATACTAATGTTGAGATGTTGACTTTGTACCCACAAAAACAATCAAACCTGCTTGTATAGTCCTCCCAGTAGCCCTTCAAGACTCAACAGCAAAGTGTACTTGCTCTGTGGTGTCTGACCTTTGAGCACTCCTGCTTATATCCACAAATATTGATCACAACATCCTGTTATGACAAAGACAGATTACTCTCAAATGGGTTTTATATTTGAGTTTAGTCAGTTTAGATTGCAGTTAATAAGCACAGACAGGCATGTGGTGCTAAATAGCATGCTTTTCTGCTTCATCAGAGCAATCTTTAGCCTGCAGCTTCTGCCTGCTTGTCGGTTTGCTTAATGCTGGGAGTGGGGCAGCCTGCTGTGCAACAAGGATCTCTGATTGCACAGTGATTTCTGTGGTGTCAGATATAATTCAACATCCTTTATTAATGTATCCTTAAATATTCACTCTGCTGAATACACTATATGGTATGTATATAATTTGTCTGTCTGTCTGTGTTTGTGTGTGTGTGTGTGTGTGTGTGTGTGTGTGTGTGTGTGTGTGTGTGTGTGTGTGTGTGTGTGTGTGTGTGTGTGTGTGTGTGTGTGTGTGTGTGTGTGTGCGTGCACTTGCACCGTTGTGTGTGAACTTATGTGTGTGTCTGTTTTCCCTTGCAGGTTGCGCCTTTGTTAAGTTCTCCACACACACCGAGGCTCAGTCAGCAATCGGTGCCCTGCACGGCAGCCAGACCATGCCGGTGAGTACAGCTCTCTCCGTCGCATGTATCACACGCACGCTCCATGCAGTTTTCAGATCACACGCAGACTGCCACGCACTATAAGTGCAGTCCACCTCTTTGAACTCGGAGCTCTGTACTGATAGTTCTGGATTCACCTAAAACTTTAAAGTTTTAAATCCACTAATAGAAACTGCAGCCCTCGAAAACAGATACAACCAGTTATAGACCTCTGCCTCTTTAATTAACACCGTACCAAAAAAACAAAATCTTAATCTAATTTTTCAGATTAAACTGTTTAGTCATAATTGAATTTTGGGTGAGTCATCAATCACTTCTTCTTCTTGCAAATTTGGTGAATATAACTCTAGCGTAAGATTGCATTTGCTTGTAGTGTAATTACGGAGTCCCTGAAATTCTCTCTGCATTGAATTTACTGCGATAATAGAAAGCCGTGCTTCTCATTTGGATGTGGCTCATCTTTAGACGTGGTTCCTGTACACCTGATGGTGTCAAAGTAAAAGCAACTCACTTTTCACTCCAAACGTGAGCAGAGGTCCTGTCTGTGACATTCGGCAAGAATACAGAGAGCCATGCCATGTATTATACAGTAGCCTGGGGTATATTCTGCTTTGGCCGTGGTTTTTCTTTTGGGAACTCTTGTGTTAGAGAGGCATGGACGTCAAACTCTCTTGCCCCATGTCACAGGTGTTGTGTTTCCCTGTATGATTTCATTATTAATGGCTGTCAATGTGTGGCTCAAGAGAGGAGAGCAGAGTGAACCACTAGAAGCCATCTGTGCCATTTTGGTACAACTTGTGAGTCAATCTAAGTGCAAATGACTGCTGGTCATGAGGAAAGCGTCTGAATGCCCATTCTCCACAGATACCCTCTTTTCTGTGTTGCGCCATCTCCCTATCTCTGCTAGCTCTCCACCCTCGCTTGTCTCTCTTTGGCAACCTCTGGGGATATTAGGGAATAGACTTGTTTACTCCACCTTTCACCACATTGGCTGCTGAATTATTCATCTAACTATAAGCAGAGTGCTGAAGGGAGGGGGGGAAGAGTTGAGAGAGTGAGCTAGGAGAGCAAGAAGGAGAACGAGGGAATGGTCAGGATTTATACCTCCTGCTCTGGTAAATTGATTATAGCGATCTGATCAGCATCTCATATCCTGTGGCTGCTGGAGGAGAGGTGCTCGCCTCGTGCTCGCCTCGCTGAGATTAGCAGACCACCGGTGGACTATTATGCCTCTGCAGGACAGGACTGTTCAGAGCGAAGATCAGTGCAGCAAAGATCCTGGAAAATGCCAGGGACCATGCAAGCTGTGTTCAAAGTAACTCGTAAAAGTCTTTATCATCAAGAGAAATATTCCATTAACCACACTTTTGGGTGAATTAAAAAAAAAAATCAGTGAATGAAATAAAAAGAAAGACAAAAAAAGAAAAAAGACAGTAAAACTATTGATATCTGAAACCTCCCAACCTTCTTAAGGGTCTTGTTTATACATTTCAAGCCCAAATAAAAATGTTCCAAAGACAAATTGAGCCAGCTGCTGTATATGTATGTGTCTGCATATTGCATTTGCTGCAAGACTGTGGCTGACGTCCAGAGTCAAACAGATGACAATAAATAAGACTGAGCCAATAGCAAGAGTGGCCAAGGTGTGAAAGTGCACTGCATACTAACACTGCAAGTGGCCGTGGCAGCTTGATAGATCTACTGCCAATCCCAAAAAAGCGCAAACACTGGGTTCTTAGAGTTTATGAGTGTGCGCACACACACGGACGCGTGTATGTGCATATATAAACATGCACAAACAGCAGGGCTTCATGAGTGGCACATTTGCATGCACACGTGCATACCCATTCTATATCTTTCCTCTCACTGTCTCACTGTCATGTGCTCATAGAGGGTCAAAGGCTGCCTGACTGATCTTATTTTCCTGCTCTGAGGACTTGTGCAGAATACATTTGTGTTATTCATGTAGAGGGAAATGGGCATTTCGTATGTATTCTATCGTATATCTGTAGGAGTTGGAGAGGGTGGAGGAAGTCTACATTTAGTGTGTGCACCTAGGAGGAATGCACATACATGGATGGAGGTTATTGCATTTGCAGATAACACATGCTTACATGTATGAGTTGGAGTACGTATGAAACAATAAATAACAAAATACCTATGCAAACAACAAGAGTGACATGGTTTAGATTTAGGAATCTCATGGTTTCAGCAGGTCACGTACAAGAGTCTTACTGGAGCTCCTTCACACCCTAATCAAAGATATTTAAAGCACGAATAGCTTTTATTCTACATACACCATCCCGTTCCCTTTTTTAGGTATGCCTGCACTGTCAAACACATACACACACACACACACACACACACACATGCACAGCCTTAGTTCACGGTATGAGTGGCTCAATTAAACATTTAAACACTAGAGCTGTAGAGCAATTTGCTGGGATTCAGCGGGGCAATGTAGGAAGTAAATCCCGGGACGGAACAACACAGAGACAGGAGGGGGGTGCGGGTCAGGTCCGTAGAGCCATGTTGATTTCTTTTTTTTTTTCCTCCTGAACTACATCAGCTGAGTTTGAAGCATTTACAGCTGACACAGGCAATGATATAGAAACAGTGACAGGATGATGGAAGGATAAGCACACAACAAAGGAAAGAAAATGAAGTAAGTCTTGCTTAGAAGACAGAACTGAATGATTGTGAGTGAAGAGAAAGAAAAAGAAGGTTTAAACATGCATAAATGTCATGTATAAATGTCATTGTACACACAAATTTGTAAAAATAGAAAAAAATGCCTGAGTATTGATTTGATGCTGCTTATTTCCTTTTTTCTTTAGATAAAAGTGAAAAGCCATGCATGAGCTCTGAGATCTGTCACTTAAAGCAACCCTGTAAATGTTTCATTGCAAAGCTAACTTGAGTCTCACATCATAATTTAATTTAATAAAAACTCTTCTGACTTAATTTGCAATGAGTTTTAATTTTTTTAGTTTTGATATTAACAACAGGTCCTTTTCAGCAGTTATATACTTCACTGCATTTATAAAAGAGATAGACTAAGAATTATCTCCTAGTACTTTTTTACATTGTTTTATTGGCTCAATAAATGAAAAAAAAAAAGAAATGTTTAATTAATTTAGTAAGCAACCTTTCCAGGGAGTATTTTAAAATCCAAAAGTGGGGTTGAAAAGCCTCACGTCAGGTTGCTGACCAGAAAATCCAACTTCTGCTATCGTTTTCTTTGATTTTCCCAGTCAGAAGTTGGAATTACAGAGTCCCCGGTTGGAACAGAAAATTAAACTTTTGTCTGTTAGGTAAAGCTGTTATGCTCACTGTGCTCAGCCGGAAACACAGAGGGATTGCCATTTCTAAATGTTACAATCCCCTCAATGAAGGCTGAAATCAATCGTGGTATTGGTAACGCTCATCAAATTTGAAAAAGCAAAAGTATCAAGCCCCTTCTGAAGATGTAAGGAGAAAAATGTACATGCAATTGTATAAAAACAGCAGCAAAAGTAAAAAGTTGTAATAAAGATAAGAACTGAAATACTTAATACTAAACTGAATTTAATCAAACATTTATACTTAGTTACTGAAATAAAAACTGCAAAAATATGTGGGTATAAAGTAGGTTCAATGCCATTCCTTTCACTAGTATTTCTACCTGTGCAATTGACTTGACATTCTTTTTTTCACAGTGCCATTATTTATTTAGAAAAAATAATTCATATTACACAAACAGCTTGAAACTTGGTTGATAATCCAGAGAAGTATGATTATTTTTATAGTGGGAAGCAGCTTCCCAGTGTTATCTGTGAAGCAATGGACCGAACAAAATGCGGTCTAGGGAAAATTATAGATGCATTTTATTCTTTTGAGCAGTCAAAGTAAAAAATAAAAAACGCACACACACATATATATATATATATATATATATATATATATATATATATATATGTATATATATATAGTTACTAGAGCTCATCTCATCTGTCTTATGGAAACACTCCTGCTAAGAACTCTACATCCCATTTTTTTACTTATATGTCTGTTATTTGCCAATTTACTTTCTGGACACATTGTATGGAGATAGAACCTGTATTGTTTAGTCCAGACAATAATGAAACATATCAGTTCTTTGTTAATAAATATTGTAATAATAATTATACATGCATTTTGATCAATGCTTTTCTCTTTTTACTCAATGAATTAATCTTACTCCCCTAAGGTTAGTCATTATTCATGAGACACTTTGGAATGACCATGTATGGTTCAGGTAGACTGTGACTCATACGGGGAATTTTGCTTGGAGTCATGTATGTACATAGTTTTTTGTTTTGTTTTGGGTTTTTTTTTGCAGTTACACATTTTTAACAAGCATCCTGCTCAGAGTTTTATTTATGAGATTCCTGAACACTGGAAATAATATGCTTTGATTAATCAGAGCAAAGCTGAAACCAAATCTCAGAACAGAGCCTTTAAGACGTATCTTGTCTCACAATACAAGGCCTCTGGTTTCCTCTCTGGTTGTAGCATAGAAATAGAGATGCATCTTATGCCTCACGATGTAATAACATAGAGTACATGTTCCGTGTCTCAGTCCCATCACATCTTTGTCAAATCTCGACTTCCATCACAACATCTTACTACGATGATTTGGACACAATCACTTAAAAGGTGGTCGAAAGTGTTACATCACCAAGTTTGTTACAGACAGATCTAAAACCCATCCACTTCACTTTGCTCTCGCTGGTGAGGGTGCTATACATGGCTAATTTCAGATGTCACGTACTACGTGGTTGGAAGTAGAAAAGATACGTAGTCAAGGACTAAACATTTGTTTATTTAAGGGTCGTGTTTCCTGCCATGACATGTGAGACTTAAGGTAATTTAGCAAACACACAAAAAAATTATGCAAAAAAATAATAAAAAACGGTCATGGAACTGCATTGTGTGAGCTCAAAACCCATTTGATATATTGACGTATTGATGGATGAGGAGGACAGTAATGTAAAATGCTTTTGTAAAGTTATATCACACAGAAGAATATTAGCAGCTACTGAGATTTTTTTTTAAATACTAATAAAAAATCTGGATTTTCTTTTGGTTGTGTTCAAGTGGATCATCTTCATACGTCAGCTATATAAGGAGGATCCAATTTTCGGTTGTCTAAAACAAAATTGTACGGTATCCCAACACAGGATATAGTTCCACCCTCTTTTTTAACATTTCAGTCCAAGAGCCTTAATGTATATCTTTAAAAATTAAACGTGGAAATATTTATCTTAAAGTGAAGCCAAATCTCCTCCAGTCCCAAGAGGATGTGAAGCTTTGAAAGGCACCACGAGCACCATTTTTGGCAATGAGATGAAACCATGAAGAGGCAGACTTTCCTTTTGGCTGAAAATCTCTGTATTGCCTTTTTTATTCTCCTTGTTTAACTCCTCTTCCTTCAGCGGCTCTCAAGGCAGCTGGGAGCTGCCCAGCAGGGGGATTCTGCTCACACTTGGCAGCTTAAAAATTTAATGAGACTTTTACTTCACACTTCATCCTCTTCTCTTTATAGCAATCGAGATTCTGCTTGCTGATATCCTGACAGGCCTAAATGGGAAAACTTCAGAGATAAACAAATGTGGCAATGGGTGCTTAGCCAAAAAGCCACAAGATGCAGGTGTCCCAAGGAGAGCCAGTCGGAGGGCAATCTCTGTGTACAGGGCTCCTTGAGAAAAGCTTTGCGCAGTGTGTGACATGCAGGCAAGACTATAAAAGAGAGTGGCATGATGCTCTTATATAACCAGACAGGTCAATTCACTATAAACCTTGTTTCTGTTATTCAAGCAGGCGCACTCCTGTCTACACGTGGGTGAAAAGGCGTCTGACTGCAAAATTCCACCTTAATCTCTTCAGATTATGCATCTCACCCTTTCCCAAAAATTGAAGAAGCAGAGTAGGAACACACAGCTACCATTACGGAGAGGCTAATAGGGTTTTTTTGTTTGTTTTTTTTTTTTTTTTTACTCTGAGAGAGACTTAAAATGTTCGATATGCAGTAGCACAACTCGTCTGTATTCTGGTAGAGCACAGCCCTGTCCCACACGCTCCAAAAGTTAAACCTCATAGCGAGCCTAATGATGTGAATGGAAAAAAAAAAAAAAAACTATCCGGACCAATACAGCAAAACCTAAACAGCTCTGTCAGAGTTAACACCGAAGTAACTCATCTGAGCGATAACATATGAGGCATTGCATAAGAGGCTGAGACTGAATTTTGATGGTAGTATTGTTCTGTCTCCTGGCTCTATTATGTGTATTGTAGACTCACTCATGAATAACTGAATGAGTGAAGTAGGATGGCATGAAAGAAGAAAAAAAAGGAAAACTATTAGTCATTCAATTCGATGAAGCACATGTGCCAGTCAACTTGACGACTAGTTTGTTGGGCAATTAGCGAGCTGGCCTGTCAGTCAGTAAATCATTCAACTCACCAGACAGCCAGTCATTTAGTCAGACAGCCAACGAACCAACTGGCTATTCACCTATAGTCGTTCAAGCTTGTGATTTGACCAAGCAAAACCCAAAGAGAGGGCCGGGGGGAATATCGAGCAAAGTGGGGAGAAAGGGAAAAGAAGAGCATAAAATCTATAAACTACAGTCGAAAGGTCTAATGCCTGTCTTTGGGTATCTTTTGCTGTCTGCAGATGTCTTTATTAGCAGGAGATCCCAGTGAGGAAAGAAAGCACAAAGAGGAAAATTAAGAACTAATTAATTATATGATAATAATAACACTCTATTATGGATGCCATTTGGAGCAGCTTTTCTCCGGCCCATCATAGACTTCTCCGTAGTTCACCCAGACCAGGTTTACGCAAGCGCCTCTTAGGCCCTCAATCCCGACTCATCGCCAGTCACCACTGTTATTGACAATCACGCATCAATTTCATGGGTCCTCTTATCAAGTTTGACACACAACCTTTCTGAACTGTCAGATCAGAGTAATATTTCGGCCTTTTATGTGGATCGATGTAGGGGAGCAGAGGGCAGGAAAGAGGCTGAGCACATGAAAGGTCAACTGTAGCACTCAATCATTTGAAAAATCTTCGTGCTGGTTTCATTATTGGGCTGCATAAAGAGATAATGTTGATTAAGGGAGACAAAGGATAGAAGAAGGGGATGCTAAAAGGACACAAAAACCCCTAATAGTCCAAAAACAATAATCTTTTATGAAAAGCACATTTCACTGCATTAATGGGAACCACTTCTATTTTTTTTCTCTCTAAGAATAATTATAATGCCCACATACTGTCTCTCTTTTAATTCATGTTTATGTATGCCAGGCCATGATGGCGCATGTAGAATGACGCATCCACCATCAAAGGAAAAGTTAAAAAAAAATCCCTGACGTGTAGTCAGAGTAACTCAGAACGTTTTGATGTTAAAATATTGTTAGAAGCAACACAGGTGTCAGACTCCAGTCCTCAAGGGCTGCTGTCCTGCATGTTTTAGATGTCTCCCTGCATCAACACACCTGGTTCAAATTAATGGTCATCATCAGCTTGTCATCAAACTCTGTACAACTCTGTTAACGACACAGACGTGTGTGTATCTGGGATTTGTTGTAGCGGGGAAACATATAAAACACGCAGGCCAGCAGCCCTTGAGGACTGGAGTCCGACACCGCCTGGAAAAAAAGATGTCCAAAATAAAAACACTTGATTTTCACTGGACTTCTAAAGCTTTTGTTATAGTTGTGTCTTTACATATAGTTATTTATAATAATCACACGATTATCTGGGTTACACGGACCATGTTTGTTTGTTGACTGGGGGGATATTGATATGAGGGGTCTTTTCAGTAACTACTTTGACTTTCCATACTCTCTTTCTACTGTTTTATTATCACTTATCATTAAATTTAGTTCTTTCTTTTTTTTCTCCTCTGCCCCTCAGGGTGCTTCCTCGAGCTTGGTGGTCAAGTTTGCCGACACAGACAAGGAGCGCACTATCAGACGCATGCAGCAGATGGTCGGGCAGTTTGGCATCTTTAATCCAGCCATCGCCCTCCCCTTCAGCACGTACAGCTCCTACGCACATGCGGTGAGTTGGAAAAGTATTATGAGGCGTAGAAGCATATTTTAAACTCCTGTACAATTTATGTGCATTGTGATGGATTATTGCATACTATGTAGTGGATACATTTAAGAAATAAATTTAAAAAGGGCTATGAGGCACACCGGATTTTGACAGTATCACTTTCAGACAATAAAACTGTTAGGTTCTAGGCGGTGTGTGTTTTTAAAGCTGCTATAATATGAAATAATGTACTATATTCAAATATTATTATTGTGTCATATGGGCACTTGTGTGTGACAGTTTGTGCTCAGAGTGATAAATTCACTGGCAGTTACCACCCAGCCCTGCAGTTCAACTCCGAGCATGACTGTTATGCTCGCTCATTCCTGCACCGTTCAAATGCTCTCAGCCACAGCATTAGCTGCAGCTAAAAGCCACTATACGCTTCTTGACCAGCATCAAACAACTGGCAAACAGATGGGATGGATACTTACAAATGTAAGGAGAACATCCAGCAACTACAGTGCTCTAATGAAAATTGCATAGCCTTTTTTTTTTTTCTACCTTCTGCACTCTGATGATGTTTCATGTTTAATGAGAGCTATAATGTAAAAGTGATAAAAAGCTGGTGAAAGTAATACTTCAGTAACAGAGCTTAAAACAATTGTTAGTTACTTAACTAAATAAAATAAAATAGTCTAAATAAAAAAAAAAACTTTTATTAGTGAAGTAGCTGAAATAAAAATGTGCTGATAAAAAAAAAAAGAATAGGTTGACTGTATGAAGTAAAGGACACTGTCTCCTTTCTTTTTGTAAAAGACTGAACATTATATAGAATAACATAATCTTGGAAGGACGGGTGCATCATGTTGAAGAATATAGTTTAAGTTCTGGTTGCAGTCAGTAGTGGTTTAAAGTAACTTAACTCTGCGATTCATTTTTTGATCCAGTCACTGGTTCGTTGCACCTTCAGTTGCTGTTTCATTAGTGTTTTACACTGAGTTATCTGTTTAGTGACTAGTTCATGCTGAGGGACATAGAAGCTACATTTAGATGGAGTGCCCAGAGCCTTACAAGTCCTTTTTAACCTGCTCTCCTCATTTATGTGCTCTAAAGACAATTTATTAATAAACAAAGAGGCACCTCTCATTTTTAACAATTTTATTTGTTCTTCATATCCTTCTACAAAAATTAAAAAATTAGAAAACGTTTCAATTTCTTCCAATTTAATTTGTTTCAAATAAACATGTTGCCTTTAGTTTGCTCTCGGTCCACATAGCAGACCTCTGTCTTATCTTGGCAAACAATCATCCATGTTATTATTTCTGCTCAACTTTAATGTTCTACCGTTCTGTTACCTTGAGCTTATACGCGTGTATATTTAGTTAGCTCGTACCCTGCCAAGCCCTTGATTCGCTCTCCCCTGGCGTCCCAGCAGCGCCCAGCCACCCCCTCAGGGCATGGCACCATGCACAGCAGACCCTCAGCTCTTTCGATGACTTCAGACAGTCCTGCAGACCCGCTCACCAAGCGTCACCCTTACCTTCCCCACTTCCATCAGTTGTCCCTCCCTCTGGGTCCGCAAGATGCTTCAGGGGCCACAGTTGACTCAGAATAATCCGCAGGCAACTCATCTGCAGACAAACTTTCTTCTTCCCTGCTGAGGCAGAGCACACATGCGCCACCCGACGTAGCGCGCATGTGTTTGCATATGCTTGCATATGTAAACACATGCGCACACAGTCTACTTGAAGGAGGCTGAAATGAATTTGCCAAAACCTTCTCAACCAGCACTTTGATTAAAAAAAAAGAAACCTGCTATCGCAAAATACGGCATAAATACACATGATATATCAATGGAGGATTTATTTACGCATTTACACATTTGGATTTCAATGATACATACTTTTTGCAGTTTCTAAATGCTTGGTTTAACTGTTGATGTTAGACAGGTCTTAGGGGGCTTATCCATTTCCCTCATTTTCATATCACAGCCATGGGACCCACTGAGAAATGTGCAAATTGACCATCTCAGAGTAATTGCGAGGCCATCTCTTGTGCACTCTCCAGTAAAACTCCCACCTTCATTACCATTCATGAAATGCAGCCTTTTTCTCGGGAAATGTGGAGAAATGCAAATGCATGAAGGGTGGTGCAGGCAGTAGTGGTCTGCGGGGAGGCCATTGTGCCCCGCTCAGGTTGGCCGTGACTTTTATTTACTGTGGCAGAGACCCGTGTCGGTTCATACGGGCGCACAAAGGAGCGTATACGCTCACGCACTAGGCAAGGTGAATGCTCTTCCGCTTCCTCTTTCTCGCCAGCTACGATCTCTCATACACACACTGTATATGACAACGAGCAGCGTGGTGCTACGAAATCAAGTTGAGTGAAAGTGACAAGGGCATAGGAGATATTTCAGCATTAGAGTTAATCAGTTACCATCTCATCTAAGGGAGACACTGTACATATATAATTTCTCACCACAAGGCTGGGAAATGTTCTTTAGTTAGTAGGAATCACCCCATCATGCCATGAACTCGATTATAAAAATAAAAAAAAATCACCAAACTTAACTCTGAAGTTAACCTCAGATTCAAACTAAACTAGCGTTTGAAAAAGTAAGGAGTCTGTGTTGTTATAGTTCACTTAAGACGTATTTAAGAAATCTCAAAATTGTAATAATGTGAAGTTAAAGGAACTACTCTTTTCCTTTCGTTTTTGGTGTCCAAGCTGGACAGTAGGGCAGCGGCTACGTTTATATTAGACTCACTGGTGCTGCCCGGTGTGCAGCCTTCATTCGCCCGCAGCCACCAGGAGTGTGCTGAAGTGATAAACTAAACATTTCTTTGCTGCAAGATAAACTGCATTTATTCCCCCAAGACGAAAAAACCTGCAGTGACGGGGAAAAAAAAGACTTTATCTCCAAAGACATGCTAGATGTTCACCTACTCTCCACACGCAGCACACAGGCCAAGAGAAGACGAGGAGGCGAAGTATAGGATGCAGACAAGGGAAGAGATGGTATATATACTTATAACCTGCGAATACAGTAAATGGTAAATTCAAAGAGCTACCTCTCCACTACAGCAGCAGCGGATAGGATTATAGAGCTGAGCTGACAGCCAGTAAATTGGATTTTAGTCAAACCAGGGGAAGGAGGGGGCTCCGAACACAAATTGGAGTGGTACAACACTGACAACATATGCCAAAAATGAGAAATGTGCCATTTTTGTGACAGCCACAGACAGTGGTGTGCTCTGACAGGAGACATCCTATTTGCAAAAGGTGATTTCATAAAAACACAAGACAAGAAAAGCGAGGGGGTGAGATTCCACGTTTCAGTCCGGCGTTGGGTTCGGGTGATAAAAGCTCCCAGATTGCTCCGTAAATGCAAGTCATAAAACCAGCTTTTAATCATTTTGCTGTGTACTCCTCAAGACACAAAAGCACCACATTTATAAACAGATGTGTATATTTTTTAAACAGATTTATTTGATTAGAGTTGTTTCCCTCGCTCATCTTCTGCTGTGGTGTCTCCCGGTGAAGCTAGCCATTTTAGCTCCCCATTGGGTTGGAGGACTACACGCTGTGTCAGAGGGTGAGCGAGAGGATTTCCAGATTGAAAGGCTCCTCCAGCACCGCACACCTTTCGCCTCACTGAAAGATACATTTGGCTCAGTGTAAGATAGATAAACGAGAGGAGAGAAAACGGTTTAACTTGGTGCTAATAGTGACAGTGTGTGGGTGGATGAGAGCGAGGACAATGGCTTTAAACTCACATTAGGAAACATCTCCCCCTGTTGGAGGGACGCATTCTCTCCTTTCTGTTCCTTTTTTCTTCTTTCTTTCTTTTTTTTTTTTTTCTTCCCACACAGCACACAAGAGACATGATGGCAAAAATTACGGCATCATTTGGCATTACTGTAAACAGCCCACCCACACACACACACACATGCGCACACACACACACGTGCACACACACACCCCGACATGTATGCGTGTGACCTGATTTCACTGTAATATGCTTATGAGGACTAGCGTTTGACAGCCCCGGCATGTGCCTCCACACATGCACACGCTCTGCAAAGTACATCAGAGATAAAAAAAAAAAAAAAAAAATCTATTAAAATCTGGCTGTTGAAATGCGGCTCTGCCTGCATGGTGGTATAACAAATGTGGCCCTTGAGCTTCGGTGCTCAGTCTTGGAGTTCACCTCTTTGACCTGCTGTCTCTATCTCTGTCTCATTTTTTCAACCTCTTTCACCTACTCCCGTTTCTAGCGCTCCCCCCTTTTCCTCTCTTTGCCCCATGTTTCCCCTCTTTCATTGGCTGGTTGGGCTGTGAGGGGTCACATGTGACAGTGCTAAGAGTCAGCGAGTCACAGAGCAGCGCTACAGAGATAATTGCCATGTGATAAAGAGGTGATTGCCTGCTAGCATCAGGGGAGAGTAATGCCATCAGGTTGCAATAAAAAAACAGATGTCTGACACTAAATGAATGCTACCGGAGCCCGGGCAACTTTTCTGCGCGCCCTTTCATCTCACACGCTTCCCTTTTGTCCTCCTTGTTTCTACTTTTTCTTTTATGTTTTTCAAGAGGAGTGAGAGGAAGCCTGAAAAGGTTATGTCTGTGACAATGAGGACTCAGTTGTGCTCATTCTCCGCCAGAGACATTTGCTCTCAGTTGGGTAATGCATAAATAAAGGAAGGAGAAAGGCTTGCAAATGTAATATCTTTGAATTTTTGAAAGAGAAGAAAGTCCCTTAGCATACGTATTAAAAGTAAAATGGGGTGAGTTTAATGCAATCTGTCAACATAACCAGAGCTTTCTGCTCTTATTTTTTCTACCAGAGTCAGTTTGTATTAACCACTGCATTCCAACATAATTACATGCTTGAATTTCCAATTTTCTAGATTTTAATTTGGAACAAAGCATCCATTAATGCTGAGTCTTTATCCAAGACAATCTGACAGATGGCATTAAGGTTTGCATTATCTAACACATGCGTTGGGAGAGAGGATGGCATTCTGAACTTGAATGCTGGTCTTTTCTCCAACTCTGTTATAACGCCATTATTTTTACTCGTATAAGGTCACCCAACAATAGGTTGCAAGCTTATTAGAATCAGCCCATGGACACCCAATCCTCTGTGAACAAAACAAACTTTGTCCCAGAAAAGAAAAAGACAAAGACAAAAAAAAAAAAAACACAAACAATATTGTTTGTCTGTTGTAACACCAGCCAAGTCAGACTCTGCGAGTCAATGCTGTCCTAATCCTAATAGAGGGCAGTCACAGCTTTGGCAAAGCAAGGGAGATCGGAAACCTCAAGACCTCTGTGTTTGTTTTTTTGCCACTGCTTTTGTTAAGTTTCTTGCTATTCTTCTGTCTTTTTCAGCTATACCCACTTAAAGACTCAATTCATCTTATTTGGAAAGGAACGGATGATCCCCATTTGTCACGTTGATAAAATTATGCAAATGACAAAAGGCCTTAATAGATAGCAGTGGCAAGGCATGCGGCTAATGGATGAGACGCCAGCGTTGGGCATTCTGCAGCAGGACAGCCACTTTCAGGTTACCTGACAGGGGCACTGAAGGAAAATAATTGGCTTTTCCGTCGCCAGGTCCACATGCAAATACAAGCAGAGGGCCGCTCTGTACCTCAACTGTCTCACATTGTCGTCATTAGCATCAGTGCCTGTGGCAGACGAGTTAGATTTCTGTCTACACGAGTTAGTCTCGGGCCATGGCCATCAGCAGTTCCCCCGACATATACAAGCTATGCAGTATTAAACAGATGCAGAGACGGGTGCAAGAGGTTCGTCCTGCTGTGTTCGTATTCCTACACCACACACGTCTGCATTTCTGATGAGCAGCTGTACAGCCTGCGAAAGATTATCGATTCCCTAGATAAACCCTCTGGTTCGCAAGCCACAAAAGCCATTGTACGATGATAGATTTTCTTCTGAATTAGATAGTCAGAGTGTGGTTTTTGCACATGGAGAGTTTAAGCAGAGAGCAGATGCTCAAATAATCTCCATCACTATCCATGCAAGTCACATGTGTATCTCTCTGTGAGGGTGCAGTTCAAGGCAGCGGTGCATGTGAGCATGTCCTGTACATATGAATTAACAGTCCAGGGGCTGCATTTGGTGGAAAATTGTTTCATCTCACTTCATGCTAAGTAGAAATGCAGAGTGAATGCAATTATGGGGTTGTGCAGCTGTTGAGTCTTGACACACCAGCATCTCATAACATGTAACCAAAACAGGTTTCAAATGGCAAACACTGCGGTCATTCAGCTGTCTTAAAACAAAAGCACTCTCCTTTTGTAAAATGTCTTCTGTCTTGGATGAAAAAAAATGTCTGGAGACAAGTTTATGGTCAAACTCAATTATCAGAACTGAGGATAAATGTCAGAAATCATCACAAATAAATCAGGAAAAATAAGAGAGGAGCTGAGGAAGAAACAGACGAGAGTGGGAGGCGACTGTGGCATTCATATGTACAAGCTTACAAAGTGATGTGAAGTTTGACAGTTGTTTGGAAAAAGCGTTGCAACTCTCGCAAACTAACTGTGTCCCTTGAGCACAGAGATAATGTGCACATGTCAATGCCTTGATTTGTATGAACCCAACAGACAGCTATTAAATCGTTTCTGCAGCTGGTGACAGGCTTCCTGCTGGGAGGATAGACACATTCACTAAACATAGATTGACAGGCTTCTTTTTTCTCCTGTTTCTTTTATTCCGCTCTACTTTCCCTGTACTTCCAATGCACTATCCATCCATCAACCTCTGCATACATCACTCCCGCCACTCTACCTTTACTGTGTTCCTCTCTTTGCGATCTCTTGCAACTTGCTATATTTTTAATCGCCCCCCCTCACCTCACATCCAACCATGCTCTCCTCCACCCATCTCTCCGTGTCCCTCTTCTTTAGCTCATGCAGCAGCAGGCCGCCATCATGGCAGCAAGCCAAGGAGGTTACCTCACGCCGAGCGTGGCTTTTCCCACCACACAGATACACCAGATGGGGGCGCTCAACATCAACAGCCTCCCACCCACCCCCATGACCCCGGTGTCGGGTGAGTTTCATCAGACCCTGGGTGAGCACTCAGTTTCATTCCCTTTCCTCTTGTGTGTTTGCGTGTGTGATATGTCAGCAAGTTCAACTTTTGTTTTAATGTCTGTTTGCATGTGTGTGTGCGTAGCAGCAGGAGTGGAAAGAATATCAATAACTAAGTTTACAGATAAGGCATTAATTTCCCCATTGTATTTTGACCTTGCGCTTTGAAGCACTCGCGCATGATCTGCATGCAGGTGGTTTTATTTTCCATAACAAACCCTCCCTATGCAGATGCATTACAGAGAAACGGGAAGGACTTTGAAATACCTAGCCACTGCATAAGGTTTGCTTATTCAGCAGCATTTCATTTTCCTTTATAGACAGAAGAAACTTCAAGATTCTTCACTCAATAAAAGCAGGAACCTAAATAAATTATACAGTATCTAAGTCTTTGTTGTACTCTGCTTACCTACTTTGTCAACTCTGCAGGGTCCTGTTTCCGAGGTGATGTCTTTGGTACCTTTAAACACAATCCATGGAGGCTGTTATAGATGTTGTTTATGGGCATCTACTTCCAACAAAACTTGCTGCACTTTGTCAAATTCTGAAAAAGCTTTGGTTTTTATTGTGGGGGAGGGATATTTTGCTCACAAAGATGTTCTCTTTACTGATGTATGAATCCTGTTTATTTATCCCTCACACAATTCCCAACATTCAGCTGAATGAAAATATACAGCAGAGACAGAAGACCCGGGGCCAGATGCATTAAACCGTGTGCAGTTTAATGCAAGTGTGTCCGCACAAAAGCAGAGAGGCATTACAGACTAGAGGCTAAAAAGCACACTAACTGAAAGCATCAGTGGGTGCAGGGGAAGGGGGAGGAGGACTTACGACCCTTGCGTAATCTGAAATGGATGAACGCGTAGCCTATATACTGGGTCATACAGTGGCGGTGTATAGATGTAGGATGGTGTGTTTTCTTCAACAGCATTCGGAAGAATAAAGCAGCGCTGGAGTTAAGTACCATCTCGCACCAGATAGACAAAATTTGTTCTCCTTTGAGAGTCACAAAACTTCTCTCTCAGTAAATGAATCCGGTCCCCCTCCTGTTCACAGCTATTGCCACCTGTTCAGACGTACCCCGCGACGGGGCAGGGGTGGGCTTCCTGCAATGATTCATACAGGAGGATCCAAGAACCACTATTCAGAGCATTCTAAACTGCTAAACTGCTACTAAAACTTTAGATCAGCTATTTTTTTTTTCAGCAAAACCGATTCCTGCTCCACTATACCCCACTTTTGATGTCTTTTACTGATACTACCCTGGTTGTTACTCCATCTGCTTTACAAACTCCGTTTCTCTGGTTGGCTGTTGCCTATCCAATGGCATCCAGAGCCAGTTAGTTCTGCGTTTGTTAGTTATTTTCAACTCAAAATCAATACTAAAACCAGGCGAGCCAATCTAATTTTCTTGTATCGAAAAGAAAAAGAGTTTCTGGCCAGGCTAAACTGTTTCAGCAAGGTACATAAAATAACATAAATAATAAATTATCAATTTAATGGTAAGAAATAAAAATCACGATCATATCACTTTTGTGAAACTGTCAGTTTCATTTTTGTTTTAAAATATATGCCATATTCAGCTAAAATCCGAAAACGTGCGCGTGTAGGACGCTCTAACTTTTTAAATACCAGTTTGTGCACACAGAAATCTGTCCACATTTAGGCACCTGGACTCAGATGTGAACAAAAATGCTACTTGCTACACTTTTAATCAAGCACATGTATGTAACCTGACATGATACCAGTAGACACAGACGCTGTGGGGGTACATAAGATAAATTTCAATGGCAGGCAATGTATCTAGCGAGGAGACCCATTTGTCAAATATTCGCAGTGATGTTTTCAGTGCAAAGTGTGCACTTTCTGCTGGGCATAATCAATCTGAGACAGTGATTAAAAGCAGCGCTCAGTCTTGCTGAGAAGCTCTTATTTTGATGGGTATATCACTGACAGTACTGCAATTCAGACCTTTGTGTTCAGCATGCATATACCTGTATTTTGCACACAATAGTGCTGATTGAAGATGGTTTACGCGTATTTGCGAGGAGCTCAGTTGGTGCGTGCATGAATGCATATATGTGTGAGGCTGCGGGTCTTTGTGTAAAGGGCTTTGTGCTCGAGTCAGATTGTGTTGTGTGCATGGTTTATTTCTCTCTTTTCAGCTCCAGTTTATCAAAAAATAAATCAAAGACACGGTCCAAAGGAAATATTGCTGATTTTTCTTTTTTTAAATTTGCAAAAGGTTAAACCAACTTCTTTGAATCAGATTTTACTTTTTAATTTTCACTCCAATTCTCAATCCCATGACCCAGTTGTCTTTGTTTAAATGATAAATACAGGACCATTTTGATGAGAATACAATGTAAGGAGAGAAGGGATCAGGTGCGTGTGAAGCGGGGAAACTGACATAAATGAATGGAATACGTTCACAGTCTTTGGAAAAAGGATAATTATCGTGAAATTTCAAGGGTTGTCATCAATATTAAATATATTTCCTTTTTTAAATCTTTAATTTGAAGGTTGCTGCTGCTGTTGCTGCTGCTGCTGATGTGGTTGCTGCTCTGGTGTAGCCACTTTACTGCTCTCTTCTTTTTCACACTTGCAACTATGACTTACTTAGAGGAAAATAAGAAGAAATACATAAAGTTACATAAAGTTACTGGCAAGACTGTCTGTATAAGCAGCCCAACAGACTCTGACACTACTGAGAGACTGTGGGATCTCTGCCACAAGTCGGTGGAATAATTTAGCGTAAAATCATATTTTAGACCGCTTCTTTGCTTTGACAGATGTTTAATTTATGCATTAAGTGTTC
The DNA here is from genome assembly GCA_014839995.1 of Xenentodon cancila. NCBI lineage: Eukaryota > Metazoa > Chordata > Actinopteri > Beloniformes > Belonidae > Xenentodon > Xenentodon cancila. The sequence continues at coordinate 18,956,945 of CM026206.1, forward strand.
TCATTAGCTAAATTAGAGTTTGAAATGACTTCATTCATTCTGACATTTGCTGTGTGTTCAAAAGTAAAAAAGGTAGAGGGGTTAATTAATATCCCCTTTGGTTCCAATGAGAGCTATTGTCTGTTCCTCGCTACAGCAGAGCCCGTCTTGATTGCACACAACGCTCCGCATTAACATAAAGATCTGATAATGGTTTAATTGATAAAAAACCTTTCTGATCTTGGGTAAAATATGCAGTCGTCAACTTCCATTCAAATGATCAGGGTAACCTCTGCAACATGAAGAGTCTTGTTTGACAGCAGGCTGAAGTACAAAGAGGCTCAGAGGTTAAGGGTGTAACTCTGAAAACAATGAGACATCCATTTGATCAACAGATGCAAAGCATTTAAGCTTGATGGTGCATAAGCCGTTTGCCAGATGGTTTGGCTGATTAGAGCATGTATCCTTACAATGATGCATGATGATGCTTTTTGAAAATAATGCTCACCAGGTGCTGCTCCCTGAGTGCCGCAGAAGAAATAAAAGTTAAACAAAACAAAGGCCAGCGAGGAAGAACCGGAGGAGCAGGATGAGAGTGGGCGAGGGAGGAGAGGAAGGGAGAAATGGAATAAGATGCGGATCCCACTGGGTATATGTAGTGAGGGAAACGCAGTGTCAAGGATGCTTTGTTTGGATGAGAGAAGCGTGTAATCAAAGTCACTCTAATGTTCTGTTGCATGGTGATGTTCTACAGTGGCGATATACACGCACAAGTGCGTATCACACAAAATGGACCACAGATGCTGCACAGCCAGGGACAACCCACTTGCAGCAAGGCTGGATGTGCTATAATATCCCTGCTGGATTCAAACCTGGTTATACCACTGAAGCAGAACCCTTTCACAGCAACAAACACCAGGAAACTAATGCACTTGCTTGGCATGGTGATCCTTCTTAATGCTACCTGTCCTCCATAGCTCATCACCATATGTTATAGAAACGTATTGTTTTTAAGGATTTACCCCAAACTAAATAAATTGAAAGGCTTTTTACATATATATATATATATATATATATATATATATATATATATATATATATATATATATATATATATATATATATATAAAAAACACAGTGTGTATGAAGAGGGACGTGACTGTAAATTACAAAGATCCACTTCTAGAGTGACACATCACATCACATCAGCGCCAGATTAAACAGCTGGCAACATCAACACCTTTCTGGTGTGACTGATTGGGTGACCTTCAGCCTTCAGCGCATCCCAGACTGTGAAACCGCTTCCTTTAAATGTGCAATAAAGTAAAACTGATGGTTTAAAAACAATATTCAAGCATTAATTAACGCAATCAAGTGCAAAGTCACAACAGAAATATTATGTCAGAAACATAAAAATTGGATGATGAGTTACAGTAGCATCCAGTTTTATCTCAGTTCATCATGAGAGGAAAAGGAAAAAAAACACTTTAGGAAGCAATATATTTGTTTATGCTGTCTATGATTCTAGCCGTACAATATGTGGCTGTATAATGTTTTTCTAGACACAGCTGCATGCATTTTGGACTACAGAGGTGGACTACCGACTTCCGGCAGACCAGCAGAAGTGAGGCAGGAGTACATGTACTGCTTGTTAACAACAGATTTTGAAAGACACTTCTCCACCTCAGGTGTTGATTTGCTGGTTCTGAGAGTTCACCTGTGATACTTCCCCGTGCTGCTTGCGATGTCATCAGCAAAGTTGGGATTGAAAAAGTATTCAGTTCAATTCAATTCAGTTGAATTCAGTCATGCTGAAAGAGAGTTAATAAATGAAACACAACAACGGATGAAACTTTTGAAACTTTTTCAGATGAAACCAGCGGGTCCAGACAGCACCAAGAACCGGAGGCCCGGTGGCCTCAATAATCCAATAGACATATCCCACAGATCCTTTTACAACTTTTGTCAAATTCAGACATGATTTAAGTACCTTTTGTGTCACTGTGACAAGACATAAATGTGTACGTCATTATAAAAATGGCTTCAGTGTATGGAGGTTATTTAACAGAAACAAAAAAAAGCCCTCTCTACTTCTACACTTTGGACATTAGAGAATGTAGATTCCATTGTATCCTCAAAGGCAAAGGAATAAAAAAATGTCCAAGGGTAGTTGTCCTTTAGGTATGAATGTCCCCCGCCCCACCACCTCCTTCAATTTAAATCGTGCTCATTCCATTAGATACATAACAAATCCCGATGGTGGAAATGAGCAGCTCAGGGAAAGCAATAGGGATTCCTAGTCCTGTATTTTCAGAGAGCAGAGCCGCAGTTCTCGCCTGAATCAGATTTGATCTGTATGAGGAAAAAAAAAAAAGGTTTGCAGCAGTGGAGCTTCAAAAGCTGCTCCGCTGGTCTGGTCAGGTATCTGAAAGTCAGAAGCAGTGCTATAGTTGCTGCATTGGATGTGTTATCTTCATAAGGAGAGCAGCGTTGAAAGTTTCTATTTTTCATACAACTGAATCATGAAACGGGTTGTCTATGTTATTTTAATGTCATATGTAAAGTTGAGTTAATTTATATTTACTAATCATTAAAAACAACAAGGTGTGCATGAATGCATGTGCAATGTAGAAGTGATCTTTCAGTCTGTTGTTCAGACTCAGTTCCACTGGCAGAAAGCTGGAGATGCCGTTACGTTGTTGCACAGCGTTGTGTCATCAACATACGTCCTCACAGCTTCAGAAATGATCACTGAGGAAGGAAATAAAAAATACCTATCTACCCACACACACGACGGAGATGATGATGATGCACAGATCACTGATTTTTGTTTGAAGGGGGGATGGCTTTAGATCTTCTATAAGGAGCTGGCGTATACCACAAGTTGGTAGCGTGTAATAAAATATTGGTAAGAATCATGCATTATAAAACAGAACACACTACTGACATTAAACATTTATTTTCACTTGCATTTAAATATTTACCAGATAGAAATTTCTATTAGACTGCGTGACAATGAAATGCATTTATTTTACGTCAAAACTGATTTGCCTTGGAAATATTGATTATTTATCTAAAGGGCAGTGTTCACTGCCATACTTTTTCTTGATGTGCCGGCTTGCTTTTGTAAATGCTGCTCTTCCCACTCCCACATTTATTATTCACACCAGACATTTTCTCCTTGACTCTAAATGCATCACATTTTAAATCAGTTGGATGAAAACATCTGTTCTGAGTGCTTATTACTTGCTCCAGCAAAAGACAGTTCTTGCGCCGGTAATGACTGCACTCTTCAGTACGGGTATGGCGTTCCTCTATGCATAATTAGCATAATAAATACTTCTGTCATATTTGAAAACTTCTTTCTCAAGGCAATCATAACACCGAGCGCATCAACCGTTTCCCATACTCTGAACAACCTGCAAGAATATGAATGCAATTTTGCCACCATAGAATAAGTAAACGTATGTGACACGCACATATACATACTATTTAGCAGTGCAAACTTCTTTTGCACGTTAATGACAAGGAGAGAATTGATAGTTAAACGCTAGCTGCACTGAATATGTAATCTGCTCTGTGTTCAACCATGCCAGAATGGGAAACAACCTGTCATTATTACGGGCCGAAACACATTGCACGAGCTGACAGCCACACGTACGGCGACGCTCTTGTGAGTGCATTGTAAACAAGTTATGAATACAATTTTCCACCATGGCAGAACTATATGTCCACTGAGGTATAAAATGAAAACGTCTTATTTTCTAGTTCAGGCAAGTAGGAAATGCTTCCTCATTTCAACTGAGGAGATTATTTTTTTAGGTTCAGGTTATGTCAGATGTTAGACCGTAATATTATAGGATAAAAGACAATTGCTGTAAACATATGCGTATATAGATCAGTTAGTGTTGCCTCACTATCTTGTATCAGCGCCAGCTTTATTGCACTGATTAATTTTTGTTGCTGATGATTGGTTAATGGTAACCTCATAGGACAGTTTTTACTGTACCACAGACACCAAGTTCGACTGCTGACCCTGGAACTTAGGTAATTGTATATATGGGGTCAGCACTGCAACATAATACTGTTACTTCCACTATCACTACAACTGCTGCACATACGTGAGCACCCGCAGCACTGCTAAGCTTTGGAAAATGAATTTGCCTGATGATGGAGAGGGTGCATTATCTGGTGGTACAGTAGAATGCGTGTGGCCCGAGCAGACTAGCTGCCTCCAGCCCTCAGAGTAAGAGCGGCAGTCTCCTGGGTCCTGGTAGGAGAATGGGATGAAGCTGCGGTCTAATTCATCACAGCTCTGCGGGAAAACAAGCAATCATGGGGAGGCTTCTTAAGATTAAAAAAAAAAGAAAAAAACCCAAAAAACTCTGCAAAAGACACAACAGCTCTCACTGGACTAGGGTTTACCCCAAGTCATCGCAGTTGTCTGTGCAACTGTCAGCCTCCTAATGGCTTAAATGCTGAGGAACAGAGAGAAGTGGAAGGACATAAAAGGATAGGGAATTAAAGCAAAGTAACATAGATTGAGAGTAAGAACAACAACCCCATGTGTATCTAAGCTTGAGATGTACAGCTTATTCACAGTTCCATCCCAGCGTATGTTTTGTGTACTTTGGATGTGATTGTTTAGCCTCTCTGAACCACCACCCACAGTGGCGTCCTCATCGAGGTACCAGATTGTGGGAATATGGCACGTTGAAGGGTTTCCGTGACAACCCAGACTGCCTGTCCAATCAGAGTAAGGGTTTCCAGATTGCAAGGTAATCCTCTGGGGAGCCGTACTTCAACAAGCTTGGATGCGTTGCCACAGAGAAGCCCCTTTAGAGAGGCCATCACAAAGTGAGATTCTACTCAGAATGGGTACTTTCACGTCACCAGCATAATTGGAAGCACTTTCTAACAGAGGGTTCTTTTAAAATGCATTGAATGACACAGAAAACGGAGCGTCCAATTTTGATTCCACTCATGAACCTCTCTGAAGCTGCCTGTCAGCCAAATACTATATATGTTATGACCCACCCATTTGTCAAACTGCCAACTTTTGTTCTTTTGTCTTGTTTTTTTTTATGATGTATAAAACTAGAAGGCATCTTTGTGTATATGCTCCCTGCTCGTTCAAGCAAATCTCCCTCTGTAATCTGCTTCTATCTAGACCAGATCTTTTTTTCCCCTCCTTTTCTTTTTTTTTTCTTTTTTTTTCTCAGAAGTTGCATAGTGGTTTCATCATCTTGAGCAATAGGAGCCAGCAGGGTATCGCACAAACACAACAGACAGGCTCATTTTTCACAGGTTGACTTCCCAGCTATTCTGCAGGATGTGTCACGACAAACTGTGGATATGTGACAGATTGACGTCACACCCGTGTCCTTGCATTAACGAGAGGATGCTGTGTAGCTTGTGGTCACAAACTTAGTGTGTGCAATGTGTGTGTGTGTTTCTGTTTCAGTCATGTCTATGCGTGTGCTTACATACGACACAATGCATGAAAACCAGGTTTCAGTGTCATGTACACGCACTCATGGGGTAGCTCCTGATCCAGTAACAGCGGGCCTTTCCCCCCAGCAGGCCTCAGTTCTCCACCAGCCAACATCACCACCTCCGCTGTGCCCAGCATTGTCACGCCCATCGTCAACGGATTCACCGGCATCCCACATCAGCCCAACGGCCACCCTGCTGTGGAGACTGTGTACACCAACGGCCTGCCGCCCTACTCCACCCAGAGCCCCACTGCTGCTGACACCCTCCAGCAAGCCTTCACTGGTGTACAGCAATACACAGGTGAGAGGCAGGAATGCTCTGTTTACTCCTCTGTAATTCTGAACTTTTATACTTGGTCATAAATGCCAAATGCGTAGCAGCAGCAAGATAATTACTGCAGGGTGTTTACTGTTTGCGAGCATGCCTGAGTGTATTCAGATAGCGTAGGACAGAGCCTTAGAACACAACATCAGAGAGACTTTGATTGCACATGTCACGCTTGTATGATCGACCTTAAGCGTGCTTGACACATTCTGTGCAGGATCCCTGTATTTAAACTCCTCTCTCCTCTTTTCACTGTGCTGTGCTGCAGCAATCTACCCAGCCACCACGCTGACTCCCATTGGCCAAACACTGCCCCAGCCACCCCAGGTCATCCAGCAGCAGCAGCAGAGAGAAGGTGAGGGTGAGAGAACATTATTACTTTTACACTTCCCACATGTCATCCCCAGTATTGGAAAATAAAGGCAAAGGTGAGCATAAGAGAACAAGTTATTGTTTCACACTGTATACGCTTTATTTAGTGTAATATTGATATAAAATATGAGGGTGCGAGACGAATGTTACTTTAGCAGTATACAGATATCATACTGTGTAATGGACAAGTTTAAGTTAAATTACTAATTTTTTGTAAAAAAAGTGACAGAAAAAGTTATGAAAAATTGGAAGCAGGGTTGCACTTGTTGCAGCATTTATAAAGATTTTCAATGTTTAATTTGATCATTTTAACTCACACTTATGACTGTAATGAAAAAAAGGTTTACGTACTAAGACATCATCACCAAGTCTTGAAAATAGGTAAATGCAACTTCAGATGAACAAATGCACATTACATATTACATGGTGTCATTACTTCTCTAACATTAATATGATTATATCATACATTGCTTCAGTTTATTAAGGTTTGTGCACATTTGTGTTTACACTGTATTTGTAATGTCGCGCCACAGAAGTTCATTGGGTTCAGGTTTGTACATCAACTCGGATATGGCAGCGCCACTCTTTTTTTTTTCTCGGGAGATTTGGTGCTGTGCTGGTTATCAGTGTCACATTTCATTGCCCAGGTTTCTTCGGGTCAGCATTAGCTGTCAAAAGATAACCTCACATTTGTCTGTACTTTGGGATACAGGGGAGTTCATGCAATGACTGCTCAGGTCCTGGGAGTTGCAAAACATGCCAAACATGACCCCTCTACCACCGTGCTTGACAGTGGTTGTGACATGTCTGTGCTGATAGACTGTATTTTGTATTTTGTTTTCTTACCAAATGTGGTGCTGTGCATCATGACTAGACTTCTCCACTTTGGTCTCGCATGTCCAAATGACAATCGTCCAGAAGTCTTGTGGTCTGTTCATATACAACTTTGCAAATCAAAGTCAGGCTTTACTATTGCATTACTATTACTATATATACTATTACTATGATATGTTCATTTTATATCTTGACATTTTATTATGATTTTGTTTTTCTAAATATTGTTTTTTGTATGGTGACCTTGAGTGCCATGAAAGGCGCTGATAAATAAAAATTATGATGATGATGATTATTATTATTTTTATTATCAAATAATAATTTTACTGTAGAACAATGTACTCTGAATTATTTGTACATGGCTGTATAACCATTTCCAGATTAATGGATCTCTAAGACCAATTCTGATGTCTTTCCTCCTTGGCATTGTTAACACATACAAACGTTCCAGACTCTGATACATTAGATAGTTTAAAACTGGAACGAAATGTGTGGGCAGTCTTGTCATATAAGTGCCATAAAACAACTTCGGCACAGTTTTATTGGTTTTGTAATGTGCAGGAAAGCACACATTAATGTGTAAATTTAATTTGCAGTGAACTGTGATAGTGTCACCTGTGTCTCTCTCAGTAAGACTGAGTAGGTGATAAACATGATACACTGACAGCTGTTTCTCATTTTGTTTATCCAGGACCGGAGGGTTGTAACTTGTTCATCTACCACCTGCCACAGGAGTTTGGAGACAATGAACTCATGCAGATGTTTTTGCCCTTCGGCACTGTCATCTCCTCAAAGGTTTTTATGGACCGGGCAACCAACCAGAGCAAGTGCTTTGGTGAGTTTGGTTACTCACTGCCATTTCTGAGTATTTAAGAAAGAATATTATGTAGAAGAAGAAGACATGGAAGCATAGGCATCTCTGATTTCCAAAATAAAAAGCGCTTCCTGGGCCTTCTCTGGCGTCTCCTCCTGATGGGACATGCCTGGAACACCTCTCTAGGGAGACATCCAGGGGGGATCTGATACAGATGCCCAAGCCACCGTCGCTGACTCCTCTTGATGTGAAGGAGCAGCGGCTCTACCCCGACCTCCTCCCGATTGACTAAGCTTCTCTAGGAGAAAACTAATTTTGGCCGCTTGTATCCGAAGTTTGGTCCTTTCAGTCATTATCCAAATTTCATGACTATAGGTGAGGGTGGTAGTGTAGATTGACCAGCGAATAGCCTTTCAACTCAGCTTCATCACCACGATGGTCCGGTACACCGACCGCATACCTGTGGACGCAGCACCAGTCGGTCTCTCAATCTCACGCTCTAGCTTTCCCTCACTCGTGAACGATACCCCGAGATACTTAAACTCCTCCACTTGAGGCAAGACCTCTCCACCTACCCAGAGAGGGCACCCTTTTCCAGTTGAGAACCATGGCCTCGGATTTGGATGTGCTGATTCTCATCCCAGCTACTTCACACATAGTTGCAAACTGCCCACCACATGCTGAAGGTCCTGGCCTGATTAAGCCAACAGGACAACATCATCTGCAAAAAGCAGAGATGAAATCTTGTGGTTCCCAAATTGGACCCCCTTCTGACCCCTGGCTATGCCGAAGAAAAAACATCTGTCCATAAATATTATGAACAGAACTGTTGAAAAAAGGCAGCCCTGCCTGAGTCCAACATGCACTGGGAACAGGTCTAACTTACTGCCGGCAATACAAACCAAGCTCCAAAGTGGGCCCTGGACCCCGGACCCTATAGTCATGGAGCACCCCGCACAGGATACCACAAGGGACACGGTCAAATGGGAGTGGTGGCCTAGTGGTTACAGTGGTGGGCTTGGGCGTGGAGGACCCAGGCTGGCCACAATCGTAAATCACTGGGGGCCCCTGAGCATGGCCCTTAACTCCCAATTGCTCCCCGGGCGCTGATGCTGGCAGCCCACTGCTCACTAGTGAAACTAGTTGATGGGTTAAAAGCAGAGGTCCAATTTCGGTGTGTATCGTACATACTTTGTGTGCACGATGTCCATACTGACAAGAATGGTAATGAAATGAAAATGCTTTATCCAGATTCACAAAGCACATGTAGACTGGTTGGGCATACTCCCATAAACCCTCCAGCACCCTGTGGAGGGTATAGAGCTGGTCCAGTGTTCCACGACCAGGAAGAAAACCACAATGTTCCTCCTGAATCGGCCGAATTCTCCTCTCCAGTACCCTGGCGTAGACTTTCCCAGGAAGCCTGAGAAGTGTAATTCCCCTATAGTTGGAACACTCTCTCCAGAACCACCATCCCAGTTTGCTACTCCACCAGCACTGTCCCCAACCTCTATGCAATGTTGCAGAGGCGTGTCAACCAAGACAGCCCTACAGCAACCAGAGACTCGAGGTACTCAGGGCAGATCTCATCCACCCCCGGTGCCTGGCCACTGAGGTGCTTACAAACTACCTCAGTGACTTTGATTTGGGTGATGGAAGAGTCCACCGCAGTCCCCAGCCTCTGCTTCCTCAGTGGAAGGCATGTCGGTGGGATTGAGGAGATCCTCAAATTATTCCTTCTACTGTCCAACAATGTTCCCAGTCGAGGTCAGCAGCCCACCCCCCACCTGCACTGTACACAGTGTTGGCAGAATACTGCTTCTCCTTTCTGAGGCGCTGGACAGTTTGCCAGAATCTCTTTGAGACCGACTAATAGTCGTCCTCCATGGCCTCACCAAACTCCTTCCAGACCCGAGTTTCTTTTCAAACCTTTCGGTGCTTTCAAACATTTTTCTAAATAGCAAATGTTTTGATATATATTTTAATGAAGATATTAAATATTTCATCCTTGAAATGTTGTTGACTCTGCCAGCATTTGACAGCTCGCAGACAACTGAATGATCTTATTTCCAACAAACTGATTTCAATTTACATCTTGATGACTGTTGGGTTTTAGCACGAGTGCTGTGAAAAAAAAGAAAAAACGCACTCCGTACATAGTTGTCAAACCAGCCATGATGTGGTCGATCAGAACCTGTGCGCTTGCTTCTTCTTGGCAAATGTGTGACCTGGAAACCTTGAAGGGCTGTATCAGCATCCTCATCACCGTTTTGTAACACTAATATCTGTCAATACCTTCAGGCCGGAGGCTGATTCACACGCCTCCACAGCTCCCGTCCAGATTTAGCTCTGTCAAACTGCACGCAGTGACTTATCCTCACAGGTGCAAAAAAAGGCTGGCAGTGATGGTTGAGAGGAAGGCAAAGAACAGGACAATTACAGATGAGCATTTGTTTTCACTTCAGGGAACCACAGAACCCTGGGCAAAATTGATCACCAGTGCTGACTCCATATGCGTGTGTGGGAGGCTTAATAACATAAATTCACAAAAGAAGAGCTATCTGAAGTATTGACTAATCCACTGTACATTTACAACATAATGTTAGGCCTGAGGAAGGAGGGAGCACACAGGTGTAATTAATCTAGAAAGAAGAAAGAAGGGATACACTTAGATTGATGGGGTGCAAAAGAACAGAGATAAAAGGAAAGCACACTTGTAATAAGTGACAAGACTGAGCAGAGGGCTCCAAGCCTGCATCTTCTCTCTTCTCCCATCCCAAATTAGTTAAGCTGATGGTGGGTTAGGAGGTCACCTCCTTTGCCTGCCTCGATACTTCCATTCACTCGCTGCCCAGATTTCACCCTAATGGGACAAACCAGGGCTAGGCAGACTCTTTCCCAGGTGGCTGTGGACGTGGAGAGGTCCCTGCTGTTTTTCATGGGTCATCAGCTGTACCTAATGACACTGCAGACACAGGGGAGTGCATCAACCGGAGACACGCTTCACTGCAGTTTCTGGTCACTGAAATCTCAAGGCTTTATTTTTACACACGATGGAAACAGGATGTTCAGCTTAGACTTGAAAATGGGCTTATCTCAGAAAATGCACTGATGGATTTGTGTCCGCAGCAGACCTGTCGTGTGATAGTGAACTATGTTTGCTCTTGTTATGATCAAACTTTACGAGGAAAGTTTGTGCAGTGGCATAACTATGCTTTCCCATTTTTAAAGTAAGAATCTGCAAATATTTGTCATCACCCATTAAATTGGACAAATCCAGTATAGATCACACTCAGCCTGTAACTTGATAGCCTGATTTAAAGACTGCCATGCAGTTCCCATCCTAGTATTTATACTGAACAGCACTGTGTTCTTTTTTAGTTTATTATTTAAAAGACTGTCTAAAACAAGCAGTAGCATCCTTCTTATCATGCTTACTTCAGGAAAAGGACTCTAAAACAACTCCAAACTACTTCTATTCCAAATAAAGCGAAGCAGGAGGGGAACGTCTGATGAACACAACAGCCTCTAACGTGTTTCATGAAATGTCCCACCATGTCATTTATTTTTTCAAGTAATTTCCTATATTATAGTAATTCATTTAGGTCTTCACACCAACGCTCTCCTGTACTAGAGTCAGTGAACTTGTTCTATTTACTCGCAGGTTTTGTGAGCTTTGACAACCCTGCGAGTGCGCAGGCAGCTATTCAGGCCATGAATGGCTTTCAAATCGGGATGAAGAGGTTGAAAGTCCAGCTAAAGAGACCGAAGGATGCCAGCCGCCCTTACTGACACAGCCTACCTTTAGTATTCACTGCAGCAGCACAGGTGAGCCCGCAATGATCTCACATTTCTGCCACTGGTTTAATATTTTTGAGCTAAAGATGTACGACGGGTTTCAGTAGCAAAGCTTGATTTTGCTTGATTATGTTAATTCCCGCACACAGTCCTCCATACAGTTACAGTATACTTATAATAACAACACAACAAAAACACATTATACTTTCATCATACGTTTCATACACACCTTTGATTCGGCTGGTGATTTGAAGTCTTCTTTTTTTTGCCATAGCTGAGATGTTTTGTACAGGTTTTATAGGTATGCTGTGGACCACTGATTGGAACGAGCTCAGTCAATCTATTATTTTGTTAACAGTTTGAAACATCACACAGGCGTTTGGTACACATTTAATTCTGTCAGTCGAAGGAGACCAAAGCGATGGAATAGATGGGATGTGGGGGCATTGTACTCGCACCATGAGAGAGCTCTTATTATCTTCTTTTGAAGGCGTTCACGTTTCTTAAGATAACAATGGAAGTGGACACAGCTGAACAAACCTATGAAAGTGTCAAATCACACACGTTGTGTGAACAATGTTTTATCAGAACAGCTTGTCTGCTTATGAGTATGGGAATTTCTCCAACATCACCACCTTAACATTCATTATGTGCGTATGTTAAGTTAGTTCTTGGTCTTCTAAAAAAAGGCATGACTATTGGATCCAATGCTGAGCTATAGCCAGAACAACAAGTGTCACATGTTTGCATAAGTAATTAGCAAAGCACTCAAATAAGTAAAAATCCCTGAATCAATGCTTCAATAATACGGAAAAGTGACATTATGTCCACTGCAGCTCTGAGATTTAGCCTCGTCTCATTGACAGTGCTGCAAAGCAGCACCCAGTTCTCACAAGAGCTACATGCAACTTCATAAAACAATAATAACATGTTATTTCTAATGCAATTTAAAGTGGTACTCTAACATGAAATTACTCCTTTGTGTTGCGTTAAAAACAGCAGGTACAACTCAGCAACATAAGTTAAATCCACTTTGTTGTTTGAAATAAATGTTGTTACGGTGTGTGATATCATAACTCTGCCTTTCAAAGGCTGATTATGCATTAATTACAAAATCATACAAAGTAGTTCAGCCTCAAAAACAGTGCAAATAACACAAGGCACATATAAGCTCAATGTTGGGTCTGATAAGAACAACAGAAAGGCTTGACTCTAAGAACAAAGATGCCTTACCTTTTTCAGAGTGGTATATTGTATAAAGTAAAGTGAGTAGAAGATAAACTGATCTCCGAAAAGGCTCCAAAAACAATCACACAACAGTTATTAAAATATTTTATGCAATGTAAAACAGTTCTTATTCGGAAAGCGCAGTTCCAACAATCAGCAGTCATAGGCCCCTGTTACAGGCTGCCTAGCACTTTAAACATTTGAATAATTTATTCCTGCAAAGCAGGAGAAGGCTATCAGAGGAAAGCAAAGTGTGTGTGTGTGTGTTTTTAAAGTAGTCTTCTTATGCATTTTGTAATATGATTAAGAAATGACAGTTAACAGGAATGCTGGAGGTCAAGTTGAGGTCTGGAAGAAGAAGAAAACTTAAAATAAAATAAATAAATAAATAAATAAATAAAACACACACAGCAGTTGGATTTGTCAGAGGGAAAACTGTTCCAGTATACTCTCCACAAATTTGACATTTAAGACAAATCATCTAAACAAACTTGACACATTGTTGGAGCAAACATGATATCTTCTTGTAAGATGGGGAAAAAAAGGATGTCTTCACTGTTCTGACTCAAAAAGGAAAGCGTGGGCTTTTGCCACGGCCCCCAGAGTTCTACAACCAGAAACAGTTTGCAGGAAAATTACAATATACTTCTAATTATCTGCAAATAGTCTCTAGATGTTTCCAAAAATTCTGTTTTTAAGCAGTGCAAAGCCAAGATTACCAGGCTGTTGCTTTAAACGTTTTCCTGTTTTTTCTATTCCTAATGTTGAATCTAAAATAGGAAGGAAAAAAAATATTATAATAATTTTGGTATGGACATTAATTTGCTATGCAAATTTAAAGCACCTTTTACACAGGTACACGCACGTTTTTGCATTTCATGTTTTCACACAGTAAGCGAAAGGGAGTAATAGAAATCTTCAGGGTTGTCCAGAGTTGTGATATCTGCAAAAGTGCAGAAACTGATAGACGTTGATTTCTTATGCACCATCGCAGCCAAGTTAATTGTGAGAAAATCTGTCATCATTGTGATTGGCAAAGATTGAACGCTGTGCCAGTACGGGTTAGCTCTCTCCAGACCATTAAACTGATATAATGGAGCCATACTGAACTATCCAAAGCTCAAAGAAATGGATCTTTGGATTGACAGTTTAATGAGGAGTGAAATTTCAAATGGCCTTCTTTTTCCTTCTGTTTTTCAGGTTTTAGAGGACACATGAAGATATCTTGGAGGAGATGAACTTTTTTTCTTTGAAAGCAAAATATGTTTAAAAAAAAATCAACATGTAAGGAGTTTTTTGGAGACATATCAGCATTTACACAAGAAGACATAGATTAGGGCAGTCAAAGAGGAGGTGTGAAGGAGGAGGCGTTTCACCGAGGGACGTAACGGTAACTGATGGCACAGTGCGAGAACGGCGAGAAGAAAAAAAATAACTGCAAAGAGGTGTGATGAGACTGAACAACAGAACTTTTTTTCTTGTTGAGACTTGAATTGTTAATTAAGCAACAAACTAACAAACAAAAAAGCAGCAACAACAAATAGATTTATAAATACATATTATATACACACACATATATATATATCTATAAGGAAAGAGGCGCTTGTGGCTTTTACTGGACAAATGAGGGTTAAAACTTGAAGATTAAAAAAACAGTGGAGAAAAGAAGCTATTCTATACATCCACAAACAGACTTTCTTTCTCTTTCCCTCTTTCTCTTGTTCTCTCACCGTTTCTCTAAGCAAGCGCAGAGCTATGACTCTTGGAGGTCACTGAGGTTTCCATAAGCAACAGTAGAACTGCAATTCTTTCAGCCCTAAGGGACCAAAGGACCAAACATTTTTATTGTTCTGAACAGTAATATATAGTATTAATGACACTAATACTACAAACTACTACTAATAATATTACAAGTTAAACTTAAGAAGAAATACTAGCTTCAGGTTGAAAAAAAAAAAAGAGCAAGGGTTTTCGATTTCTTTTCCTTTTACATTTATAGCTACTGGGTTTGAGAATATTAAAACAAAACAAAAAATGTATTAAAAAAAATAATAATGATAAAGCTGTACTATTTTAGCTGCGTAGAATATATGGGTTAGACGTTGTTTCGGGCATGTTCAGATATGTTCTTTTTTGCCACTTCATCTGCATCCCAGGATTCATCTCGGAAGTGGGATCTTTCTGTGTTATTGTGCCACAAGGAGAGGAAAAGAGTCCTGCAGTGCCAAAAGAGACACAAACAGCGCCTCCGCAAAGCAAAATTCACAGGGGCCACGGCTGATTTGGCAAACCAGTACTGCCCTCTGCTCTTGTCAGCATGCTGCAGTTCCATAACTGATCGTCATTGCGAGTCATTCTGTGTCATCATTAAAGGCCTTGATAGTACAGATAATCTGACCATAAAGCACTGTGGTAAAAGTGCCACCCGGCTGAGATGGTTAGGCAGCAGTAAAGGGACGCAGCATCTGTAGCCGCTTAATGGAACATACAAATGAGCCTGACAGCAGTTGTAAAAATTTCGGCGGGTGCGTCACGGTGGTCCCTGCCGGGTTGCGCCCTCTCCCACTGCCAAGCTCCTCCAGCTGCTCTCAGCAGCCAGGAGGAGACTCTCCCCCGTTTTCCCTCTCCCCTCCGTCACCTCCAAGTGCCAGGATATCTCTCTCTTTACAGAGGCCATCAGTTCACCATCAGGGGCCCCAAAGCTAACCCGCAGCATAATTACGGCGATATTGATCAGATGGAGAGCAGCACCACAGGGCAAGAGACGCGCAGTCAATTACACATTGGCAGTTTGGATGAATTGACTGAGTGACACAGTTCAGGTTTCTCTCATCGGTCCGACAGGAGTCTTTTTCTCTCCTATCATCATGAATATTTTCCCTTGGGATCTGATGGAATCCGAGAGTGGCATCACATCCTCTTTCAAGGCACTTAAAAAAAAATTCTAAAATTTCCTACAACAAGTTCTGTATATAGTGTTTAAAGTAGATCAAGTTCTTCAGTGAAGAGCAGCTGTAATTTAATTTTATTTTATTTTTTTTCCCTCAGAAGGGTATAATAGCACAGTAAGAGCGCATACACAGTGAGTGGCAGCATGGCATTACCAGCCTTAGGAGGTCAAATTAAGAGCAAAATGATCCATCAATTAGACAGCAGCAGGCCTGTAAGTGTGGCGGCTGCAGCTGCTGCTGCTTCAGCAGGACAACAGCTTACCATTAGCACCGGTCACACATGGCTCCTATACAGTGTGGTCGTGACACTGCATGCTGTATACGATATGATTAATTAACTAAACTACTGTCATCCATAGTGACGTTTCCTGTACTGAGACACGCACTCCGTACATCCGAGATGAAATCGTTTTCATGTTTGCTTGCTTTGGCAGATTCCCTTTTCTTTTCTTTTTTTCCAATGAGTTGTTTTTTTAACTAGATTTTTATTTTTTTTTTTTTTTGTCAAAATGCCATTCATTTGTTGACTCAGTTTGCTCTCTGAAGCATCTTGCCCCTCAGGACTCTATGAGACTGCAGCACACTCATCGACGCTCTAAAGTTTAGACACATCAGTGCTTCAGACATGGAATCACAACGCCTGTCCTATCCACTGAACCAGCGTCTCCAGAAAACACTGCGCCTTTGTGGACTGTTACAACAAATGTTTCCTCCAGAACGACCCTTCGCATTCTTTTGCTGTTACTTTGGCTTAGCTGCTGTTTTTATTTTGTACGATTGCTCGTTCACGATCTCCATACTATTAGTGAAGACCTCTCAGCAGACCGTAGGCCTCGGCTTTCCCTTCCTTCACTGTATGTTACTCTTTTGCGAGCAGTATTTAGATGCTGTAAGAAACTATTTTTAGATATGCCTTTTCTCATCATGAATTGCCAAATTATGCAAGCATATCCACTGCAGTTCCTCATCAGACTCTAAACTTGTGCCAGATTTCCTTAAAAAAAAAAAAAAAAAAGTAGTCTTTTTAGAAGAATGAAATATATGATTTTTTTGAAATAGTGTGACACTGTAGAAAGAGGGTCAGCTCAGGCTGTGAGGATATACAATAAAGATTTCCAGTGAAAAGGTTAGATTTCTTATATATTTGCCAGAAGACAGCTTCTTTTCCCGGTCAAGTTAATGTGAGTTTCCTCGCCTGCTGTCAGGGCCAAGCAGCTCGAGGAAGCTGTGATATATACCCTCCTTCCCGCAGGCCATACAGGGCTTTATAAACCCTGTCAAAATACCTTTTCTTGTGGGATTTCTACTTGAGAGGGTTTCTTTTTTTTAATTATTAAAATCAAATTAAGTTTAGCCTTCACAACAGCAAATTAATAAAGGCCAGCTGTGGCTGAAATGCAATGAGTTTAAAAGACGTGAAGTTTGTTTAAATGAACACTGGAAGGAAAAAAAAAAAAGATAAATAAAAAAGGCAACCACTTTGAGCAAGTACAAATACTGAATGAAAACAGGTGCATGAGCCAAGACATACATATCTATTGCAGAAGAGAGTGATCAAAAGACGGACTTCCTCCCCCAAATAATGAGTTGTTAAACATCCGTGAATGGCTAAAACCTAACGGAAGCGGTAGAAATGATCCCTGTAGTGTTCCAATTAGGTTGCATGTGGTTGAGCTGAAGTTGATCTTTAACATAGTTTTCACTTTTGCATCCTTTTCTTTAATTATTATTTTTATTTCTTAAATCATTTATTCTTTTAATATGTGTCATGCTACCATGGTGCCCTTTTAATCTCTGAGCATGCTCAATGAGGGCCGGGAGAGTTTAAGATTATGATTCTGGTACTGCTCGTATTAACAATATAATTCTTTAACTATGGTTTGAATGCTAAGGATAGTAGCTCATTATAAATATGAAATCTGTATATTATAGAAAAATCAGCACAGGACCTTTCTTTGGGTGCGTATAGGTTAGGGTTTGGAGGGGAGGGGGGAGGGTTTCGCTTTATAAAGATGCTAACTTTCTGGTTTCCCAGCACAAAGCGTACAAAAACATAGAAACTGCAGTACGGAGTCTGCGAGTAGACTTTACTGACACACAGGGCGCAAAAAGAGGATTCTCAGTACTATTCTTTAAATCTGGAGGAGAAACTGCTGTTTACAGGTAAAATTGTTCTTGTTTGTTTTTTTTTTTTTTGTTGTTTTTTTCGTTGTTGTTGTTGTTTTGTTTATATTTTATTTTATTTTTTTTGTTTTTTTAAAGGAGAGCGCCACCTGTTTTTGTGGCAGTGTCAGAACAGCATGGATTAACAGACAGGGAAAGCAGTATCTTTTTATAAAAAAAAAGAACTAAAAAAAAAACGGAAGAAAAAAAAGTATGTGTTCTGTATTAGCCTGAGAAACCAAACATTTTCCCCTGTTGAAATTTCTTAAAAACTTGCTGCTTTGATTACTTCATATTAATGATTGATGATTTAATAATTTTGTAATTAATTACCTGCTCAAGTATGTAACTTGATGTTTATTTATCTATTTATTTTTATTATTTATTTATTTATTTATTTATTAACTTGTTATGATTTATTTATCATTTGGTCACTTTTATTTTCTTTATTTAATGGTAACAGTAAGATAAAGATATGTATAAAAAAAAGAAATGCTTATTGGGGCTTTTCTCTCTTTCTCTCCTTTTTTTCCAATTTTACAATAAAAACTCAAACTGGATGTTTTCCTTGTCACTGAGTTGCGTGCTGGGTCGCCTTGCAAAAGAGAGGGGGAGTCGTTGCACAAGGAACCGCTCCCCCCTCGGCACCTCAAGGACCTTGAATGTTCTCGGGACGCAGATGCTGCCACCTCTTCCAGCTTGCTCCCCCAGAGCTTGTTACCGACACCTTTTCCATGTCAAGTGATGAAGCTGCGATTCTCGTGTGATGACCCTATGAAGGGTAACAGGGTTGCATCGTTTTTTAACACTTTATTTTGTCATGTTTCGTGATGGGGAACAAAAGTCGCGTGGCAATGTTCTGCACCTCTCACACCAGCCGGGAGTCGTCTTCGTCATAAATTTATCATAATTAATCTAGTGGTGAAAACACACCTATTTAACGCTCGTTTAATGTGAATTTGTGGACTATATATTAACTATCCAGCACTGATGCTGAAGGTTTCATCAGATAAACTATTACAGACGGTGGTTTGTTGACAAAAGGAATTTGTGAACACAGACATACACGAAGACAAAACAAAACATAAATGTTAAAGTGAATTGACAGTTAATCAAGATGTGAGAAAAATAACATTGCTATTTTGAAAGGCAGGCTATAATAAGGGAAGCAAAAAGTGTCAGTCTAATTTGGAAAACTGCTGCACTGCCTGAATGCCAGGAGCCAAATCTGATGCAACATCTGTTGACAGTTGAATTGCCTCTGCACATACATGGTGTAGTCATCATCTCCCTCCATCAGGAGCCACACTGACATAAGCAGCCGCAAAGGCACAGGGTTCACATTTTGAAGAGCAACGTCACGATGAAAAATAAAATGTGAGGGGACAAAAAAAGTAGACCCACTGGCTCATGAAACAAATTGTCCCAATTACAATAAAGTGTGGCTCTTGGTCAGCGTGCACGGCAGGCAGTTCATCTTTATTACAATCAGTTAATGAAAATCAATCCCCCTCCTGATAAACTCTTATCTCCACGGCCTTTGCGCACCCCTCGTGCCGGGAGATAATAAATTAGGGTAATATTGCCTTTGATGAGGGAGTGAATTGCAAATTATTGTAACTTTCCAAGATTTATGATGCAGATGCTTAATTTCCGAGCTGGGTTTTTCAGGGCGTCGGGGTGCCAGGGGGCCATTTGTTAAAAGTTTGGTGACACAGGCTCGTTAATAAAAATACACACTCAGACAACCAGGTGCTCTCAGCTGTGCTCAACTGTTACAGTAGCAAAGAAAAAAAGTGATGAAATTGCAAGGAAGCTCCAAGTGTTTCACCTAGAACATGCAAATGCATATGGAGAAGCAGAAACCCACGGGATGCAATGTGTTTACAGAAGAAGCGCTGCCAATCATGCAATCACCCACCCCACCACTCCCACCACCATCTCTATCACCCAGCCCAGGAGTGTATGATTTGATATGTAGGTCAATAACCATTCTGCAGTGAGCCAGTGGCTGAGATATGTCTGGTTGCTCGCTGTCACTCTGATTATTGAAGAGACACAGAAAGATTGAGTTGGTATGAGACAGTATGAGACAGCCTGCTGTATGAGATAGCTACATGATTGCTGCTTCTAGATCCTACAAGGCATGCACACCCACAGGCACACAGAAATTCTCCAAACAGAAGTGGAAACTCCTCCAGAAATGAATAACTTCTGGCTCTTTGTTCCGCAGCACTGACCCACGTAGCGGTGCAGCGTTTACGTGTAAGTTGGCTGTCCTGTGTTTTGTGCAGCAATCGGCCTGTTAGTGCGTCTTTAAGCACAAATGCTCCAGCAGCAGAAGGTCTGGCGAGGTTACGAGTCATCTGGACGCGCAGAAATGTTGTATGGTGGATGGTTTCTTGAGCAAACACAATTTCGTAGCAGATGAAGGGAGTCTACAGCGATTGGAAAGTAACATCCCATGCATCATTTAGCACCAATAAATCAAGCCAGCATCTAAACTGTTCAAATGCATCATGTTACATGTTTCCATCTGTATTCTTTGATTATCAATCATTGGTAGTGTTTTCTTCTTCTTTTTTTGTTTTTGATAAATCTGAGCCAGGAGAGCTTACATCTGTAACGCATTCGTCTTTATCCAACCTTACTTTAAAACTAAATACAGACACCTGACGTACAGCACGCTTGATCATGATGATACAAGAAGCTCTCCTCATCATGGCCACCTCATTTTTGTCCAGGGAACATCTTTTATTAGGACAGCCATCAATCCATTTATTATCAATCAAGGAGGAGACTCACATACCACTATCTATTTATCTTGCCAAGTGCTTTATTATTATCAAATTAATTCCCCCATTAAGAGTATCAATCACTCAAACACTTTTTCCTCAACTCATTAGCTTAGTAATTGTCCTTGTTTACAGGGGACAGTCAAGACAGGTTGGGCTCAAAGAGGCTGGACAAACAGTCTTCACTGGCATGGATGGGTTGTTGTTTTTTTAACATGCTTAATTCTCACAAGATTCCACAGCTTGCACAATTTGACTTATGCGCTTCCAATTTTTTTTAAAAATGCAAATTTTTAATGTCAATCAGTGCTTAGAGAGAGATCCTATATTTGAAACGTTCATAGGTTGTCAGAAAAATCCACTCTCACACAGGAGTTATTATATTCGCTGCCTGACAGTCCTGAAAGACAGTTGCGGCTTTACAGATGACGTTAATCACGCATGAGCCTTTCAGTTTTGTCTATAATGATGAAGCTGAAATGAGTTTGAATGTAATCTTTGCAGATCGATTGCAAAAAAAAAAAAAGATCCAAAATTCAAAGTCCTGCATCAGTTAACTCATATAAATGAGAATAGGTATTTATATGTAATCATATGTTTATTTGATCTGTTTAGCAGCAAAACGTCCCTAATGACTAATACATGCCGTAATGGATCAGTACGAAGGCAGAGTTTTACAGTTTCAGTGGCTGAGCTACTTTTCACTATTTTCGATCTAATGAGGTAGTTTAAGTCCAGTGATTGCACCCCTGGGATCAAGCTCCACCAAAGGCTTACACGATATAGACTGTTGAGAGCTGAAACAATTAGCTAATCTTAAAACAGATAGCAGTTTTGATTGGCTGTTTGTTTTTATAATGATTTACACTAATAAAATGCGATATTTGTTATATAATGACAAGCGTAATGTGACTCGGTTTGGGGATTTGGTAAAGACAAGACACAACCTTGATCTGTAGTTGTGGGTGTGCTCCCAATACCTGTTACTCTATTTGCCATGCATTGTGTCATTCCAGATCTGAAGCAACTACCAATTTTATCTGACTTATATTGTTAAAAAAGATAAGATACTGTGAAATGTATTAGAGCTACAGTAGTTGGCAGAACCTCTCAGGACAAGACTGTGACATTCCACTTCCACTCCTCCAGAACCACATTCCCACTCAATCTTCCTCCAGATTCCTCCGGATATTAAGAGTGAGGTGATGAAGTCACCCAGGAAAGACCTTATTTAGGCTGTCTGGACTGCACTTCACGTGTACAAAGAGTATAACAGTGACCTATTTCACTGGCAATCTCTCATATCACACAGCTCACTGTCACATTGTCTTTATTTAAAGAAACTGGACACAAGGAGATTGAATATGGCTGCATGAGTGATGAAACATGCCGTCACTTAAGAGTAACTTCAGAATCAGGTTACCTTTAACTCAATCGAAGATATGAATTACATCCACGTCTTCTGATTACGGAGTATTAAATCTTAATGTCTTCATAAGGAGCAGGGCCCAAGCTTTCTTAATAGCATTTTAATGGAATTTAAAAAACGATCGCAGCCTTCTTTCTAATCACAGCGTTCATTGTTCATGTATATTGCAAATATCAGCACTGTGTGCCGATGTTGTCGTGTTGACAATGTGGTGTTAACAACAGGCCAAATCCTATTTGGAGCCATGCAGCGCCCTGACAGACAAAAGCAAAGCCAGCAGCCAGCTCAGCACTCAAAAGTAACATTTACTCTGGGGACTGAGAACATACTGTGGAGCCCTACAGCTACACAGCCAGCTTGTCAAAACCGTCTTTACACTAGAAAGTGTTGGGCTTTTGTGGACCGAGGACCCCACCAGGACACAAGTGGCACTGCAAGCTCAGTACTCCTGATGTTGGACACTTATGTATTCAGCCATTGCAATTTAGAAACAGTATCTGCATCTTTATACATATCCAAAATAAAAGTGTTGCTTTTGGTTTTAAAGTAAAAAAATAACACCTGTGATGTTCCCATGATGAAAGGGAACACAGGCAGCAATCTCTAGCATGAGTTTAATTAAAATCCTTTGCACATATACATTTCATTCGTGGTGGGGAAATCAATCAAAGATGCTCGACAAATCAAACAAAATCCACTGTGGAGGGTCCACCACTTTAATACAGAACAAAGATACAGCACAACACATTAGTTTTCTTAAAACGACTCAAAATAATCTACTAGACAGCATATGCAAAACATATTACAGTTAAAACATCTATACAAAGGAACATTTACATAATATAAAACACATATATACACTCTTAATATATTATATGAAGATTTGTGTTTTACCTTTAAAACCGGAAGCCAAGCAGCTTGAAGAGGGAGTGTTTCACAGAAAATGAGAGCTGGAAGGACTGTGACAGTTTAAGAGTAGGTAGTTTTTATATACAGTTGTTGGATCCTGTGTATTCCGTTTGCCAATTTCTGAAAATTTTAGATAATATTCAAATACACAAAACTTGCTGCTGAATCCGTTAAGTGCTACTGAGATTACGGGATTATACAGGATGTAGAAGCCACATTGCTGTTCAAAAACAAAACAAAAAACAGTATACATACTGTATGGAGTGATGCTCAGCGTCATACATATTGGAGTGTTCAGCATATCCTCAATAAAATTAGATATTTACAAAAAATATTCTGTTTAGCTCCCTTGAGGTCAGACCATGCAGCTGTAGGTTTAACTTAAAAAGTGTGATAAACCAATTAAAACTGTCCATGTGAGTTTTTTTTTATATTGCAAATGATGTGATTCATTTATAAATTACATATGAAAAGAAAACAAATGAGAAAAACTAATTAAAAAAAAAAGAAAAGTGAAATGAAATCCTTCAAACGTAACATTTGCATCACCCCTCCCAATCGAAAAAAAAAAAAAAAGAATTATCTCAACATGAAACGTCTGCGCTCATCACTCTTTCCTCAAGCTGGTAAATACTTCCATGACCTGTTTATGCTCATGCTCCACTTTCTTTAACCAAAAAAAAAAAAAAAAAAGTATTTTATTATATCAGCAGCAGAATGAAGAGCAGGATTGTGAGCATGGAGCTGTTCGCTGCAGTCACAGCCAGCATCTGTGGTGCACCCCGGTTATAAACATGAGGAGTCCTTGGGAAATTTTGCTTAAGTTTACTGGGTGGCAGCGCCTTTAAATCCTCCAAAGCGCCATAAGCTGCCATTGAGAACTCAGGGTCTCCTGTGGTCAGCAAGTCAAAGACACAGGACTGGAAGTACACGTCCTCCACCTGGAGGGTTTTTCTACACTTGGCTGTGGCCCGCTCCACCGTGTAGACCTGGTTGGGAGGCCGCAGAGGGCCGAGCTCTGTGTTGGTGCCTTGCAGGCTGGGTTGCTGGCTGTGATGGCTCAGCGTGTGCTCTTTGATGAGCTCGTTGCTTGGACAGCCGTGTAAGCACAGCTGCAGACCGCCGTTGTCCTCAGAAAAGTCCAGAGTCTCCTCTGGCATGCGAATGGCGAAGGTAAGGTAGCTGCCCACCCGCCTGATGATGATTGAGGTGCCGATGTAGCGGGCTCGTATCTTCACTTCCCGACCCACTCCAGAGCCGCCTCTCTCTGCAATGGTCAGGCTGCTGCTCTTGCCGCCACTCCGAGTGCCATCCTGAAAGGCCTGGGGCAGATCTTCAGTAGTCGCCTGGTACACCTTCTGATCTGTGCAGCCATGGTACGACTTAAAGATCACTGTGATCTGGGATCAATAAAAAAAAAAAATGCAGAATATGTTATGAATATTAGTTTGAAAGTAGCAGTTATCAAATAATTAAAGGCTGAACTGTTTCCTAAGTAATGCACCTTAAAGCCACAAGGTGGCAGCAGGTAACAAAATATTCACAGGGTGGGTCAACTGTGGCAATGCATCACACTGGTCACAGTGATTTTCTCTCCAATATATTACTGACTCAAAATATAAATCAAAACAAAATGTGTTTTCACAAAAAAATAATTGCCAAAGAGAGAAAAATAAGAAATGCAACAGTTTTCTCCACTTTTACTTTACCTACACTGCTGCTTTTTGTTCAGTGACTGACGATGATTTGTACTTCAGCCGGGCTTTGAAAACTCAGGCTAATCTTCCCAGTATCTTGATGAAGCAGTGCTTGTGGTTACGCTTTCACACTTATGGGGAATACTGTATTTGATGGATGATTTCCTGTCTCAAGTCTGGCAGCTGAAAACAGCTCTTAAAAGCAGCATGGGGGCATGCGGGTGTTACCGCAGATACACTTATAACACTTCTGCAATGAGCTGCACAGCCAGGAGACAATGCTAGAGTTTCTTTAGAGAGGAAATCACTCATGTGGCGATTAGTAGCTTTTACATCCAATTTGTTCTCAAACAGGACATTTCAAAGCGGTCAAGTATGAGAATGTCAGTGACATTTTATGGTAGAGAAAGTCGTTTGTTACCAGTCCAAAAACAAAAAAAAAAAAAAAAAAAAAAAAAAAAAAAAAAAAAGATATTTATTTATTTATTAGGAGACATAATGTGTAGGCCACTTTTATTACCAAGTAAAAATGGAACGCATAAATAAAAAACCAACATGCAACAAAAACAGCCCTGGAAGACCGGCCCCTTTAATTAACAGAATCAAAAACTCTTTGCTGCTGGCCAATTATTCCTTTATTTTTCCAAATTATACCATATTTACACAAAAAGCACAAAGTTAATTATTTGACCAGAGGGATGAAAAAACATTCCTGATCGTGGTAGTGGAGGAAAATGTTTGAGCGTTAATCACTACCATATGACCACCCATGTGTTAAAGGTAGAGCAGTCAAGCATGTCTGTGATCCAACACCACTGAAGGACTCCCCTCCTCTTTCTTTTCCCCTCACAGATCTGAGGGGAGCTCCAAGACACAAGGAATGCTGGAGACTTGAGAGGCACCATGGAATGACGATTAACTTCACATGTTTGATACTTTAATGGCAGTGCTTCAGCTAGAAAGCATTCACAAAGTACCCAACCTGTGCAGGCAATCGGTTTCAAGCCAACTGTCAATGCGAACGTCCGTTTCTGGTTGGAACATGTGTACCTGCGGTGAGGATTTCCGGTCATTGCATAATATGAACAACGATCGGTTTAGCAGCTAATTTATTATCTGCACAGATTCCCCTCCATGCCACTAAACTGAAAAAAAGCAATATTTTAAAGAGTTTTCATTTTGCTTTGTCTTTGAAAAACTGAACATATTTGCCTTCTTATATACTAAAATCAAAAAAGCAACTGAGATAAAGCAGGTGCATTTATCTCCTGCAGTGGATCAGATTTTGCTGCTCTAAAACCATCCTTACCTTACTGGTTGCTGTTGCACTGGAACCTAGGACAACAGGCACGTTAGTCACCTGCACCGACAAGAAGCGGTTATCAATCAGGGGCCACGCCCCTTCCACCTTGCAGGTCTGGAACTCATCTCGGAAAGTCCTTAGATGTGGGTCTCCGAATAATCCACAGTGGGCATACTTCTTTTGTTGACCAGCCAAGCCCGATGCTAGAATCCGAGTCTCATAGTCGCAGAGCTCCGACACGGCCGGCCGAGATGTGCTAGGGACCTTGACAGAGGAGGTGGGCCCGTCATTGGAGCAGTTATGCTGAGAGAATAACTCCTTAATACGAAATTCAGCCGAGTGGTAGAACAGGTCGCCCCTACAGCTGCGGTCCTGCCGCCGGGTGCACAGTGCATAAGCCCTAAGGGCAATGCAGTAGTCCACATCCAGAGCCACGTCCTCCTGAAGTCCACTAGCTGGTGAGGTAGACGCCACATATTCTGCATTACAACGCTGGATTCGACACTGCTGGCAGTGAGCTGAAAACAAATACAGTCATGATTAAAAATTTGTATATTTGATGTAAGAATCACGTCCTTACCCATTTTTTCCACACGTAATCCTCCCACACGCTCTGATTTTATCTCATTACTGCATGGAAAAAGTCAAAGGTTTTTTTTTTCCACCATTGTGTTTAGCTCAATCAAAACCCAAAATGGGAACCCAAATGTATAAGCTTGACTATCTCTCACAAAAACATCACTGGATTTTGGAGTTTGGTTGTTGGTGAGGCAGTTTACATCTATGTGCTCATGGTGTTGGGGTTGCAAACTTCAAAAACATAAAAAAAGGTCACGCCTGCTCAGCAACTCAGGGTCTCGAATGAAACCTAGATGACGCAGGGCAAGCACGTAAGATTTAAGCCATGTAGTCTGAATCCTACACTTTGGGTAGAAGTAATGACTCACAAGTGGGATATTAATTTCCAAGGTACACAAAGAAATACAACTACCACTGTGACACATAAAAAGTGTGGATATTCGTCAAGTTCATTTCAGTTTACGAGGCTCCTCTGGCAGGATGTCCATACTGACCGAGAGATTAATTCTTCTGAAAAGGTAGAAATATTTCAATGTCACGGCAGGATGAGCTAGAATCTCAAACACAGTATACATACATATTAACCTGGTAGCGTTGCATTACTAGGAGCATATTATGAAAACTACCACAACTCTGAACTGTTTAAGAGCAAAGAACCACAAATGTCAACATTGCTGGCAAGCCTGCATACATGCCATCCTTCCTGGACACGAGGTTCACAAGTGATAAGGAATGTATTGCTGTGTAAAAAAAAAAAAAAAAAGCACATGATCTCCTCTCAGGAAGCTCCGGGTCGTAGAAGGGATGGTCACAGGTCAGTCAGGCGAAACTGAGCTACCAGGCACGTCCATCACTCAGCTAAGGTTTAGAATTTCAAAACTGTGATATTATTGGTTTCTTTTAAAAGGTCAGCACATTTCTCACTAACGTGTGAAACCGTTTATTATCCTGACACAATGTTGAGCTTTACAAATAACACCATTGAATCACTACAGAACCTGACAGAAAAGTAAACAAATTCTATGGAAATCACAATGAACGTGACTGCTACTCGTTTTAAGAGTGAACGTATGCATGTATGCAAGAGATTTTCTTAAAAAAAAAAAAAAAAAAAAGACAAATTGCTCTTTGTGATTTCAAATACTATGTTTACATGAATGACCCATCCCTAACACAAATACTTCACTTTCAGTTGAAAACAAAATGCTTGCCTCATACTGCAGTAGACTTACCGCCCGTTTATTCCAAAGCTCCACCTAATCTCATGACAATAAGATAAACAAGAAGATTTCACACCACTGCACATGCATATTTTTGCACCATTTCTTCCAATTCACCCAAGTCAGATGCTCCAAGGGGCACAGCAGAGATGATTAAATCCATGATGAAGTGCGAGAGGTCAGGTTAGATGCATCCTTCCTTTGAATTCCAGCCTCACTGCAAGATGACTTAAGTCTGCCTTGATGGCACGTTCTGAAAAATCGCTGCCATCACAGCCACCAACAAGCATGCAACTCCCTAAAGGGTATTTATGTTCTGGCACTTAAAAAGCCCCCCCCCCCCCCAAAAAAAAGTGTTAAGATGATAAAGAAACAAGAACAAAGAAGGAAAAACAAAACCAAACTAACAATGTTTGTACTGGGATATTAATAGATTAGTTTGTGCAAGTTAAACATAGACAAAAAGGGAAAAGCCTTCAGCCTTATCGTCCAATATAAGATCTTTAATTGCTTATCATTACGAACTCAGGGAGACAAATGGCCAGTATATAATAAATCTCTTCCCTCCCCCTCATCTGATTATTTCTAAAAATTTTAACAAAAAACGGGGAAATATATAAACTGCTGCACTGAAACCAAGATATCGTTTTTCTATGTTTACTTAAATGGGCCATAGTACAAACTTTCTTTGCATGTTACCATTTGCTTGAGGGATTTAAGAACTGCTGCTCAATACCCATCGACTAGACCTCACATGATATATGCTTTATATGCCCCGTTATGTTTGACAAACATAAAAGTGGCAAATATGCAGCAGAACTGCAGGAAAGACCTTACACCGCCACCTAGCGTTTGGTGGTGCAATTATATTAGCAACAAAAACAATTAAAAACACCAACTACCACACAGGTCCCCTTGACAGGCTGTATGTGACGTTCTGCAGAGAACCGAAATTAGCATTTCAGTGTGAAAACATGGTGAAAAGGAGCCTTTGTACCATCTCTCTGTGGTATTTCAAGTAAAGCATGTCACCGACATGTCATTAACACCTCAGCATATTGTTTCAACTGTTTGAAAAGATACACATCTCTTAAGTAATCTAATCAGCAGTGCAATTATTTTAGATTAAGACAAAAATAAGTGTCATTGTTAAATGTAAACAAGTAATTAAAAGCACAGGTCTGCCGCAGCCTGGCTGACAAGCCTGACTTTACAGTAGATGTGTCTACATTATTTTTTTTGTTTCCTTGCCATGTTAAATAATCAGATACCAAAGCCATAATGTAAGCGACTCATAGTGATTCTGTCAAAATGCTTTAATTAATCTGTCAACTCATTGATTAGTCTGTCCGGACTTGTTCCTCCTGCAGAGGTACTACAAAAGCCCTCCTGGAACCAGTCAGCTCATATGAAGACTAACAGTACTTTTAATGCCATTTGGTTTTTGTAACAGTTCAGTCATGACACTTAACCTAGCCAATTAGAACTAGTCCTTACAAATGAGATGAGGAGGGTTTAGGGTTATTATTTTGATGTACAAATAGTAATGATCAGGTATAGCATAAAGAAGATGGAATATTGGCACAAGCAATCAAGCAAATCTTTGTAAAATATTCATGTGAACAGTTGACTTTGGAGAGGATAAATACTTTCTAGTAAAATGTTAATGTCAATAACAGTGGGATCAAATACACGTTTTTAAAAGTTCATCTTCCCGTCCCGCAATTTTACCACACATAAGTACTATGTAATCAACGTTTAACTAAGTATACAACATATTTTACATATCTTGTGCGTGTCCAACGAAGTCTTACAGTCTCCCCTAATGAGGAACAACTAACGACAAAACTCGCACCCGGTTACAAGTCAACTCGTACAAAGTTGGGACACATATCTGGCATGAAAATGAGTTTGGTGTCGAAGCCGCTGTGCCAGGCTGGACGCGAGGCGGCGGTGCCAGGCTGGACCCGAGGCGGCGGTGCCAGGCTGGACCCGTGGCGGCGGTGCCAGGCTGGACCCGAGGCGGCGGTGCCAGGCTGGACCCGAGGCGGCGGTGCCAGGCTGAACCCGAGGCGTTCAGAGGCCAACAACGCTGCAGCCCCGTGCATGGTGGCCAACAAAGTTTCAAAAGGAGCGTGAACACATAAAATACACAACAACTCCAGCAGAGTCGGTGGGATGGGGAAAGTTACATCTACGTTTAGCGCTACAAACGCGACAGATAAGCGGCATTTCTCCGCGTTAAACAGTAACAACAATAATTAGAAACATAGCTCCGCGGCTTTGTCTTCAGTTGGTCGCTGGTGCTCGGACGTCAGTTGCTAACGCCAACGGGAAGCTAAGTCGTAACGTAACAAGTTAGTTTAAAAAAAAAAAAAGGTTGGGAGTCATAATAACGGCGCCGGGAGAGGTATATGGTGAAAACAGGCTCGTTGTTAAGCGTTTACTTGCACATAGTTTGTGTGTGACAAAAGAGATAAATGTTATCAAAGAGGTCCGCAAAGCGGGTTAACTCGTGCTGCTCGGCTAGCAGCGACGCGGCTGGACGTTACTTTGTCTGGAGCGGACTAGAAACTTTTCAAAACTGCACTTTCCCCTTCACGTACCGCCACAACAACTAAAACCTTAAGCATACGTGTGCAAGGAGAACTTAAATACCTATTAAAAGTTACATTGCGACAACAGAACTCAGGGGGAAAAAAAAGTAAACTTTTCTTTATGCAGCTCCACTCCGGGGAGTGCGGGACGCAGCTTTCTGCATGCAGAACAGTAGTGAGGGAGCACGGATTGGGGAGGGAAAAAAAAAGCAACACTTACCTGGTCGAAACAGCAGAGAAAGTAAAACCATCGTCAACGTTACACAGTCCCAAAGCTGGCGCTTAACCGTGATTTGAGGTCCGCTTCTCCCCATACCAATCCATTCAGTTAGAATGGAGTTCCTCGACTGCTTCTCATCGACGCTGCGGCTGCGGGAAACCAGACAAAAATTCGTCTTCTTTCCCAACACTGTCATTCAAAAGGGGCCCCTGTCTTCAGGGCGGCTCTACGAGGGAGGGGTCTAAAGCCTAGACGGGCCCCATAGGTGATTGCTGGCCAATGAAAGACTAATTATTCGCCAACCACTTGATATTTACATGTAGTGGCAATTACTGCGCAGGGCTTTGGGGGGGCTTGAACAATAGTAGTACGGAACTATAATGGCCCTGAATAAAACAGAAGAGTAATGATAGCTGCAAGACTCCACTTTGTCTGTTCATATTCCACATATTTATAGTAATGCATTTTAAACTATTTTTATTCACATACCAATTTAAAACTTTTTTTTAAATGCAACAGGCTCAGATGCACATTCTGAGACCCTCCCCCAACAACAAATGTTGTGTGTTTTCAGCATCAAGCAGAGTTTTGTCACCTGTTGTTTTCTCACAGCAGACTTAACGGTCAAATAAAGGGACTGGTTGACAATTGTGAGTGCAAAATACCACCCATGGCTTTCTTAACTGATCTGGAATCATTAAAGTAACTGGAAATTCATTAATGATGCAAAATCAAGGGTGTAGACAATGTTGCCCCCCCCCCTCTTTTTTATTTTATTTCTTCCCTTTAAACCACAAAAAATTATTTCTGGTTTTCAGAGATGTGTTCCCTGGCAAAACATGTGCATTGTGTGCTATTGTCCCTTCCAAAATATAGTGAAAATCCTCTGCCCAATTATTTTCTCTCTGCAGATCTCAGTGTGCTATTAAACTTTCCATTACATTTTCAGTTAGCAACTTGTATGTTACTCTTTTCCTTTTGTGGCCAACTTTCCATCTCTCTCACCCCTTCAACAACACTCTGTCTTTCATTTGCACAGCTGCTGTGAGGCTGGACCAGCTGCAAGGCCCATAGAAGCTCCAGATTTAAACCTTTTGCCTCAGACTCACTACACTAAGTGGATTTTATGTCATGCAAGGGAAGGGTTTTAGTACATACACCAATTACTGAATAAAATATTGACATGAAGTAAATCAGCAGTTGAAGTTTGTGAAACTTCGATGGCTGAACTTAAAGTCAAGGCTTTGTTTTGATACAGCTGGAACATTTGGGTTGCTGTTGGTCTCACACTGCACCTCCCTCCTGATTTTACAAGAGAGAAGTGAACCCAGGCAGTTGCTGGATCACTGGTTTTTCTGTACACATGCAGGCTGCTCCAGTTGTACAATTGTGTTATTCAGGTCGTCCATCAGTCTTGTGAGAGGTCCTCGTGGGCTGTCCCTGGTGAAATGAAGACAGTTCAGTCCAGTTGGAACGCTTGGATTGTTTTGATTTGCCAGAAGGGTCTCTGTCACACTGGATCCAGTGTACCAAGTTTATCACCCCAGAGGGATCTACCTGACTCTGTTTGTTTAACTAATTTGGGAAGCTTGCTTGGTTGATGGGCTCTATGGCTGTGCTTTATGTTTTTTAAATCCTCCCCCCAACAGGTTGCACACTGCATTCCCCATGAGATCACAGAACCGTGACATGGTCTGGAAGAGGAATCTCTTCATAGCATACCTCATGTTGCAGTAAATTACAAATTACTCTCACCTGTTACGGTGGGTATCTTCAAAGACAAGAAAGGGCATTTCCTAGAAAAAAAAGAACATTGCTTACTCAATTTTATAACAGATCAAAAACAATCCTAGGTGTACGATTAAATAGTAAGGCGTGTAAACCTTTTTTAGGGACCAAAATGGCATGAAACAGTTTGGAGTTAGAACAGAATATGTTTGCAGCAAAAAGAAAATTCATTTTAGCAAATGGGGAAACAGACCTTTTGAGGCCATGAACATTTTTTCTTTTGCATCTATTGACAGTAGTTTGTGTGACATAATTTGACTTGTATGGACTTTGGACAAGATGGCATGAATGGAAGCAGATTCCCATACAAGCAGTCCTTCTTGTGCACTTTTTGTACATATACAAAGTTAAAAGTTTATCTGATAGGTACCCTGTCCACACAATCAGTTAAGTTGAATTATATTTGTGTGCTTAAAATGGCACTTTATTTTGACAAAATCTATCGTGCAAACATTAACTGTCATTTTGCTGCAAACACATATTCTGCTCTACCTCAAAACCACTTTGATTCAAGTCATTTTGCTCCTTGTCAAAAGGGAGCAATCCTTACTTTTTTGACTAAGATGAAACACCTCACATTTTAAGAAGAGTGATAAAGATCTGCATGCTCAGTGTGTGTTACACAAATTAAAAGACAACAAAATAAAAGTCATAGTTTTTCTCAATAAGCTGTTGTCTGCAAAATAACCTGATGTTCTACGCTGTGGTGCTGATGGGCACTGATGCAAACAGTTAATTGATCCATGTGGATGGTAAGGATGAATTCAGCACATGAAAGAAACTCTTAGACCGCCTGTCAGGCTTGATGGGTGGAGAAAGAGCTCTTTCTTCTTTTCTCTCCTTATGAGCGTATTGCATTGCATGACCAGCACATGCACTACAAGCTGGAAAGAGTGGAGGAGAGAGTGGATGAAAAGGACATACAGTGGGTAAAAAACAAGAACCAGGGACCTGCTCACAGTAGGGCTCTTGTTTTTGGTACAATAGGGAGGGGGGGAGTAGAAAAGGGGCAGCTTCTTAAGAAAGATGAAGACAAAGCTTCAAGTTTTTGGTTAAACATTGGAAATGTTTCGAGATGAACATAGTTCAAAGTAAATCGCAGGACTTAGAGACAAAAAAATGTATAGTCAAGCAAAAAAGACGGAGGAAGAAAGGCTGGGGAAAGGAGGAGAAAGGGTGAAAAGAGGGAGGGAGGGATTGGGTTTCCTCTGACACTGTGTCTGGGCTGCTCCACATGTACCTCATTAAGGTCCTCACACTGTGGGACCAACTCCACACCAGGGTGCTTGTTTTTGTTATTGGGTCCAACTTGCTGTGGTCTAGTGGAAGCCCAAAACCAGCGTCAGTTCAGCGCCAACTCCACTGCCCACTGTCTTACAACCGAAGAAAAAGCATTGCACTGACCTCACTTAGCTAAAGCTTCACATGGAAAAATACGCTTTTTATCATATCTTTTTCCATGTGTGCGTGCAAGTGCGTACATTTTTAACCCCTATAGCTACTTAATTGCACAACTCTGAAGCATCGGTTTGCTTCGGTTAATAGCAGATCCAGTAAATTTGAAACTTTATTTTTTTCCCAGAAGTGAGTTCTTAAAAACAAAACAAACAAACAAAAAAAAAGATTAGTAAAATAAAAAAATTAGTAAATAAAAAAAAAAAATAAGTGCAAGGGGAGGAAATTTATAATTTTATTCATGCCTCTGATTTTTGCTTAATTTCACGCCCATCCAGATTTGCCAACTGAGACATGTATCGTGTTTCTTCTGGAGACTGATAACATCAGAGATTGGAATCAAAAGTAGTGCGCACCCTCTGCAGTCTGCGCGAACACCACGCGGCTGCAATATATGAGACACACTTATTGAATTTTGCACAGGAACCAGAGCAAATTGACTGTTTTTGTTTTGTTTTCCTTTCATGTTTGCTTTTTTGTGGGGCCCTTGTGTGAAATAAAGAGGCTCGTAGCACAGCTGAGACGGAGAACGAAGCAGAGATGTGGAAAGCGAATGTGCCAGGTTCAGGCCGCTCGCTGTTAGAGGGGATTTGTTATCTCAGCAGAGATAAGGGAAACTGTGGTGTGAGTGCATATGAGGCACAGCTGATAGCATCTCAGCTCAAGGATCCCACTTACAGCACCCTGACTGATAGATGACAGCACAGGCAGGGTGGCTTTCGGAGCGTTTTTTTTTTTTTTTTTTTTTCAAGCCCTCCTCAGTGGGTATCCATGCAAGCATCTGTTTATTGTGTTTCTTTGAATCTTTTGTCCCTGCGTAAACAAGAATTATCACGCATGCATGTCATCTGCGTAGAGCGTTCTAGTCAAGGACTTGCAGTGGCTGACGGGTTTTGATGAAGTGATATGAAATTGTTTCAGGTTGTATCTGCATCACTTTGACATCACTTCCACTCAGCTCTTCTTTTCTCAGAGAACAACTGTTGACACAACATCAAGCATCGTGCTTATGAATAGACAGTCATCTGACAGGTAACCCTAGCTCTGGGGTCATGGGGTCACCCCAGCCTGATGAGGGATGATGAGTAAAATAAATGGAGAGCAGCCCACAGAGAGACTTCTGGTGTCCTCGGCCTACAGGGAGAGAGTTCAGGGCCGTTTGACCTCCGACCCGCGTTCTGTCTATAGGCGTGTTAAGGGTTCGATCTCTTCCTCCAATCTTGAATTCTTCAGTGCTTTTTGGTCTCTTCCCGTCTTGACTGTTCAGTAGCAAGACAGTTCAAAACTGCTTCGCTGAACAGTCCTTGAATCTTATTCCAAAGCAAACTATGTTTGAACATGTCTCGTAATCCCCATGTTGGCTCTTTTCTCTCTTTGCGCACATCAGCTCTGGACTCATTTTCCAACTGTCAATTTTGATATTTACATTAAAAATGATAGTGCAAGGGATTAACAAAATTCTCTTTATTCTAATTTTAAAATTGTGCACCGTACTTTGTGTTTTGTATTTAAAAAGTAAATAGAAATATTACAAATTACATAAATGTTATACTTTACAAACTGTGCTTTCATTGGCTTTGATACAGTCAGGTATTACAAACACCTTTTGGCTGCTTGGGATTTTTCTTATCAAGATTTATAACATACCATTTTATTTCAGGGTTTAGGAAAACAAATGTCTCACCTACTGCCATACAGGCGTATTTTTAAATCTGGATAAGATGTATCCTATTAAAAGCTTATTCTTCATTAGTCTCAAAGAACTCGCTTACAAGGCAACAGTTGGTAGCCTATTGTTTTTGCCCTGCGCGCACCCCCTCAACATCCCAGACAACTGTCCTGAACCAGGAATAGACGGTAAGACAATAACTGACACAAGTGCAATTTTACCCATGTTGATCTTCCAAAAATTCCCTCTGCTCGAATCTACCTCAAAGTAGCAAAAAGTGGAGGAAAATGGCAAAGGAGAGCAGGTTTGATTGACTCGTGTGGTTGCATATTCTGAGCACAGCCCTCTAAGGTGGGGAAGAGTTTGTGTGAAGTGCTGGGAAATCGATACGGTTGTTTTTCTCTCCTTTGAGTTTCAGCAGATGTTTCCCACATTCACAGTAGATGAGCCGCTCCTTATATGGTTACATGGGAACATGCACATCGAAGACGCTACCCCAAAATCACAGCCTACGCTAATGAAGGTCCTATCAACTCTGCGCTCAGCTACAAAAGACATTAGTTTTACCACTGTAGTGGATTTTGTATTAGGCGAAAACTGTGAAATGCTGTTTTTAAAATCAATAAAGTAACTCATATTGAAATCTTAATTTGCAGCTTCAGGTGTAAAAGTATTTGAGGACATTGTAAGTCATGCCAGAAAAGCAGAACAAAGAGAAAAATCTTACCTTTGATAAGTGCTTGTGGTAAATTCTGTAATGTGAATGACAGCACTTCTCTGTCTGAGTTTGAAATGGCTGACGCCTTTAACCCTCACTCCCCCTGCAACTTCAGCCGGCCAACTAACAAGTCGGGCAGCTACAGGGACAGATAGCCATTGGAATCAAGGCACATGACAACAGCTGTCTGTTTCACAATTCGGCACTTTGATTAGAGCAGGATGGTAGTGAGCGATGTAGCCTAATTCCGACATATCTGGGCAGGGCACTTCTGAGAAGAAGAAGAAAAAATGGCATGGAAAAAAGAATGAGGTACAATCACATGCTGGCAAACAAACATATACCCCTATTAAAGTGAGACATATTTGGAGATAGTCGTAGGATTATAATGATGTCAGATTTGGAGAGATGCCTATATTGTCCAGTCTATCAAAAAAAAAAGACTTGAGTGTAGCCAAACACTGGCTCCAGTGTAAGCTGAGCATGTGCGCTACATGAATGTTGTTGATTATCATCGACCTCAACCCATTCTCCTCCACACAACACCCGTTTCCTTATTTTTCAACCATCTTTTTCCTTTAGCTTTATATTTATCATTTAAATACCTGAGACACAGCACGATAAACTTGGAAACAATCACCAAAACAGAACGAAGCTGCAGCTTTATCTGCATCCAACTCTTTCATGTGGTATTGCCACTAAAACATGATATGAGCAGAATTCGCAAGCAAGAGGGATCTTGCCCCATAATGTGTGTTTGGCAATCAGTTGGCCGCTGCAAACAAGCCAAGAAGACGTGCATACAATTTGCCAGACTGACTAAGAATGCATGCTCCAGGATATAAGCATGCGTTCCCCGTGATTTATAGATGTGGAATAGTCAGCCACTAGGCCTTGGGCTGAGGCAGACGGAGAGAGCGAGAAAAACAACAGTACTTAATTCGTGTCTGACAAATATTCTGCTGGAAATTCAAACAGACTGCCCCATCA
This sequence comes from Xenentodon cancila, assembly GCA_014839995.1. Classification (NCBI taxonomy): domain Eukaryota; kingdom Metazoa; phylum Chordata; class Actinopteri; order Beloniformes; family Belonidae; genus Xenentodon; species Xenentodon cancila. The sequence goes on from CM026206.1 coordinate 18,994,272, forward strand.
AATCATCCAGACCCCCCGACCTTTCCACGGTTGTAAATTGTAACTTGGAAACTCACAAATTCCCCATTAAAGAAGCTGAGAGAAGGGTGAAAACATTATCTGCTTTAGTTTACTTTGTGTAATAATGCTCCGTGCTGGTTCTGCTTTGCCCCGACAGCACAGAGAATGAATCTTTCTGAGTTCCTTGGGAAACACACCTCTGAAACAGATGTGAATTTGCAATAAATCTGATTTGTAATCCCACATGCATTTTTCTAAGTTGTGAAATTCATTGCCTGCATATGATTCTTCCTGAGATGGTCTTTCTTCCCTCCCAAAGGCTGCTGGGTCCAATCTTTTTAGGCCATAGCAGCTGTTCAGGCAGACAGCTGCACTGGCCATTCATTGTGGCTGGGAGGCAATTAAAAAAATCAAGCCAATGTTGTGTTTTAGTTGATCCATTGCTATTTCTACACATAATCCCCTCTCTCATGCCTCCCAACTCTTTAATGTGCATGCACATGCTTGTGCCAGCTCTTTCTCAGGCAAAAGGTATGTTTATGAACAGCCCCATCAAGAATGTCAGTGACCAACACAGTGAGGTGGAATGAAGATTGGCTTTTTTTTTGTTTTTTTTGCAGACAAAATCCCCAAATTGCGGTGACATGACTACATTGGATTTGGAGCATTATTGAAGCCAGGGCCAAGAGGAGCCATGTAATCTCCAAGACTTACTGGTCCATGGATTTTTTCCATATCTTCTTCAGTGGAGGCATGCGGCCACACAAAGTCTGACTGGCGTCGCAGTGGCATTCAGCAGAGGGTTAAATCGAGCTGAGGCCATGCCTTGTGCCACGAGCACCGACACATTCTTATACATCCACGTAAACACTCACATTAATGCATGCCCAGTTGTGCCACTCTGTTCCAAACACACACGCACGCACACACACACTGACCATGTCTCCAGTTGTTCCCTCCTTTCACAGCACACAGCAGGTGTGCGGTGGAGCGGGATAGAGCTGGTCGGGGTGATGAAGTTGGGTGATGTGCCGTTCCTAGAACAGCTTTTCTATTGTTTCAAATGAATGTGGTGTTTTGGTGCTGCTTTGGAAATTTTTGTGGGATTAAGTCTTTGGCCAAGCTCTTTGGCATCTATACAGCATAACTGCATGGTCATTTAATGAATTTTAGTTTATAAGTTGTTCAACATGTGGAATATACGTTTTCTGTTAGCCATCATCTATTCATGAAACTATTCTAAAATGTTTGAAAACAGGATAAACGATGTTGGATCACTTCTTTTGACTTCAAACCCAATTTGGTGGAGAAGATGGTGAGATTAGAGGTTACTTTTTCAAAAACTTCAGTCTGATGTAAAACTGAAGGAGTTACTATATTTATATGTAGGGTCTGATTGAAGTGTAATCAATAAAAAACAAGAAAATATGACAATAGTATTACTTTATCTACAAAAGCTTGCTGAGCAAGATGCATTTTTTTCAGTGGTGCCATATGAAATCTTGAAAAGGTGAGTAATATTCATTTTTTTCTGGTATTCCTGCTCCTTTATGCTCTGAATCGTAAACTTCCTCTGGGTTTTGATAGACTTGCAAGATCAATTTTTTTGAAAGATGACACATCAAACATATTTCACAACGAATAAAGCTACCAAACTTTTCTTTCTAAGGAGTCAAAAAGCATTTATTTGATGTCTTTTATATCTCCTAAATAAATAAAAATCCTACACAGTCCTTTCTTCCAGGAGATAAAAATGCCTGTGGCGGTTTTATATGTAATTCATTCTACATAAATTTAGTCTGGTTCACTTTAAATTACAGTCTGTAAAAATACAGACATAAAACATGAGAAACGAGGGAACTAAAGATGAAAAAAATAAGAAAAGATGCAAAGCAGAACCCTGATAAAAACAAAAGCAATTCACTGAAAAAAACGACAACAAAAAACATGCCTTACAGCAATTTAAACCAGGACATATCAACATAATCAATTAGACACACTTAAAATAAGCCATATGAGAAGCAATACAACATCACACACAATGAGAGAATAACCTCTGGCCCTGGTAAATATGTGGTTCTTTTAATGAAAAATCATTCAGTGTCATATTTTTTTCCTTTACCTCCCACAACTTACGAATATAATACTAAGTTCTGCTAGTTCATTCTTTGCACTTGCTGTTTCTTTGTGTATTATTCTTGGCAGATGTCCCACCAGTTCAGAGAATATTTGACCTTTGCCAAACAGATGATCCACATAATTTATTTGCAATGGATGGTCCAGAGACAGACAGACAGAGCGCTATGTACACTGAATGGAAACCTTTAACCAGCTGTGGACTAAATAGTTTAAAAAAAAAAAAAAAAAGCACAAATCCTGCTCTGCAAAGACGGAAGCATGCACCATATGATCTGCTGATTCCTTGACTTCCTGAGTCATGTCTAATGATTACTGCGAATAAAGGGGCCATCATCTTTCCCTTTCACATCCCCCACCACATGTATGCACAAGTACTTCCTGTCTGCCATATGTGCTGCAGCATTGAGCCATGGTACATCCTTAATTCCGTCTTCTTTCAGTTCTGAGTGAGAAGGTTGTTAATCATAAAGTGCTACAGGCCAGGATGAGTTCTCTTACATTTATTTTAAATCTGTCAAGTGGACCTCTGACTGCAAATAAATTATGCAGCCATGGTGCAGTGGCGAATGGAACTGGACCTTCTTCTGCTTTTAAACCTTCTCTTTCTCCTCATTTCTGTTTCCCTTGCCTTCCTCTTCTTTCTCTTGCATCAAACAGAGCCAATGCAGACTAATAGAGAGCAGCTAGGACTACTTTTGTAATTGCCTGAGCTCATTGCGCTGTAGAGAGTTAAGACAGGGGCCAGTAGCATCAAAGCTTTGCTGATCATTCTTCAACTGCCCTCCACACTGAAGGGGGGGGGGGGGGGGTTGCAAATACAGATGGACAAACAAACTAGGGGAAGTAAAAAACTGAAGCAGATGTGGTGATAGCAGTAGATGGACACACATGATCAGAAGAAAGTCAGCTACAATGGATAACTTCTCTTCGTCCTCTTTTGCTTTAACACCTGTTAATATTCAGCCAACTACGAGGGTGGCACCCATAGTAGGGTTTGAAAAAAAAAGTGATGTTAAGATGACATCATACATTATTAAGGTGGGGGTAGGTGTAATAATACAGCATGCTTTGGCTTGGTTGGTAAGAAAGAGCAGGAAACTGAGGCCAAAGCAATTTGAGACGCTGAGGCCTCAGTCTGCAGCTTTTTTACTCAGTTTTCCTCTTCCAGCCCTACAGCTGCAGACGGACAATGCTGCAAGTATTTACCCATGACCTCTCCTCTACTTCTCAGTCCAGTGTATGTTTATTTGACACATATGTTAAAAGAGTGAGATTTCTGAATCCATCCACGCTGACACTGAAAGAGAAAAATATATATCTTGCCAGCTCATCTTTGTGCTTGAATGACAAGAAAAAAACAAAACAAAACAAACAAACCCAAGACAAAAACAAAGTACATGCTGTGTAACGTTTTTTTCAGTTATGCTTGATACCTTTTTTCAGAGTGCTTTAAGTCTGTGGAGCCTCTTACTTCTTACTTGTATCATGTGTTTCTTCATGGAGACACTTTATTATAGAAAATATGTAGTGAAGAGTTGCGTTGCAAAATACAGAGAATAATACAGGATAATAATTAAGTGATGATTCTTTTTTTTATTGTGAATGAAAGTATTATGTTGCCAGTGTGTAAAAAGAACCCAACTTAAAAAAAACAACTACATGCATCATCCCAGTGCTGCATTCTTCTTGACAGACACCTCAAATGCGACCCAGTGATACCCTTAAAGTTGGAGAGGTGCTGAGGAATGTATCCAGCTAAGCATCACTACACAACACCATCAGCTCCTAGTGCCCCACAGAGAATAGAGGAGGAGTAGAAGAAGAAAGAGGAGGTGAATGGGGGGGGGTATGTGGCACCACTCTGAGAGCTGAGCCCTCCGCCATGGCACTTTTGTTGCCAGATCACAACCAGATGTGCCAAGTGTGTCCAAACAGGAATGACTGCGTGAAGGCAATTTTCAGCAATTTGTCAGATTTTAGAGCAGCCTCCCCCAACCCATCCCCCACTCTCCCTTGTGTCTCATGAAAGACAAATACAAACGTAAGAGGAGTGCTACAGTCATTTCAGACAGGCTCCCACGAAGGGTTGCTGCACGCTTTGCCTCTGGCGTAGTTGTGATGAGAGATATATACAGTATGAAGTCTGAACACAGAGGGGCAAGACAGGGCCTGTAGTATTGACAAATAACCACCCACCTAACGTTCATGCATAAGCATTGCTGAATCTACTGATCAAATTCTACCTTCATTCACTCTTTGCTTGAAAAGTCATTGTTCTCTACAACATTCACACATCCTGAATCTATCATTTCTATTCTCTTGATAACTAACGCAAAGTAGGAGATTAATATAAAAAAGAATATTGTTAAATCTTCCTGTAGACACATCATGTATTACAGATTCATCTAATGGGTATGGAAGCAATTTTGACTATCTTCTTGTTTTTGCTGACCCTCTGTCTTCCCTCCAACTCTGTAAAAGCCTCTCACACAGAAAACTGAGGCTTGAGGCTTGTCTTATGGCAACCGTGAAATGTGGCATCTTATGGGACTGGGGCATGGGGGCAATAAGGGTTGAATGGTGAGGACGTGCAAAGATAAATCTTGCTCTCCATCTCCAAAACAAACAAAAACAACACAGTTGCAGGTCTTGACCTTTGAAAAAGGATCGTAGGAACGCTGTTGGCAGCCCCCTGAAGTCCTGGGTATATAGTATACTTTTGCTTTTTCCTCTTTAAGCATGATCCGATGCCCTTGCATGCCGCCACACGTGAGTAGGGCAGTTCGCCGGAAGAGGTAAAGAGGTAAAGAGGTATGGCTGGATGTGAAGTAACTTTTGACTAAAGGTGTAGCGCAAAGTGTTATTTGCAGATGGATGTGCAAACTATGAGCATGAGTCGTGAAATGTTCCCGTTCAAGCCTCATCAGTGACTGGGGACTTTAACTAGTGATTTGGCATAATTTTAACTTTTTTTGATTGATTTATTTTTTTGTAATGAATCCCACCCACTTAGTCACAGCTCTCTCCTCTTTCCTTGAGTCACACTTTTGGAAGGCAACAAGTCCGTGCCCTGGGACCAATGAAAGGGACAATTGTGGGTGGGTTTGCATAACCATTCTGTCAGTCATGTGTCTTGTTATTCACTATGAGAGCTCAAATTCACCACTAATGTCTGTTTTAATTTGTTTCCTCATTGCTCTGGAATCCTGGATAAATTGCTGCAGTTGTACATCTTGCTTACAAAATAGGTAGTCTTTCTTGGAAACTGAAAGCTCATTTAGGCAAGACTGTTGTTTTGGCTTACATAACAGGGAAATTTGCTTATGGTTGAGGAAGAAAAATCATCAAATTAGGTCACTCAGTATTTTACCTTAGCTATACTTGCTACACAGTGCATGATTTGTACTCTTCCATTTGAAATATGCCTCAATATAATCAAATCAGAGTAAAAATCTACTGTTTTTGCATTACAACAATAAAAAGGGAGCAAAACTCAGCCCAATGAGAGCCTGACCTTTGATCAAAAGTGAGTTAGCTCAGGGGAAAGACATGTTGGAGCTGTAGACGGTCATATGGCAGAAATCTAGTCGGTTCCAGCCAATAAAACAGTAAAGCTGTGGGTTTTCCCTCCACAAGGTTTGTGTCTACCATTACAGCTGAAAGGTGGACAGGAGCATTAGAGTTTCCTCCCAGGGATATGTGTGGGTGTGAGATTGGCTGCACATGAGCATACAGTGTTTGCAGTTATTTTTTTCAATTCTCCTTTTTCATGTTCAGCTGTGAATATATGACTGCAATGGTGCAAGGTTAGCAGTGAATCTAATTTATGTGTGGTGTTTGCATATTTATTCCACTGTGTTATGAAAGTTGTTTTCATATTCAGACCTTATGCTTGTGTATGTGCAGACCAGATGTGAATAGAATATCTAAAATAACAGCCTGGTGTCGGCCCGTGAATAGTGAACATGGTCCTGGAGAGGAATATGTGCAGAGAGCATCGTGGTGTGTGTGTGTGTGTGTGTGTGTGTGTGTGTGTGTGTGTGTGTGTGTGTGTGTGTGTGTGTGTGTGTGTGTGTGTGTGTGTGTGTGTGTGTGTTAATGTCTGCATGTGTGTGTGCATGTACTGTGTATACTGGATGCACACAATTTATTTATTATACAGTGTAGCCTATAAAGTTGGAATAAAACATTTCTATTACCTCTTCTCATGAAATGATTGCAAATAAAACAGAGGAATGTTTCTGAAAACAATATTATTCCAACCTTATGGGCAACAGTGTATATGTGGAAAGTGACGGTGCATGTGAAAGTCTAAGTTCAGGCTTTGTCAATTAGTTTTGACTATATGTGTTTGTGTATGCAGAGTTTTAGCAGCTGCAGGGCACCACCTGTGGCCGAGCCTTTCCCTTAAGCTCATTGTGGCACAAAATAGTCCCTCTGGGCTCAGATTGCTGATGTCAGAGAAGGCTCGGCAAAGGCAGAGTCCTTCCAGACTCGACAGATCCGAGATGCTTTTCCTTTCTTTTTTTAACACCTCTTATGTTGAAGCAATTCATTACTATGTGAGTAGTGTTTGCTCTCCTCTTTATTCACATCTTCATTTTTTTCCCCTCGATTTCCAAGTTTTTTTTTTCTCAACAGTCTGGGTGATAGATGTCCATCAGCTCCATAGTTAGCTCTAACACGTATTAAACAGGGCCCCATAAAAGAACAAACACACAATGGCTCCCCAGTCCTTTATTGTATAAAGGACTTATTTCCACACATTTGTTGCCATGATTTTGAGGTTTAAAAAAACTAATAAACTCAGTTATCATCCCCAAATCATCCCTTTTCATCCATGAAGTTGAAGTGCTCCTTGTCTTATATCTTCTCATTTTTTTCTTATCTCCTTCACATAATTTTGAAATGAGCAGCAGATAGTTACAGCTCATAACTATTAGGTTTGTTTACTAATAACCTATAATTAAGACACAGAAAAGAAGAGAAGAGAAGAGAAGAGAAGAGAATCTTGGTGAGATTATTATCAGCTATCTTTAGAATGATAAACAGTAAGATAAAAATAGGTGATAATGAAAGTTGAACTAAGGATAATAAATGAACAATCACATTGATAAATAAAGAAATAAAACACTAATATAAATTTCAAACCAGGCAGTTAATATTTATAGGCGTTTGTCTTTTTTTACTTTAACATTTGTTTTTGATCCCTACATATTAGCAGCTTCGCATTGCACATTCCCATTTCACATCAGTCGTCATTTTTCCAACGCTGAAACGGCAGACAGGTTTGAGAGTGTATGTGTTAACAATTTGGAAACTTAGTTGTGGGGGTTACTGGTGTCATATCCCACAATGCACTGCTGAATTCCTTTAACATGTGGTGAGTCAGGAAAGGGGCGGTTGACCTATGCCTTCCCACGAGCCCCTCGGGAACAGCTTTGCAAGGTTGCTCCAGAAATCTAGGATCAGGGCACAGACTGCTGTGCTAGTTTGTGACTGGAATTGTAATCACATTATTCTCCTAAATGCTCACTGGTGCTTATCGTTCCTCACTACTTTTCTCCTCTTTCACCACCGTACAGCTTCTAATTTGTGCCTCTTTTTTCCTCCTCTGTGTCTGTTTTTGTCTTCTAAGTATTCAACACAACACCAGCTCTGCACATGCAACCCATTATGCCAGGTAGAGAAAGTGGAGAAAGTACAGGAAGCTCAGGGTGAAACGTGTTGCTCTACTTTTCCCTGTTTCCTGCACGAACACATTTCTGCTCCCTTTGGCGTTTAAAAATGTGACAGCGATAAAAACAACACATAAATAATTATCGAAGAACCTCAAACTTCAGTAAATTGGTTACACCAGGAATGTCCAGCCAGTGATATATTGTTTCATTGGTGACATTAAAATATAGTAAAAATCAGATAGGTCACTACTTTGTAAGGCACTGTGCTGTAGCTTCAGCTATTTAATACATTGGTATTAAATGATCCAAAAATGATAAATAGTTTTGACTTTGGTGACCCCTTCACTGTTTCTCTGGGGGGCTCCTGGGCATTCAGCTGTCTGCAGAAATGATACGGCTGCTAGCTTCAGCAAGCATTTTGAGTTTGTGTAGTGGTAACTAATAAAAAAGAAAATCCACGCAAACATTCAACACTCTTTTGATTATTTCGACAATAATGAAGTGCAATATAAAAATTGCACACTGTTAACTCCAGCAGCTGCATGAGCAACCACTTAATCTCATGGTTTGTAATGATTGTAATGTTTATTTCCTTCAAATAATATTGTGTAAAATTAAAATATCTGACTTCAGATGACATGATGACTCAAGATGACTCAAGTACACAAATCGCATTCTGTTATGTTCTGATTAGAGAAAGCCACAACTGCAGGCATCACATGTGAAGCATTCAATGTCAGCATTTGTGCACCACTGAGAACAAACACAAAGAGATGAATCTGCATTTGCACTTTCGCAAAACGTCTTGCAAGAAATATGTTGTAAAACTGAAGGTTGTGGAGGTGAGAGCAGAGTGGGGGATGGTGCAAGGGAGGAGATGGTGAAAAAGGTGGGTGGAAGGGGTCAGGGTCAACTACACTAGTCCCCAAAAATGTACAGCGGTGTGAAAAAGAAAGTACACTCTGTTTACTTTCACCAGTTTGTAGATAAACTAAGAAAACTCTTTGATATGTCATGTGTGACACTACCAATGACCCCAGTGCATTCATAGGAATTAAGAGGGTAAGCAGAGACCAGCTCTATCAAACAAATATACCCACCTAATTATTATCTGCAAGTGTTAGCACCTTCACAAAAATAGAAGTCCTACCTCTTTGCAGGTATAGACCATTCAGGTGTGCGGTAAAGTACGGTAAATGATTTTTAGATGACTTAATGCCTGGGAGGGGGTCAGTCATGCCTGAACATGGCAACTCCGCTTATGTGAGTATGTCCTATAGAGACACTGTCGGGAAGTGTGCAGTACAGTAGAAAGATTTTTCATAAGTGGAAAACACAGAGGGCAGACCAGTGGCTTGGCGTTTAGTACAGTTGTCTCACAGCGAGAAGGTTCCTGGTTCAACCCCTGACAGGGTCATTTCTGTGTGGAGTTTATATGTTCTGGGTGCTCCAGCTTCCTCCTCCAGCTGTAAAAACATGTATGTTAGGTTAATTGATGTTTCTAAATTGCCCATAGAAGAGAGTGTGAACTTGTGTGGTTGTTTGGCTGGTGACCAGTCCAGGGTGTGCCCCTACCTTCTGTCCCAAGACAGCTGAGATAGGCTACAGCAGATCCCAATGGCGATGAATAGGAATAAGTGGATATAGATAATAGATGGAAAACTTCGACAACAGTAGCCAGTCTTTGCCAGAGTTGAAGTCTTTGTAAGTGCATCCCAGTATCAGAATCGACAATTGTCAAATAATTGTTCTAAATAACCAAAGAACTACAGCTCAGAGTCTGCATGTCTCAATTATCCTTGATAAATGTTAAAGTTCACAGAAGTAAAATAAGAGAAAGACTGCACAAGCATGGATTTTTTTTAATGGGGTGAGAGAACAGCACCTTTTCAAACTATAAATAAAACAGAAGCAAGGGTTAGCTTTGCAAAGTTGTGTCTTAACAAACCACATGAAAAAAAAGATATTTGGCCATAATGCACCATCGTAAAAATCAAAACATAGTGATTTGACATAAATAACTCATATGAACTGTCAAGCATGGTGGTGATGATTTGGGTTTGCGCTGCGGCTTAAATCATCAGCTTGCAGTCATTGAAAACAATATGAACTCTTTTAAATACCAAGGAAATTGTTCATAAGAATCTCTTGAAATATTGAAATGCTGTGTCTTTGTATTTTCCAAGAATATCATTAATAATGTTTGATAAGCATTGATAAACTGTGTCCCTGCTTTGGACTGCTGACCTAACCAGGGTGTTCTCCGGCCGCTAGTCTCTAGAGAACTGGGTCGAGCCCGTCAGACCTCTTGGACTCTTTGCCTCTATAGATTGTTCTGTAGTATACACAGAATCCCAAATCAGAGCAGAAAGTCAAAAAATAGTTTCTTTTTAAAAAACAGGTTATATCCTGATTAGCCTATACCAATATAAGTATTCAGATTCGATCACTAAAAACAAGATCTTAGTTGTAAAACACCTCAAAATATGCATCAGGTGCAATACAGACAAACAGCGATTCCCTAAATTAGTGGAAATCCTTTCATCAAAGAAAGCTGTATACAGATTCAGAGGTGTCATAGGTGTCACTGAGCCCCTCAGCTGTAGGGGGGCTGGAGAGAGACTGTGGGTCAGGGTCATGATCAGCATCTATCCTGATGATTTTATTGCAGTAGTGACATGGACTGTGTTTTGGCAATGAGCAGCACTTCAGCACTTACTTGATGCTGAAAATTGTGGTGGACTTTACACTGAAATACTGGGGGACACAGACAAATGAAATAGACAGCTGTGCCGGGGTGAATAGGAAGTCCCTCTGTGACCTGCCAACAAAAATCTGTTACCAATTATCTGTGTCTGTCTCTCAACAAAAACTCTTAGGGGGGGGGGGTTTACAGAAGATGCCTGAGGAGCACTTGTGAGAGAAAATGAGAAATTACGTTTAAACATATTGTTTAAACCCACGTTTTTATATGTTGGTTTTAGATTTAACCTTTTTCATTAGTTTGAAGTTTTCAGTAGAAATGTAAATGTGTGCGTGTGTATATATATATATATATCCAAAAGTCTCACCTGCCTTGAGTCACATATGAGCTTAAATGACATCCCATTCCTAATCCAGACTCGTCCACCAGATTGCCAGACGCTTTGCATGCATGCCGCCTCCCACTTTGTGGCTGAGTTGCTGTCATTCCCAAACACTTCCATGTTCTTATAATACAGCTGACAGTTGATTGTGGAATATTTAGGAGCAAGGAAATTTCTTGACTGGATTTTTTGCACAGGTGGCCTCCTATCACAGTTCCACGTTGGAATTCCTTGAGCTCCTGAGAGCGACTCATTATACTCACAAATAGTTGTAAAAACAGTCTGCATGCCGAGGTGCTTGATTTTTATACACCTGTGGCCATGGAAGTGATTGGAATACCTGATTCCAATATATATATGTACATATATATATATATATATATATATATATATATATATATATATATATAGTAGTATGTCAGTCAGTCTGTTTTTCAGCTTCAGAAGGAATAACTATGACGCACAATAATCAGGACATTTTGATGCATAAAGATGACTCAGCTAAAGGTAGGCCCAGTAAAAATGTTATTGTGAATTGCCTGTGTGTCCATTTTAAGCACAGGAAAATAACAATTTGTCTTACAATTGCTGAAATACGTCTGTCTGTAACTTACCCCAACTTCACAAAGAGCTTCCTATTAGTGTGGTTAGACATCCAGCTAGGAGAAGTGTGTGTCCTATGGAGAGGAGGGGAAAGTGGTTGAGAGAAGGGAAGTTGAGCCCATGGATGGCTTGTAAGCCATGTGTTACACATTAAAAGGCTAATTACAGTTTTAAAAGCCCTGTGTTTACCGCTGAGAAAAGCCTTGTTAGGTATATTTTAGTGTCTCCCCTGAAATTATTCATCCTTGACAAGCTCAATTGACATTATCATAATTACAAATGTGATTGCTGCTTAATCGCTCCAACTGCTGTTTCACCGTGTCTGCAGCGGAAGTCAATAATGCTCAACTCTTACTCTCTGACCATTCATCAGAACACAGGATGCAGGGTACAGGATAGTTGTCGTCCTCTAATGACACATGTGGAAAGGAAAGTCCACAGAAAGCTAGAACTTGCATTGCTGCCATCCATCATTTCTTGTGGATTGGAATGATGCCAGGTAGTGAATAAGTGGCTGGTTGTCTTGTGGTATTAAAAAAATTGCGTTTATAATTTTTTTTTTATAGCTGAAGATGAATAATCAAGTGTTTTTCTCAGTGCTTTTAGAGCCACAACATGCAAAGGACTGGAGTTATCTAATAATTACCACAGCTGACATAAAGGTGTGCTATTCCACATCATGCATGCTGTGTTTGATTGCAGTTTCTTATAATTATGACTTTCTAAGATAATTGGGCTAGTTTTATTTTAATGGACTGAGGAGTCAGCCCACACATGGCAACTGAGTATGATCGACCTGCTGTTTTGCTGCCAGGAAAAATCGATCCAATTGTTCCTTTTTCTTTGCTGTCAGTTTCAGAGCCTGTGGTCAGTAAATGCGTGTTTCTGAAAAGAAAAAGTCAGATGTGGCCAATCTTGCAGCCTTAAATGCAGCACCATCATTGAAAATGTGCCAACGTATTGTATTCCCATCAATGCTGATGGCAGCCTGAGCTGATTAATACCGTTGATTGTTGTTGAGTCATTTGATGAGTAAATGTTGCACGCAAAGGCCAGATGTTTGTGGGTGTGAACATTTTTTTTGAGTAGCATAAAAAGGGCTTTGTGATGCCCTTCGCAGTGAAACCTGAAATAATGCTGCAGTCTGTTTGTAGAAAGAGGATAAAGGCATGTTGTGATCTCTGCCCTGGACGGGTGTGTTATTGCAAAGGTATAGAATAACTGCCGCTGCTGACCCCGTGGCCACCTCTCCTCTCCAATCATACACGGTTGCCAATGGCGATGACTCCAGTTGATCTTCACCTGTCAAAGCAAAGCTGTGACTACAAACTTGCAGCTTGACCAGGGGGGAAAGCAAAACAAATGAGAAGAACAAATTAACCAACAACCAGGTTTGTTTGTGACTCAGATTGTATTATATTAATTGCTTATTAAAGTACAAAGCTAGGAAACCGTTAGAATGGGATTATTTCCCTACAACACTTTAATGCTTGTTGGTATTCATTTGGACACCTTCAGCTATATTTTTGGATCTGGTTGATTTGTCAACCATGTAATAGGCATTAGCCTATATGAATCCTGCTCTGTCTTGTTCTATTACTCACTCAGAAAAGATATTCAGCCGATCCACTGTCAGCAGCTCCTCCCAAACACGACAAATTCTGTCATGTTTTCTTCTCATATTCCTGATGAGCTCCTGCATCTTTTTAGTGATGCAGTAGCAGAGATGTTGTTTGCATGAGCAATAACTTAACACAGCTCTGATGTGGCCACAGGCGACCGACCACTAAACACTGACGCTGACATCCGTGCAATGAAATTAAAAGCAGCTTCCTGTAAAAGCCTCATTCCTGTCCGTATTTGGACTCTACCACCAGCAGCACATTACAAAATATGTATATACAAGCAGTTATGATGAATATGTATATACACTGAAAGTCTTTTGTTAATAAATTCTGTATATTAACGGAGTCAAAGTTGGAATTTAAAAAAAGAAACTACTAAGGTTTATAACTTGAAATTGTTATTACATGTATTTAACAAGAGGTCTACACACACTTTTCAGGGTCTTCAGCAGTTTGAAAGGAAGAGAAATTCTCAAAGTCCCAATCAATCAATCAGCAGGCAGCAGGAGGTTGGCATTGTTTTGCATTTCTTCAGTTTGTTTCTTCCTGGGATTTTTCTTCTCCTGACAGGAGGTGCCGAGAGCATACCAGCAGCTGAAAGAGGAGCCACATTCTTTCAGCACACATTCCCCCATCCTTCTTTTGTTCAAAGTCTGAGTTTGTTTGAGGGGTTTTCCTCACCTTGAACTCTTCAGTACATAAGTAGACTCTACCACCTTCAGACAGGACGAGGTTCAGAAAAGGACGGATAATTGGCCTTTCTGGAAGAAACGTAACACTCGAGATTTGATCTACAAATGCAGAGAAAGTCCAATTCTTGCAGAGTTGCTGATTAGTGGCAGGAGTCACTTGTTTTGTTCCAGTTCATTTACTGCATGTGGTCACATTCTGGTGTCCTAGTGTCAAGCCAGTATTAGTGTGTGGGCTATTTTATTGGCTTTTTACAATTACCCGTGTCATGTGGTTTCTGTCAGAGTGAAAGGACAATGAAAACTTTATGTGTTTATGGGATGAACAATTCTCAGAAACCTTTATTGAAGTTGTCTGACCTAAAGAGAGAAGCCTCCTTGTAAAATGCTGCTAAGTCCTTGGTTCTGCTTGACTTACATCTGTCCACCCCCCAACCCCCTTACACCATTCCAACTCTTGGAAAGATGGGAGTCAAACATTCCAGACAGCACACCCATCCTTGGCAATCTTATACGAATTAAAAGCCAAATTTAGTCCCTGGTTTCTTTCCCTAGTGATTTATTTGTCTGTATCTGAGTTAAGAAAATGACAGTGTGTCTTTACCTCACCATGGGCCGGGGTCAGGGAAGTGTGGGGGCAGGGGTTGGAAGTGGTGCATTCATGGACTGGTCCTTGTTACAGTAAAAAAAAAAAGCTGCATGGGGACGGTCAAAATGGAGCAGCAGGGTGAGCAGACTCTCCTCTGCTCTGTGGGTCGTTCATAGTGAGAAATATCCAGAATTCCTTTTTCTACAAAGCCGCGGGGGTGAATGTGGAAACTGAGGCTACCAGTTGCATGAAACAGCTCGGACATTATGCATGCTGTCTGCCTGCCACCCTCAGGGGAAGCGTGGCCTGCTGATGGAGAATTGGCCGGGGAGTCTAAAAGCACATCTGGTACATGTTGTGTGGACCTCTACTTTTTTTTTTTTTTTCTTTCCTAAAAGTGCAGATGGTCTTGAATTCTTTTAAAGTCTCCCAAGTCTACTAAAAAATATAACTAAAAGAATGAAACCTTGGGGAATTTTTTTGCGTTTCTTGTGGGAGAATTATCTTGCAAGTCCCTTAAGTGTTTCTGGGCATTTGGAGCCTGCATGAAAATAAGCCCAGATACAGCTGCTCGGCTCTGTGGTAAAATAAAAACCTCTATAAGAACACAATCACACTAAACAGTTATTCTTTAAAGACGTTTTGTAACGAGACCCAAAGAGACGGGGTACGAGTATAGGCTGGAGCTGCACGTTGTGGCCTAGCTTCTGTTATCGTTGGCCATGTTCTTGCTCAGGAACAGGTCTGAGTGCAGTACATGTTTAATGATTCAAAAGTGAAATAAGCAGATGCCAAAATAAAAAAAGCCTCACAATTACAACTGAAGATTGAAATCAATGAGCCTGAAAGCCAAGCATATGAGGTTAGAACAAACATACAGATTTCCTTGCTTCCCCCATTACCCCCCAAATATCACATGAACTTTCTGGCATTGGTCCGTGTCCGTTGACTCACAGAAAAATGCCTTTCCAGCTATTCATACCCAAGTCCCTTTCTCTTTTTATTTCTCCAAGAAATCTAACCATTAGCCACCAAACTCTGATGTTAACTAGTCGTCAGACCACAAGAACTAAGACTGGACTGGATAACTTGAATGTCTTTATCCCAATAACAGTCAATAGAATGACTCTGACTTACTGAGAAAACTGTGGAAGTGGAATTAATAATATTCAGTATGACAGGTCTGTTGCTGCTTTGCATGTTATCAAATATGTCATGTTTAATCCAAATTACTGTGCATACAATACTAATACGGAAATGCAAGGATGTTGCTGCAGGAGCTGATACCTAACATTTCCTGTTGTGAAGATTAGTTTTTAACAGAAGAGTTTAAAAAGTTTTGAAGGCTTCGTTTCCCTTCATTCCTTTGTTCTGTTTTGGTGGATCATCAGTTTGTTATTTAGTAATGCTGCTGTGTTTCTTGGAGACGTTTTACAAAGACCAGGGAATTATATTTAATACAACCTCCCTTCGAAGAAAAAAAAACTAGAATAACGTTCAAATATAAAATAAAACATTTAATGCTTATATTTAATTGAAAAAGGTACATAAATGACACACAGAACATTGAAACCAGAAACACTTCTTTCTTTTTTTAATCAGCATTTTTAAAGATTTTCAGAAATATTGCAAACAGAGCATGTTTACTACTGAGCTGCATCTAATTAAAAAATAATAAATTAATTAATAATAAATCACTGAAAAATGAGAATGTTCTCCCTATTCTTGTAGGACATAACTTCTCAGCTGCTCAGCACTTTGTCACACCTTTCATTTCATTATGCCCCAAATGTTTTTAATGAATAAAGTTCTGGACCGCAGTTCAACACAGGACTGTTTTTCTTCTGAGCAATCTTTTTCATATTTAGGCTACAGAATGGAATATGAATGAAGGGATTTTTGTAGATCTTTCTTCAGTGTATGTTAGAGTTTTAACATTACATTAACATTTTGACAATAATATCATTGATGTACAAAGAAAAAGATTCATTCTGTTCTTTTTTGTGTGTGTGACTCAACAACAAACTCTTCTCTGAACACAGATTGTGGAAAAACAAAGAGCTTTGCTGCTCCACAGTGGACAAACTTTCTGGGGACAACAGTAGTGAAGGCCATGTGGAAGATCATGAAGATAACAGTCAAGCCGATGAAGGTTTGGAAAATGGATTCCCCCTGAGAACCATCGAAGAGCAGTGATGGGCTTTGTCCCGCTGCTCGGGGCCCAAACCGAAGCGCTTGTCTGGAATGCAATCTGCCTGCCATCTGCAGGCCTCCATGGGTCTATTTGATATTCAAACAAACACCTGTCAAAAGTACATGTTTCATCTCGCACTGATCTTGGAAACTGGCAAAAATCTCAACTTCTTCCTTGGACCAAAAATAGATAGAAGAGGGGCAATTGTGTATTTAGTTGTTTTTTTTAATTCCAACCATCTGTACATGAGTTAAATATAGATTTTTATGGAAGGCTCAATTTCAACTTTCCACTGTAACGTCAAGAAATAATAGGCCATTTGAGGTTGTGCATTAAATGAGGTGTTTGCACAATAAATCATTTTGGATTTACTATGTTTTTTTTCTTCGTCTTCCTAACATCTCCTTGGGCTAGTGATTAAGCTGTGTAGTTGCAGTCAGCGTAATGAAACTAAGTTTTGGAAAATGTTTTAGATGGAGGAAAAACCTTTGTGCAAAATTCATCCATGCCTTCCTTCTACTCCTTCTGCTCCCTGCTGTTTTCCACATCTCATTCTCACTTTCCTAGACCCTCTCTTATATTGAGATGAGGGGTCTACTATGGGATGATGGTGCTGCTTGGCAGCAGTCCAGGCCTCACATCTGCCTGACTGCTGTTCTTCTTTCTCTACCCCCACCTAACAGCCCCCAACAGTATTGGTTCAGTTGTGAACCCATTTCAGGGTCTGTTTCAAGGTCTGCAGATGTGTTTCTCAGAGCAGCAATGATGGACTCTTGCAGAGATCTCCGCTGTGAGTGACTAATGGTGCAGAGACATCTCTGAAGGCATTGAAGAATGGATTTATCCAGTGTCATTTATCACACTGCCTGTCAGTGCCAATATAAATGCCTGATGAAAAGCACGCATTCACCTTCTGAATGGAGCTGACTCGACTGCTCCACAAAAAAAAAAAGAAAACTGGAGAGAAAGTCTGCTGTGAATTACAAGTTAAAGTATGTCTGCAACCTCTAAGAGAGAATGATTCACATTCCTCCAGTTCTGAAAATAAATTTAGATTGCAAAAATATGTTGAAGCTAACTTAGCCCTCTCTCCTGCAAAGTTTTTGAGAGTAATCCCACAAGTTCAAGGTGAGAATGGAGCCTGCTTATTGTAGACAAAGACACAAGCAAATTCAAAGAAGAATAGAGCTGTTTTAGTGCCACCTGGTTTTCCCATGTCAGTGACTGTGGCCTATACATCCCATCTGTGCAGCCGGCTTTACTTCAGATCCCCTCATCTTTTATCTTGAAAAAAATTTCATGGTGTGTTTTGTGCATCTGCTCTCAAGGAGATATAGGGAGCTCTATTCTCTTCTGCGTCATCTGTTATAATGATAACTTTGACACATTTAGGTTTATCATAAAAACAATGGCACATCAAATAACATCTATTATTCATCCACACTTGTAAAGAAAGTCTGTTACCTCTTTGAATTAACCTGCTCTGAAAATTTTGCAGTGCATTGACAGTAAGGCTCTGGCCGTTCGCAGCATTCCTTTGCAGAATACAAGGATCAGAATTAATGTAAGTGTGTATGAACCTGTGATACGTAGCCTCCTGAAGCCAGACAGAGGTCTCTTTTTCTTTTTGGGGAGGAAAATATTGCAAGACTAGGCCAAGGAGCACTCAAGCAGGAAAAGCACAAGAGGACAAACCTAGCGCTGAGTTTCATGTAGAGATGTTTTAACTGGTGAGAGGAGCGGAGGCAGGGTGAGAGGGAGAGAAAGGTAAAAAGGAACAAGGAACTGACAATTAGGAACAACTAATCACCAAGTGTGTAGCCAGGCGCATCCCCCCACGCTGGTGCCAGCGCTTGCACTGTGCTTGAACCTGTGCTGAATGCCAACGGCAGATAATTATAAACCCGCAGGGCAGGCCTCCTCTGTGCAGAGGGAGGAATGGAGCCTCAGCACAGCCTGAACTCCTGACCTTCTTCACACACCAAGCGTCTGTTGTGGGCTTCGGGAGGTGCAGGATGGGTCACAGCAAGCCGTGAGGCAAGTGGGAGAGAGAAATGAGAGGGGAGCGTGAAGCAGAAAGGTGGTGGGGCACGGGGGGTGAAGAGGGTTGGCTGGATGTTGGGGGTGGAGGGGCGTGACTGAGGGACACAGAGCTTGGAGAGTGTGGTGGGGGATGGAGGGATTTTGGGGGAGGAGGGTCTCAGTGGAGGGTCATTTCTTTGTTGGCATTCTTTGGTGAGAGCCTCCGACCAATCACAGAGGAGAAAGACCCACATTGCAAATTAGAGTGAAACCCACAGTAAGCAAAATCCCCTTTTGTTATGCCTGTTTGGTTATCTCCTCTCTCTTTATCAGCATTCATTAGGTGGGGAAGCGTAGCTATTCAGCACCTATGCATACAGAGAAAAGCCTTTGTTGAGCAGGATCATCTTTTAAAGTTTGTCTAACTTATCATTTCATTGTCACACATTGTTAATGGTTAATTATCTAAATCAATGATTCTTTAATGTTTTATGACATTGTTTATTGGTGTCCCATTAAATGTAACATCAAATTTAAATATTTGAAGAATAGTTTCATTACAGTGTTCCACTATTTATTAGAAAAATATATCAAGTTCAATTTTTGTAATTTTAAGAGTAATTTCCAATTTAATGCCATAATTTTTTACACATAATGTATATTAGTCAGCAAAATTGCATTAGTCAACTAATTGCATTAGTCTGACTGAAATCAAGCATATGAACGTTTACTTTCACTCAAATCCACCAAGACCTCAAACTTCTCATAGTGACACTAACTCATCCAGATAATTGGGCTGAAGTCAAGCTAATGCCTGCCTGTAAATGCTCGACGGGACTGGAAAAAAAAAAAGAACACTAAGAGGAGATGATTGTAGTGTTTCTTTTTGCTGTGTTTGCATACATATCGATTGTGGAGGTGAGGAGTGATGACTTGAGCTCTAATGAAACATCGAGAGGGCTGAGCGACATACAGCACACCCAATCAGCACAACAACAAAGAAGCACTTTGTTTTATTTTTTTATTGAGATCGTGCTGAAGTATCTGGCCCAAGGTGGAAATTTATTTCACCCAAGTTGAAGTTCCCAAAAATTCTTGTTAAGGTCCCATTACTGTTGATGGAGACATAAGCCAACAGTTGAGGTCCTTTAAACTACCTCAGAGCCCTGCTGGAAACTCACCTATGAAAGAGGTGGGTGGAATAAAGCGGAGGAGCTCACTTCCTCTCCTATGAACGTTGCATATATATGGCTAAAAGAGATACAGATACTTGATTTATATCTCTAAACTTATGTCAGGTTTTCTTAAAAGGGTATAACATGTCCCCTTTAATGAGCATTAACATCATGACACTTTCGTATCAATAAAATAAATGACTTCTTGTCTAATTTTCCATACATGGGACTCAAAAGCTGGATGTTTTTGAGTCATTATGAGTCAACATTAAATTGCATTTAAGGGAGATAGAATTATATAAACACTAAAAAACACTACTTTATTTACATTTGTTGTGTATGAGCTCTTTTACTGGTCTGCTAGTTTAACTGAATATTATATACATTCTGCTTTCAGGGAGAAATCCTTTTTATTTGTCAGCAAAATAACGGTAGTGAAAAAGGTTTGACTATATATATAGACCTTTAAAAGCCATTCTGATAATACTGGCCCCCCTTCAGACAGGATAAACAGGATACAGCAGAACCTCTTCTCTTTTTCATTTTCATCCAGCTGGCTGCTGCTGTCACCTATTGCTTGAATTCTTGATTCCATTTCCATTTTCAGGATTTGCCTACCGGCTTTTCCTCCATATGGAGCTGTCTCATCCACTGCTACTTCAGTAGTGATGATCATGATGCCCCCCCCCCCCCCCCCACACACACACTTGGTGGTTAACACTACTGCCTCACAGCAAGGCGGTTCCTGGTTTGGCTCCCAGCAAGGCTCTTTCTGGCTGGAGTTTTTAAGTTCTCCCGTCACTTGTGTGGGTTTTGTCCGGGTATTCCGGATCCCTCCCAACAGTACAAAAACATGTAAGAACAGGTTAACTGTTGAATCTCAATTGTTCATAGGAGTGAATGTGAGTGTGCGTGGTTCTTTGTCTAAATGTGGCCTTGTGATGGACTGGGATAGGCTCCAGCAGATGTCCACAATCCAAAATAGAAGTAAACATGTGTCGATGATCGAAAGACAGGGATTTATTTCCTCAAATCCAATTAAGAGTTTTTACTTCCAAGTTGCCTCTCTAGACACTTCATTTTGTGGAATATTGCGGTAATGTTTTCTTGGAGAAAACTCCACCTGTACATTGTCACTAATGAATTTCATCCTCAGCACAAGCAGCCAGCAGCTCATTGACTTCACTGTCACCTCAGTTTACTATTATCATGTTTCCCAAACTTGTCTCGCTCCTGAACGAATGCTTTCGTGGACCGTGGTGCTCTTTTATGTCCGTGATATGTTGCACAAGGACTATGAGATCATTTACGTTACGGCACCATCTGGTTACAACATGCTAAACACTCTTGCTTTGTTTCAGATTCAATATGCTTTAAAAAATTACCATTTATCAAACCATGGAGGCCGCCCGTTCATGAGCCTTGTGACGCTTTAGGACTTCGGCGGCATTGACTGGTGAAAAACAACAATCTGGTGATGGGTGGAGGGAAACGTGAGGAAGATACTCCACACAGTGATGAGTTGATGGGTTGCAGCTGTGTCAGGTATTGCCTGAGAGCCAGCTTGTGACGCCCACAAGAGCACACAGACGTTCACTGGGAGAGACGGAGGGAGGCAGACAGCCGCACATGGAGAGAAAAGGGAGTCAAAGAACAAAAGGGAGACAGACCTCACAGCACGCGCAGATTATGACAATTAAACAGCATTTTGCACATCTGTATCAATATATTCACAGATAGAGTACTGCTTGCATGATTGATTTAGGTCATTAGGCATATGTGTTAAGAAATAATTTAGTACCACATGTTTCAACAGTAGCACGAGGGCAGCCGGTTTGAATATTGAATATTTCTACTGGGAACTCAGAATTGAAATGGAAAACGTCATGACAGATGTTGCATGAAGATCCATCTCAGTTAACTAGTAAATGATGGCATATTTTATTCTAGTCACATGATCCTGAAAGCCACTTAGTTACCTAAGCCTTATTTATGCTTCTGCGTAGCAGGAGCACATGTAAGGTATGCACAGCCCCAATGCTGTCACTGGCATTTTTAATTCTGCGTTATTCGTTGCATCACTCTGTAATTACACCACCGACCACTAGGAAGTAGTCTATGTTCTTTTTTGCAGCGTTGTCAAGTTTCCTTTCTGTTTATGCCCTGTATGTAGCTCAGACATCACAGCAGAGCAAATAATGCATTTTTTTTACACAAGCTGAATATAATAAATGTTAAGCATTATTACGAGAACATTGCAGCAAAGTATCGTTCTACCTGATTTGAAAATAGAATTGGGGAAATTTCAAAAAGAAGAACAAATCTACCAGTTCCTTGCAGTCCACATCGATGTGATGTGTAGCCGGAAAATGTTGGAGGTGCAGGTCCAGCGACGCAGAGCTCTGCGGAGGAACGTTTGGTTGACAGAGAGGCTCTGCGTAACGTCATTGATTTGATGGAGAACCATAAATTAGGCTTTAGAAGGACCAATAACGGCAGCACGGTGGCTTAGTGGTTAGCACTGTTGCCTCACAGCAAGAAGGTTCCCGGTTCATTTCCCGGCTCGGTGGGTCTTTCTGTGTGGAGTTTGCATGTTCTCCCCGTGCTTGCGTGGGTTTTCTCCGGGTACTCCGGCTTCCTCCCACAGTCCAAAAACATGCAGGGTAGGTTAATTGATCTTTCTAAATTCTCCCTAGGTGTGAATGTGAGTGTGATTGGTTGTTTGTATGTGGCCCTGGATAGACTGGCGACCTGTCCAGGGTGTACCCCTGCCTTTCGCCTGATATGCGTCGGGATAGGCTCCGACAGACCCCCGTGACCCGGAAACGGATAAAGCGGGTACAGATAATGGATGGATGGAAGGACCAATAACAGCTGCTGCAGGGCTTTAATGATGTAGGCTGTTAGGACAGTTGAGAAATAAATTCAAATGAAATGTATATGTATGTATGCATGTGCAATACTGTCAATGCTGTCCTGAGTCATACAACATTTAAAGCATTTAAAGAAAACTAGAACATTTATTTTAATGCAAATTGCTTTAGGTAGAAGGAATCAGTTTTAAGTTGATGTGTTTTTAAGTAATGTGTTTGCTTTTGAAAAACCTTTGCAGAGTTTTGCCAAAGACGTTAATTGGCTCCAAGTTTGTGTTTGGAGTTTTGGAAACTGAGCTGCATCCATCCTGCCTTTATCTATATCAGCTTAATCCAATGCAGGGTCACAGGGACCTGCTGGAGACTAGTGGAAAGGCAGGGGTTACAACCTGAACAGGTCACCAGTCCAACTAAGCTGCAGTTTCAGGAAATATATTTAAGCGTTTGGAAAAATCTGTACCGGAACAATGTAGAATGTCTCCTACAGTGCTGGAAGCTACTCTTGGCTCAGACTGAGGTTGAAGAGCTGCTGTTGAATCTCACATAAAGGTGCAGTTATGTGTTGTGTCAACCCTACGGACCCCGAGGTTTTTAGGGTTGACACAACTGGACTTCCAACCTTGTTCTGTTTCAGATAGTTGAAGAGTCTATGCAGCTTGCACTTCACCTAGCTTCTGGAAAGAGGGGGTCTCGAGGGTCTCGGTCTCTGTTTTCCCTGATGTGATGAAAGATGCTGGCAAATCCCTGTGATTGAGGTGCAAGGTAAGACAGTAGAGGTGTGACAGGGAAGCTGTGGTTCCAGCAATGTTGTGAGATCTGTGTGGCTGGGAGCAGAAAAGAAAGATGCTGCTCTTTCTTTACCGAGGTGAACTTTATGGAAAAGGAAAACAAACATGTCCAGTTCATTGACTCACCCGGGCTTCCATCATTCTGATCTCTCTTCTGCTTGAAGCCAGTGATCACTTTCATCCCTGACCACACATCCCACACATTGTTGTGCTGGAGATTGCTCTCCAGCTTTTTCCTGTCTGCTCTTAACCCTCTCTAAGCTTGACGTTAAGCTGTTTTTGCACATTCATCAATGACACATTGTTTCCCTCCTTTTTGTTCAGCAGCTCCATCAGCTCATTGGTGATCCGGGGCATGTTAGTGGGGAATCCCTTCACCATCCTGGTTCATTTCTGTACTCCCCACACATCATTTTAGACGTTTAATGTGGTCTGTCACACAGTCACGGGTGCCTAAGTATTACAATTCTTGAAAAAAACACGCACACACATTATATATACATGATGGCCAGAGCACCAACGATACTTGTTCCATTTTCCCCCTGAAGTCGGACGTCAGAAATGTCAGCGGACCACCTCGGCTCATCTGGCCCCCTGCTCTCATCATGAAGATCTCTCTGGCTTTGCACTTTGCCAATTTCCCATGATTGAAAATAATTGGGACCAGATAACCCCCTCTGTCTCCCCCCAGCAGTCTTTGATCACTTCTGACCTGGCTCCCGCTCAACTCTGACACACTGGCATCCATTTCTTGGGTGGTTCGTGATTGCTCACAGACAGACTGTGACATGTATTGCGTATTGATGCGTGAGCCTCCAAATCCAAGTTGATGCAGTGAATATTTAAACGTCGCTCTCCGGCATTGGTGGAAATTGCACAATAAGCTGCTTTACAGGAATACAAGCAGATAATTGGGTGTTTTTGGGTGCATTTTGTGAAGGATAGTCATGAGAGATGAGAATGAGAAGCACACAAATATTTCCAAATTTGATTCAGGAGATTTGTAAATCCTGTGCAAATTACTGTTGCTTTTTTTTTTTTGTTTTTTCGTTCTCTCTTCCTGCCGAGCTCCTCTTTGAAACTTGTCTTTTGAGGCAATGACTCCCAGATGGAGGATATTAGATTTAATCACTTCCATTTGCTGGCTCTTTTACTCTCACTGCAAGGTGACACTCTGTCTCCTTCTGACATCTCCTCACAATAGACAAATACTGAGAACTCATCAATCACTTTCAACAAAGAACTTTGACACCCAAAGTCTGGTAGAAATAATGACAATTGATACCATATAGAGCTACAGATATATCTTTATGGAATGATTATTTCATATTCTGGTCTTTGTGTGTGAGTGGGCCTATCAGAGTGGGTTTTCAAAACGTTCACCTGCACTCTTTAAATTTCATAACTGTACTTATATGGGTAAAGCATATACAGACTGGAAAAAGTTGCATTTAATTTGCTTTTTATTACAAATATTGTCAAGGGTATTGGCGCAGCTTTAAAGATACACATGTGCCCTGCAGCATTTCTGCTGTTGAGCATCTGCTTTTCACTTTGCCATATGGAAAAGATGAAAATCAAAGATCAGAAAAAACCGATGTGTGAAATTGTCCATCTGCCTTTCCTGAGTCTGTATTTTTCTCTCTTCATATCCTTTTCTTCTGTCCTAATCTCTTATTAATTGCTCTTAATTGTGCTGTTCTTCCTACCTTCTGCCCCAACTGCCAGTCTCCAGAACCTCCCCATCCACCCTCAGCAACTACCATCCCTCAGCCTCTCCCACTCATCCGTCTATCCTTCATTCTCTCAGACAGACAATAAAGCAAGCTTTTCCACGGCTGACCTGCGATTCACCCTGACCTCCACAACATCCCAAACTGCAGACAACCATGGTGAGGGTGGGTTACAGCCCGGGATCCATGGTAGTGCAGAAAGCTGCTGCATCCTGTGCCAAAATTTGAGTCTCACAGAGCATATCGGGCAGTCTGCTCTGTTCAGCTCCTGGGGCTCATGGGTTCAAGCAGACTCCAGGCGTCCACTCCCCACTGCAGAAGAAGAGAAGAATGCTAAAATTAAGGAAAAGGAAAACTTCTCAGACAATTGCAGTTCCATCAAGGCCAAGGGGACTCTGCTCATGCTGCTTGTATGTGTTTCCGAGAACATTTGGACATTCATCTTACCTCAGGCATGTGCTTCTCCCCTCTTTTCACATGACCCCCATTTGACACAGCCACATCACTGACCTTTGGATCTGTCATTTGGCAAGCAAAAGTTACGTTTATGTGAATCAGATGTTCGAGAAGAATAGCCACGTCTTTCAGCTCAACCAGGATAGAAGCACCTGTTTCCAAATAAATAAATCTTCAGATAAAAATGATATGCTTTAGCTCAATTATGCCTTTAAAAGTGGAAATTTGATTCCCTGCCAATATATATATATATATATATATATATATATATATATATATATATATATATATATATATATATATATATATATATATATATATATATATATATATATATATATATAGTTTCTTTTTTTCCTTTTTTTTTGATAAGTAGCTCTAAGTTGCACTTCCCATATCTTAAATCCTAAAAATCTTGATTTAAAGCAGAGACCAAAGTCACATGTTTCTTCAGTTGCCTTCATCCCAGAGAAGCTTCCAAGCATTTTGACCCCGGTGTCCCAGGGTTGAGGTAGAGGCCCAGTCAGCCATGGTGGAACTTGAACCGTGTTAGGTCATGTCAACTCCTTGCTCAGCTCCCCTTACTTGAATGTAAATAAAGCTGGTCTGCTTTGGTTCCACATCAGTAGTGCCACTCTGTCTAGGCTGATGGCTGATGACATCCTAACAGGAAGTCTGTTGTTATTATTATTATTATGGTTGTTTTTTGTCCTTAATGGGGAAATGAAAATTATTGTAGGTCCTTTAGAAAACTTAAAAAGACACCTTTATTTGATTCCAACTCAATATTATGAGAGGATTTATCTAAGACAGTTAATTGTCACAGAAATGAACGTTGAATGAACGTTGCATCATCTTATCGTCTTCTTTGATGACGTGGATGTTCAGTGTGTCATCACATTAAGAAATTTGTTTAATTTGGTCGCAAACAGTGATCTCAATCTTGCATGGTTACTTTCATGGGATTTTACAATACATGATCAGAATGAATGTATATCAATAATTCAAACTTTGTTTGTATAGCAATTTTCAAATAAACATGTCTAACACAAATTCTCAACAGTATCAAAGCAATCGAAACCATATAAATACTTATAAACACTCCTTACCACCAACACCTTTCTAAAAAAATATATGACATGCACATGTACCTTATATAAGGTATAAATACCTTAACCCAAACATCAGGAAGGATAACACTAGGTGCCCTGGAGGATAAATGCAGTAAAAGAGTCAGTTGCACTAAAGCCCAAAGGTCACAGGATCAATCCCCAGCTATGTCACATGCCAAAGTGTCCCTGGACAGGACACTGAGCCCCACATAGCCTCCACGGCCCCAGCCACTCATAGTCCAAGTCCTAAGTTTGGATAAAAGGGAAAGGTTGTATCAGGAAAGGCATCTGATGTAAAGCATGTACCGAATCATTGAGCTGCTGTGGCGACCCTTACCGAGGGGGAAAATCCAAAAGAAGTGGCTTTGTATGTTCCAGTCATCATAGAGCTAAGCTTTACCCTGAAAATGGCTCACTGTGGCCTGAAGTAACAAGCTGTTGGAATTATTAACAAACTTTTCCTTTGAAAAATAAATAAATAAATAAAGCATAAATGACAATGATATACTTCAAGGCAGTGTTAAAATACAAGCAGCGATGAGTCTTTATATATTTGTAATTGTCCATATGTGCATAAAGAACTACTGGTAGATGTGTTATGTGTGTTATGTGTCATCTGCATAGA
Organism: Xenentodon cancila; assembly: GCA_014839995.1. Classification (NCBI taxonomy): domain Eukaryota; kingdom Metazoa; phylum Chordata; class Actinopteri; order Beloniformes; family Belonidae; genus Xenentodon; species Xenentodon cancila. Next base: position 19,021,662 of record CM026206.1, read on the forward strand.
GTTGTGCCCAACCTTCTCATTTACATCACATATGCAAAAAAAAGCTTCCAGAAATTGTAGATTTTAAAGTTACAGCCCTGATATATGTGAAAATTGTCCTCTGTTATATGTTTTCTGTTGTGTGTTAATGTTAGAGGCCTTGAAAATATGTTAGTATTTGACTTCGTAGTAATGAAAACATACTGAATAGACAGACATGAGAGTAATATTATTTTTTTACTCTAATTTTCCATTGCAAAGTAAAAAAGTAAGTCCCCCAAAATCAGCAACTACTCTTTAAAATTTCATAATGCTTCCATACTATTTTGTGACCTCGAGGAACCCTGGAGACAAAAGCAAAATCCAATTCAGCCTTTTCTCTCCTCCAAAGAATAATCAATTTTGACTGGAGACCTCATCCCAAAGCAAAGAAAAAGGAGAATACGGGCCTTGTCCCGAGAGGTCGTAAATTGTGGAGGCAGACCCAGTTAGGCAGGGAATGGAGCACAAGCAGAAGCTCCCTTAAAGAGTCGAGTGGCCTCTGTTTCTCCCAGAGTTTAACCCTCCTGCCTCTCCTCTCAGGCTGCTCCTTTATTCAGAAGGCTGATTTATTGGGGTTCACCAGGGAGAAAAACAAGCATAGTATAGCCATCAGCCTTGCCTTTGATAAATGACCCACACTGCTATCTTCATTCTAAGTGGGACCTAAAGTTCCTGTGGCTGAGAAAGAGGGTGTATGTAGGAAGTGGGATTAAGTTGTTTTTTTTTATACAGTATGCTAATGATGAAGGACGAAGCAGTAAACAAAAGCCTACAAGTGAAATCCGCGTGTACAGTAAATACCTCTATTGGTGACACAAATAGGGGTTAATAATAATGTCGTGCCTCTGTATGGAAAACAAAACCTTATCAGAAAATGAAATGAACGTAAAAGCTTTTTTGATTGTGTTTTTGCTATTAATTTAGAGTTCTCCATTTCTTGTCTTTCTCTGTCTCACCGTTGTCCCCCAGCCTGCCCCTGGGTGTCTCGATGCAACACAACCCCTCTTCTCCCCAAACGAAATTCTTTGGAAAGTCATTTTATATTACCCTTTGACTGTGCATTGAACTGTAAAACCACCCCATTGGAAACAAAATAAAAGGATAGGATAGGGAGAGAAGGGGGGATGGGGCAAGGAGGAGAATTATAATTCTTTGCAGGCCTTTGGTATTAACCCAAACACCAGAGCTGTCAGCAGTTCAGAGAGGGAGGTGCGAGGGGCAAACATTCAGTGTTAATTGGCACTTTGTAAGCTCTGAGCCTTCCTTTTGTGAGGGAAGTTGAAGAGAGAGTGAGTGCAGAAGAAGGGAGGAGAGGGGCTGGAGGGAGAAAGGGAGGGTGATCAGCAGAGAGGAGTGAGGGAGAAAGAGAGAGGGGCACAGAGAGAGAGCGAGAGAGAGAAAGAGAGAGAGAGAGAGAGTGAGAGAGAGAGAGAGAGAGAGAGAGAGAGAGAGAGAGAGAGCAGCCCTTATTCTTGTAGGTTTGTTGGCCCTTGTTGAGGGTGTTTACGGTTCACTTCTTATCCTTTGTTAATGAAAAAAAAAAAGAATTCATGTATCCCCCAGCCTGCCACCCATGTTCCCTGCGATTCCCCCACCAGTCTGATTGTAAGAGTGGGATAAATGACAAGCACATAACGAACAGACTGTCCTTTGAACATCATGAGTTTTACATACTAAGTTTTACTGAAATGGATCTGAAATTGTTTTTAAGTTGGGAATAAGCTACAGATTACTGTCCGTGATTAAACTGTACTTCAAATTCAACTTTAGAGACAAGAAATTAGCTTTTCTTTTACCACACAAATTTCTGTGATTATATGTTTGAGAACTTTGAAGGAACTGGGACATCTTTCTCTTTTCTGGCACACTCATACAATACACTCAAATGCAAAATGTTGTCCTCTCATTTTCAACATTCCCCTACTATCCAATTATTCGGATAAATAAATGTATCTGCGCTCCAGCATCTCTGTTTGTGGATTTTGGACAAAAAGCAAAAGACATCAGTCAGACTGACAGAATTTGGGCAGGAATGTTTGCAGCATTTGTTAACAATAAACGGTGCAAACCTGGGCATGTGACTGTGAGGGAGAGCCTCTGCACCCCCGACTGACCTGCTGGATGGATGTTTCCATTCATGCTGTCTACTATAAGTGTTCACCTGCGATACCTGCTGCATGTGTCATCATCACTACAATGTTCCTCGCACCTAGGCGACAAAAACTCCCTTGAGCATTCATAAAGTTTCATCAGTTCACTCCTCTACATGCTTAAGTTTGAACCTACATACACATTTAACTGCACTGACGGTTTTTTATTGTTTTTTTTTTCATTTCTGCTAGTGGCACAGTAATAAATAGGAAATAATACAGCATGTTTCAAGAGTTCAAAGAGGTTTTGTAGGTATAAACGTCTTCATGAACATGCCTCCTAATTTGCTGCACTCTGTGTTAATGGTGATACAGTGGAGCGAGCTCACAGCTCTGTCAGACCATTAGGTGCAGGATGTAGAAACACCCCGTCTGTCCTCTTTGTGGATCCTTTCCTTCCGCTGATGTGTTTGTAGTTATCTGAAATAATTAGAGGAACAGGTTGGCAGACCCACATGTACACACAGTCACAGACACACACACACAGATATGAAGGCACCTGTCTTTGAAAGAGAACGGCGGAGGAGGGGAGATTTGTTGGCATGAGGTTGGTGCACAAAGCACCTCTGGCCTCGTTCTGTCTCACCCCCTCTGTCCTCCTGACTGATGTAAATAATAATAGTGCCAGCAATGAAAGGACACAGGTGCCAAGCATTGTGCTGGTCTGAAAGGACCTGGGTGGGGGGGAGGTCAGAGGTCACAGGGCCACCTCATCCACCTCTCACACCCACACTTTTTATTCACGCTGATGCTCTCTTTCATAGGTTTTCATCTCGCACCCCCCCCCCCCCCCCCCCCCCCCCCCCCCCCCCTCTGTGTCTCTCGTTCAGTCTTGTCCTGTTGTTATTATAGAGCAATGTTTTGTGAAAACTCATCGGAGGTTGTGCACAAGCTCCATATTCAGGAGGATTAACGTTCTTTTCTGAATTAATCAGCCCACACACCTACAGAGATCAGTGGCCTCTTACTTAAAGAAGCCAGCAAATGGAATAAATTCCAACAGTTGCATAAAAGACGATTTATGATTACAATATTTATCCATTTACTTTAAACAGTACAGGTTCATATAATTACTTTATTCAGCAACACTACGTTTTAGGTTATGGGAGTACTCACACACAGTTACACACTGCTGCAACAGCACCATAAACGTATATAATCATAATTTAATTCAATCAAACAGTATTGATTACAGAAGATACATTATGTTTTGAAGTAGAGATCCTGTCAGTCAGGCAGCATTAGAGTCACTTCAAAGAGTGAGTGCAGTGTTATGTGAGTAGGAATGAACTGTTGTACAGGTCTGCGATCACCTGACGAAGTCTCTGTCTGATGATACAATGCGCTGTTTGGTTGCTGCGTTGTGAAGGGAATGTGCAGTGTTGGTCATTTTATTTTGCATTTTATGCAACATTCCTCTTTAAACAATTAGCTCCAGGGGCTCCAGAGCAGCCTGCAGCACAAAGATAGTCTTGTTTATCAGTTTGCTCAGTTTCTTTAAGACTCTCCATCAGATGACGGCAGTTAAAACTGCACTCTCCACCAGACATGGAGAAGATTTGCAGCATCTTGCTGCACACACTGAAGAACCTAGTTTCCTACAGAAATACAGTCGGATCACACCCCTCTTGTAGAGGTCCTTACTGTTGCATCTTCATTTTAAAACGACTGACAAAACAGAAAAAACTAGACATTTAGAAAAATTCTTTATTCACAAGATTCAGATCAGTAGGTTGAAATTCCTCTCCTCTCATATGTGATATCATCAGAACTGCTTGAGACATCAGCACAACGGTTGATCTACTGTATGTATAGAACACGGGCAGCCCCGCCAGGCCAGCACTTTTCCACAAATGCTATAAGGTTTACATTTAAACAGATGTGTTATTTGTGCAAAAGCTTTTCTGTGACACATTTGCGCATCATGACGTAAATCAATAAACCATGGCACTTTGATTGTACTTTGCGAACCAGGCAGGGTGCAGCACAACACAGCAGGGTTACGTGCCAGAGCGTTTTTCTTAATGTCCAGAGTAATGAATGTAAGCATACATGGATGTTTGTCTCACTGTGATGCTGAACAGGTCGAAGGGTGAACAGAATATAGATGTATGGATAAACAAGACAACATCAAAAAGTATCTTCTATACCAACTTGAAACCTTTTTATTGTTTTGTAAGCCTAATAACTCACCATAAAAGGAATATTTTGGTGCGGGATACCTGTTACAGGACTCGGGGATGTAGCAAAGTGGCCATGTTGGTAGCTAAAACATGACGAATAACCACAAAGAAGAGTCATAAGAAAGCAAAAAATAAAGAAACATGGAAGGAAAACAGGCATATAATAAAGTGGTTTACCATAACATGTTATGAACCAAACTAAGGAAGCATTAATTGGATAGATTAGAGCCATATGAGCCTTGTTTTTTTTAATGTTTTTATGTCTTATTACACTAATTCTTTTCTCTGATTCTAATTACTGAAAAAAAGAATAAACAACTTTTCCTCTGTGTGGCACTGTTGATAGGATTCTTTTAACCTAGATTTTTTGTTTATCTGTAAGTCAATAACTCAAAAACTAAAACTAAAAACAAAACTAAACTAAAAACTAAAATGAACAAGTTTTTCAAATCTAAAATTAAACTTAAACTTCTGATGTGGTTGAAACCAAAATGATTTTTTTAAACAAACTGAAAAACAAAATAAAGTAAAAACAAAGACCATTAAAAAGCTTAAAACTATTATAAGTGCCTCCATAGAGATACCCGACAGGCTCTCTTACCATGTCTGTGTTGTGTGCTTGTGCAGTTTATCAGAAATTACAAATCTCTTGAGTTGCAAATCCAATTTACAAATTAATGCAAATGTGCACACAAAGTAAGGACAAAATAAATATTAATAAGAAATAAAAATGCCCAGAAAGCTGCCTTGTAGTTCACTTATTCCTGATGTTGCTATGTAGAAGGGCTTCGTGTATGACAGGCAAATGAAACTGTAAACAAAGAGCAAACGCTCAACAGTAGTGCTGAGACAGAGTTCCAGTCCATAAATGACATTGTAATATATGAACGGCCCAAGTTAACAAGGTAAACAGGCAAGGTGGGAGCACAGTGCATTTTATTTACACACGTTCATGTTTACATGCACCAGGCCAGGAAGCGGTGGAAAATGATCCCTTTGTCTCCTGTTTGGTACATTACTGCCATGTGAAGTATTGCTGCGTTTAGCCACACAACAGCATCTAACCATAATTATGTGTCTGATTTATATAACAGCAGGCAAATGCTAAGAAGAGGAAGACAGACTCAGCAACATGTACCTACCCTCTACCGCTGAGCTACAGAAGCAAACGTGTAGCTCCCAACGTATCCGATTTCCCTAGTTAGCCTACTTTTGCTGAGTTCACACTGGACTAAGCACCCCCTTTACGCCCAAGAAAATGTGGCTTTTGTCACCATCCCTTCCTCAGTCTAATAATTCTGGAGTAGTAACACCTGATAATTGGCAATGTTGTGATTTTCTGACCCTTTCCACAAGTGTTAGGACCACAAAGACTTGTTGTTTCTGTTAGGAACTGAAGCCTCCTTCAAACAGCCAGCTCATTCTGCATCAGTAGCAACTTTATTCCACCCTGTGCAAGTGGCACAGAGGTGTGATCGGGTACCATTTCATGCGATGGTTGTTACTCTTCTGCACCACTTTGGAAAATAGTAAGGAAGTAACAGAGCAAGAGTGCTGTTTAAACTGACAGTGCAGAGAGGCATAACCGGGGCACGAGGATGGCTGCAAACTGCATGGAGAGAATGAAAACGAAAGTCTGCCAGGAGGATGGTGAGACTGGCCAGTGGGCTATGCAGCATCATTCAGGTTCCATCTAGCCCAGGCAAACCCTGTTTCCAGGACCTTGTACCAGCTGAAGGTGGAGTGCCATGTCTTCCTCTTGCCAGCCAGCTTCAGCGTGAGAAAGATGATGCACAAACATCAGCAGCGAAAGAGAGGATCCACGGTGCATCTTCATACCGTGGTATACTGTGTGACAGCGGGTCGTGGCTGTTCGTAGCTCAGCCACAAATTCCATCAAGTTCAAATTCCATCACTGAATCAGTCAACGACCCTGATATTAAGTCTAGTGTCTACTGAACCTGTCTTCTGTCGTGTTTGTGAGTTTATTCATGACACACCAGAGGGGAAGAAAAAAACAAAAGAGGAAAGGAATAAAAAAAAAACAAAAGGAAAACATGTCTACTGGAATTAATAAAGGAATCGATCGTCAGCAGCAACACAAGCCGCATGCTAATTTAGGTGCAAGAAGGTTGAAACAGCATATGCAAGAACTGTATCAATGCTCTTCTCGGAGTCTTAGAAATAAAATGAATAATTTTTAACCAGAATGAAGAATATGTAGATCTGCTGGGATTTCTATGTGTAGGCATTTTTAGAGTTTACAGAGAGTTGTCTGATAAAGAGAAATATCCAGTGAGCAACAGGAAGCCTTGCTGATGCTAGAGGTCAGACGAAAATAGCCAGACTGGTTGAAGATGACAAACACACACACACACACACACACACACACACACACACACACACACACACACACACACACACACACACACACACACACACACACACACACACACACACACACACACAAATCAATAACCACTTGTTACAGTCAAGATATGCCTAGGTAAGACAGTAGTAACATCTCTGAACATGCAAAACATAAAAAACAGTAAAAAAACCAGTAGAATACCATGCCCCCTGTTGTACTTGTGTGGCTTCTACAGTCAGATGTGAATCCTCAACAGATTTGCACCACGAATGCACAACCAACAAATCTGCAGCACTGTGTGATGCCATCATATCAATATAGACTCAATTCTGGGAGGAGTGTTTCTAGTAGCTCGTTGAATCTATACTATAAAGAATGATGGTACGCCAAAGGAAAAACAGGCTATATTGGCTATTTTAAACTTTCCCAACTCTTCGAATAAATCACCTGATTCGCATTCTAACTCAATGATTACCCATCTTTAGCCACACGGAGGAACTTTATCAATATCAAGTACACACAGAATACAGTAAAGTAACACGCACAATATGGTTTTAGTGTGTACATCGAGGCCATCCTTTCTGCAGAGCTCAAAGAAATGAAAAATGAAAGTTAGGCCTTGAAGATTAGGGAAAAAAAGATGGTTGAGGTGTCCACGGATAAGTGACTATGCATGGTCTGAAACATGCCATGTGTCTGCATCCGCGCATTATGTGCAGAAATGTAAAGCTCAGGACACGTTGTAGCGCTGAAAGGCAGAAAAAAGGAACATGTTGCTAAAATTGTGTTTGACTTACTACAGTAGGACACCTTAAATCTTTTCTTTTTTTTGTCTTTAATTAAATAACTTTCTGTGCAGAAATAAGCAGAACACAACCTCTATTACAAACTTCAGTAAGTAGGGTCTGATACATTAATCAGTCTGCCACCTTTCAAGTTTTATGTGCAGCCAGGCAGCTTTGCCTTGGTCTTGACCTTGGCTGCTTGCAGTCATAATGAAATTGTTTGATCTTGACAAAGAGCCCACACTATGCCCGGAGGAAAACCTCTGCTATACACAAGAAATATGCAAGCAGCGTTATTTTCATTTGCACCATTCACAGAAGGACACAAAAAGACTAATCACTGATTGCTGCATTGAAGTTTTGGTGTTTACTGTCCAAATGCATGTGTTCACATCACTGTTTTAGACATTATACTCCTCCGCCTGCAAGATCTACACATGGTGGAGAAAGAGATGCTAGAGCAGGGTGAGAGGATTTATTACCTAGCATTAGGAGCACTAATCTGTTGCAGGTGTTTCTGGCTGTGCTCCCAGGCCATGCCTGCTCTCCCCTCCAGGAGGCCCCAGCATTATGTGTATGAAAAGGGAAGAGATAGAAGGAAGAAAAGAAAGCCCCCGCTTCTTTCCATGGTTTCTTCATGGAAATATTAAGGGTGTCAGGATAAAGAAAAAAGGGAACATATACTCTAGACACATGTTGCCATCAAATCAGTCACAAGACAACAGAAAACAGCTGAGTGTACATCGATTTAGATTCAAGGGGCTTTTCTTCTTGTTGTAGAACGTCAAAAGTATCAAAAAGACACTGCTTGTTCCCTAACTTTTCAAACTACATTAGTCTTAGCAGATCTCTTTTCGACAAGGACAGCTCGCTCCTCGTATACAGTAGAAGCCGCTCTAACAGCAGGACACAGTTTCTATGGTGTGCTACAAAAGCGGAAGACCACCGAGCTGGATTGAGCCCACAGCTTCACAGTAAGCCTGTGGTGCCTTTAGGGTTGATGAACAAAGGCACAAAGGAACCCGTAGAGAAAGCTGTGCTCTGTAGGAAGTCTGCAGCTCCTACTGAGGGTAGCTTTGGGAAGACAAAACTAAATAAAATGATAGAATGCAGGGGAGAGGAGCACAGACAGAGGAACACCATGGGTGGATACTGTTATGGAGATGCAGATTTACAAAAGAAAACAAATCTGTTCGTTCTGTTTGTGAAGACAAGGCAAATTAATATGAAAATATTAGACTTATTAACTTTAGCACCATAAAATGCCCAGTGCTTTAATAAGTAGGATCACTTTGAGGAAATGGAGCTGGAAGACACTGGTTGAGACGGAGACGCTGATGATTCCTCACAACTTAAGCACTTGTGCCCTCATGTGGATGCTCAAAGTACAAAACAATTTAGATCAAATTCATTCAATTATTTAACAAAACTACAATTTCACTTTAATTTTTTCTCCACAATGCCTCCAAACTAAATACTTCCACCAGATTACATGTATTTCACAACCTTATATTACTGTGATTTAACAAAATTAAGACGGTGCACACTAAACAAATGAAGAGCCTATGAAACATTATAACTTGCTATTAATTGAATCAACAGTTTAGTGATATGGTTTGTAGAAATTTGAATTGGCAACTGGACATTTATTGTTGAGTTTTCCATAGCGTGGTTAGTGAGTAGCACTGGCTGAACTAAGCTCGTCTCTTTGAGCTAAACTCAAATTAAACAGACCACAACCCAAAAAAGTTGGGACGCTGTGTGAAATGTAAATAAAAACAGAATGCAATGATTTGATAAATTCATAAATCCGTATTATTTTTTTCCCCAGAGAACATCAGCAACATATCAGACGTCGAAACTAGGACACTGAAATTTCATGGAAAATATCAGCTGATTTAAAATGTGAAGGCAGCAGCACATCTTAACAACGTTGGAATAGAGGCAACGAAGGAAGTCGGCACAAATTAAAAGTGCAAACAGCTCAGAAACAGGACTGAGTATTAAAGGAGCGTTTCAGCCAGGCAGGAGGGGGAAAAGGTTGACCAATTCGCATCAAAACAATCTGGAAAATGTTCCCCAGTGTAAAATTTAAGACATTGAAGATCCCACCATCTATAATGTATAATATCATCAAAAGATTCAGAGATCGGAGGGAATCTCTGTGTCCAAGGAACAAGGCTAAAGGTCAAAACCGGATGGTCATGATCTTCAGACCCTCACTGTTTTAAAAACAGACTCCCTACTGGAAATCCCTGCGTGGATGCAGGGAAACTTCCACAGATGACTGCACACAGTTCACTGTGAAATCCACAAATGCAGCTAACAGCTTTATCATACAAGGAAGACGTCATATATGAACACAATCCAGACGCCCCTGTCTCCTCTGGACCAAAGCAGTCTGCCGAAAAGTACAGAGAGGCTTTGGAACAACATCCCATCCAGTCAATGTCTCCTTCAAGGAAATATCGGTTCATGGAATTTGCAGTTTCTTGCATTTTGTATATATTTACATATTACTCAGCGTCTCTGCTTTTTTTGGAAGGGATTGTACTTATGAAATACCAGTTAAGGTTTATGTAGTTTGTCATAATATAACTGTATCTTGTGCCTATGTGAATGCATTATGCGCATAATATAAATGCAAGCTATGTGTCAAACCTCTAAACACATCTGCGTCAGTACTGCAGATAGATGTTCATCATGGATTGTAGTTGTAGGAGTTCTGGATTAAATAGTTTGTTAAAGAAGGAGTCCAATCTTTGACAAGAGCAACAATCTGGGTGAACCAAGGGTAGTAGAGATCCAGCTGTCTCGTTGCCCCTGTAATGATGATGTTCAGGGCTGCTTCAGAGGCAGGGTAGGCAGGCACCTTGGTGATTCCACTGGGAAACAGAAAAAGGCCTACACTTAACTAAAAGAAAACCCTCACACGCACACAATATATATGTAATTTTGACAAACCTGACTTTCTCCATAGCCGATTCTGTATCAATGAGCCCCAGCGTGCATATTGAGATGGACACATTACTCTTCTTCATGGAAAGCTCATGATAAAGGGACCCAAAAAAACCATTCAAGGCGAATTTTGTAGCGGTATATGGTAGCGTGAAGGGACTGGTCATTCTACCTGTGAAGCACAAACATATGTCAGACTTCAATTCAGACTCTTCTGAAAAAGATAAAGTTTTTATTCTGCTACAAAATCAACAAATGCAGATCAGTGATGGAACTTTGAAGAATCTTCTAAAGGGGCGCTGGAGGGAGGCAGTTGTGTTATCTGGTGTTTTCAGGGTTAAAAAATATCTCTGAAAAGCCGCATTTATTGTCCATCAGCTCTGCCACACTTATTTATTATTTAGAAAGTGACTCAACAGAATCACAGTGTCATAGATTCTTACTATTACTTTCATTAGTAGCAGCGCTTTAAAAAAAATATGGATGATAAGGCCAATCAAACCACATATAACTGATAAGGAAAAGCATTTGTGCAGATACTGATGCAGGTGTGTGAACAGTTTCACAAGATGCTATCAGGAATTGCGTGAAAATAATGAGCCGTGCCTACCCAAAAGTGATGAAACAATGACCAGAGATCCTTTACTTTGCTCAAGGGAGGGCAAACCTCTCCAAGCCATCTGAACATAGCTGAAGAAATTGACCTTTAAAAAACAAACACGGAGGCGCATAAGCATAGAAAGATCATAGCATTCCCTTCGTTTTATGTGCTGATAGACCATCAAAGCGCTCCATTACCTTCATTAGCCACCTGGTGTGTTCCACATCTCCCTCCCACATGCTGAAGGGGCTTGGGCCAATGTGGTTGAGAACGAGGTAATCCAAGCCTCCCAGCTTCTCTACAGCAAAATCCACCACTTTGTCAGGCTCAGACTCATTGGCCATGTCTGCTGCTATATAGAAAGCGTTCTGGGCTCCCAAACTCAGGCACTTCTCTGCCACCTGCAGCCCACAAATGGTAAACGGTTAAAAAAAACAAAAAAAAAACAACATACAGCTTGTAGATCAATTTGAACAATCTAATGATGATTCACAAAACCCTGAAATGGATCATCATGAGAAACAGAAGATGATCAAATGAGTGAAGTCATCCCCCAAATTAGTCGGGAGTGATAGTGGAAGCACTCAGCTCTTTCCTTGTTATATCCAAGAAAAGTGTTACCCCCATCCCTCTCCAAACAAATTTTAAAGTAAAATATTGAGTCAGACATGCAATCATTTTGGGATTTTGTGTACAACAACATGATTGATTGTGTGGCACAACTGAACAGTTGAAAAATACTCACCTGTTGTAAAACTTTCTCCCTTCTTGCTGTAATGACAATTTTGGCTCCAAAACGGGCATAATGATATGCCATTTGTTCACCAATACCTGTACTGGCCCCTGTCACCACTACCCTGGCACCTCTGAGAGATTCTGAAACAAATTCAGTCCATGAAAGACAAATACAATCATACTGATACATGAAACCCCCAAAAAGTTTAGACAAGTCGTATATATTTGTATATTTAGCAGCTCAGGTGGGACTACACACATGCATGTGACGGTAAATAAAATAGTTTTTATATGTATATTACAGCAATATAGACATCCTTGGAAAGATTTAAAAAATGACTTGATTACAGTTAAATGGTTATCTCAGTATGTACCCCCCCCTTTTTAATCTGCAATCATACAGCTCACAGAATCTTGTTCTAAAAAGATAAGATAATCAAAGTCCTCTGCAGGTTGGTTCAGGGCAAAGAACATTTTGATCCCACTCAGCATTTCTAATAGGAGTCACTGTGTTATTATTAATTTAAAAAAAAAGAAGTGTAAGATTTCTGAGCCCAAGCTGCGGTAGTGGCTTAGAGCATGGCAACATAATGCTGCAGTTGTTGAAAACACTTCATGGTGTCTGCAAGCGTCTCAAAACTACGCCATTAACTCAGACCACATCATGTCATTACTTGTGGAAAACTGAGCGTACAGTGTGGATGAAAGCTGTGTTCTCCCTGTGGTCAGGCCTTTCAGTCACAAGCAGAGAGCAGATTAGCACCAATTACTCGCTCAGTTTGTGTTTCCACTCCCAGATTTTTCAAAGGGAACATTAAACATTCATAATGATTATTATGCACGGATAACTTTGTGCAGTGCAAAGCAGTAGGCATGCACTGCAACTTATCACCAAACAACGTGTTTATATAGTCTTTGAGAAAGAGTGGAGCATGTTTGTTGAAGTGCCTATGAAATAAATTTTAGAAAAGAAAAATAAAGGATCCCATCCTGCACTCAGGGGTCCATACTAACTACCTACCTACCTAACATACTAACCACACTAGTTATCGCCTGTTGTCACCCTTTAATTGCAGCAAAGCTAATGGAGGGACACAAAGGGCGGGGCTTCCGTTTTTACCAGAAACTCACAAATATGTGCAAGCAAAGGTACTCTGTTATCTGTTTAACAGGAATTTTAAGCGTCATAGTCCCAACCGTATCGGTCCACTGTGGCATATGGAAGTTAATGTGATGAGGATGCTGTGATGGGGTAAATAATTTACTACGAGACGTTTAACAATTATGAAACCTTTTCACTCTGCAAACAGTCAGTACCCAATTCTATGTTAATGCTTGGCCCTTGAAACCAGAAAAATTACAACAGTAATTACACACCTACAACAGATTCTAGACATTGAACTGAGGTTATATTTCATGAGCTTAATGCCTACTGTATACATGACAAATAGCCACTGTCTAATGGATTAAGAAAAGGCAAAAACTGTGCACTTCATGTCTAACCTGGTCTAAAAATAAACCCCAGTAATATAAAACAGAGACTATCATCCTACTTTCAAAAGCATGCAGCTGCGTGTTTGCTACTGTAAATAACAACTAAATACACAACAAAAGCATTCACTTAATCTGCTTTAACTTACCTGGATCAAAACTGGGCGTCGACCACTTGACAGCTATGTAAACAACACACAAACTCACTATCAGGAGTTTTGTGAATGACCCCATGTTGGAAACCTGCTGCTAGTTAGATCACAGCTTTTCTAAGTTGATATCGCACAAGTGTAAAACTTTTTAACAAAACTAGTTGCATGTAATCAGCTTCGCTTTCTCTCTCCCTGTCTGGGGGCGTTCGGCTTAGATGCAACTTTATTGGACTTTAATCAGGCCCGGCCCTCTTTGCAAAAAACATCTAAAGCATATTTTATATTTGCGTTGACGTTTTTCGCACCAAGGCCTGGACTATGTGTTTTAAACGACTATACCTCTTACAAAAGACAAAAAAAAGTAATAATAAATAAATAAATATATTGCGTCACAAAGCAACGAATCTGCCGCACTGAAATAGCCTCAGTTTCTTTAAAGGAAACTTTATTAACACAGCAGTGGCGCACAGGGCACACAGCTCGTCCTTCAGTGCAGATATCTCTCTTGTGTTCCGTGCTGTTCGTTTTTCAAGTGTTTCTTGAAAACACAAATCTGAAATTGCACAGCTGTGGACCATGGCGACGAGGATTCTGCCCGTGGTGAAGTTAGTATATTCCATTTCACTCGTTACACTATTTTAAACATCGGAGACGGAGTTGCTAAGTGGTCGCTTAGCCTTCGTGAGCTAACTGAAGCTAAATTAACAGTCGACGTCAAAACACTCGTTTACTTAAATTTGCTCCGTAATTTGACATTAGCGTTATTTGGCTCTTTACGTGTCTTTGTTCGTTCAGATATGTTATTAAGCTTTAGTTGTCAGTCATCCAGAGGGACATTTAAGTGGTAGTAAAACTAGTAAAACTATGTGTATGTATATGTATATATATATATATATATATATATATATATATATATATATATATATATATATATATATATATATATATATATATATATATATATATATGTGTGTGTACGGTGGCTGACCGCCTGGCTGCACCTGTCCTCCCGTTCGCAGACTGGCCACCAAGGTGACCATTGCAGGAGGAGCTCTTTACGTCGCCTGTGACTCTGGTCTGCTGGGGAGCAGCCAGCAGGGCTCGGAGGCCTTAGAGAAAGCCAAAGCAGCCATACCACCCGCCATAGAGGAATGGATGAAGTACTTTGGCCTGGAGGTATGCACAAGATTCACGGATCTGGATGTATAAACGTTTTTGCATCTGTTTTTTTTTTTTTCTTTTTTAAAGGAGGCAGGCAGATCGGGCATCAGGTACTTGACATTGCAGAAGATGATCCAGACTTTAACCAAATTGCTGTGTCATTGTTTGTCCCTTTTGGGATAGTAAAGCAATTTTACCAAACATAAATATTTACAACACTATAAGCCTTCGGGTTCTGCTGGTTTAAAAACCAGTCATGGGGTTTTATTAATAATAATGATATTGATAGCAGCAAGAAAAGAAGTGTTGATATACCATTTGGGTCAATTTTGATTTAAATTTCACATCTATACTTTATTGAACCATCCTTGAGTCATCAAACAAAGGGTATCTCTTTAAAGGTGATGTCTAGTACACAGTTTTTCTACAGATCTAGATTAGTAGATTTCAGAGTTACCACCTTCAGTCTGAAATTAAAGCTCAAACCTGAGCACGCTATGCTTATCTCTTTTAAAATTTGTATCTTAAAGTGGTATAATTCTTAAAATAAAATAAAAAGTTCACTTATTAGTGACAGACAAAAGTATGAACAGAGACCCTTTTTTTTTGCCTTGTTTGTCCCCAGGCTCAACTTCCAACCATGCCCAACATTGAATTTTCCCCAGTAAAGGCCTGGAACTCTGGTAAGAACTAAGAGACTTGTTTATTAAAAAAAAAAAAAGAGAGAGAGAGAGAACAAGGCGTACCTACGTAAAAAAAATGGGGTCATGAGTTACATGCCTGTATTTGCCGTCAGGTACCTGTTGTAGTACATTTGTTATAGTACATTCAGTGGTATCTACGTCATTGAGACGGTAAACAATCAGTTTCTGTTTGAACCTATGACTTAGACTTGTATTACTGTACTGGATAAGTCCTTGAAGGTGTTTTTATTTCTTTGCAGGAGTGCGGTGGACAATTTCAGGCCTTTCAGAGGCCCCAACAACAGCAAGTGAATACACAAATCGGGGATTTCAGTATGTGAAGGACTTGATCAAGTGAAAGGGACTCACTGGGTGACCTCATGTTATCAATCTGATTTTTGCACTTGAGAAAAGACATTACTCCTTCAAAAGTTTTAGACCTTTGTCCAGGACAGAAGATGCAACATAAAAGAAAGCAGCCAGGTGAAATTTATATGAAAGAAGAGTGTTCTGTGGATATTGTGGTTCTCCATTTGAAAATGGCATTAGAAGGAAATTGTACATACTTGATGGCAGCAAAAGGTTTTAAGTAACTTGTCCATTCAATTTAATGCCAACAATCACCATTGTTCAATGAAGACCTTTGTTGCTCTGTTCCTAACTTCTCCAAATCTTAGATGATGTCTGTTGTACATAAGCAGTTTGTGAGTAATGGTATTAAAACAAGTCTTGTCTCTAATTTCTTTTGAGTAAAACCTCTCAACGCTCTGGTCACTACGTTAAAGAAACACACACACCTAATGTGCAAAAACAATCTTTATTTCAGAAAAATGACACAAACTGCCATTTGGTTTTGCTATAGCGGAACAAGGTGAGGCAACTGAAGCGTTAAGAGACTCAAAGCTACAACATTAAAAAAAACACGCCACTAGAAGTGGTGTTGAGCTCTTGCTTTTTCATTTGAATGCAGGAACAGAACTGATTCTAACACATTGTCATTTCCTAATGTCAAAATAAAAGTTCAGGGCCTTCAGGCACAATTCAGGTGACGCATGCAGAATTAAAAGAAAAAAGTTAAATGAAAGATGCAAACTTCAAACATCTGAAAAGGTGAGATCGCCTTAATACAACACCAACAAAGTAAATGAAAAAATTCTGCAAAAAAAAAAAAAAGTCCAATGTAAGACATTTTAAAACCAGTCACTAATATTTACGGTTAACAAGTTTGTGTTAGATTATGGTCTTGAAATATTCTGTAATTTTAAGTATATTTTCACAAGATGTTGGTAAATTGGATTAAACACAAGCAACATTACAGAGAATTATACACAAATTTTACAGATTAAATACTGTTAACTGAATGTAGTGCAGCATTTTTTTTTCTTCATGCGTGTCATTTTAAAGTATAATACCGCAACATTTAAATTCAATGGATAAGCATTTAAGCGGAAACATTATACTGTACCTAAACCTAAATATGTAAACTTCCCACACTAAAGTGCTACTAACAATATCAACAATGAGATTATACAACCAATGATGATAAAGGTTACCTCTGGAAAACATTTTCTCCATTACTATAACACACTGATGGCTCTTTCAGTGTTTCTACTTGGGAATGAAAACTATATATTTACCCTCATATGCAAAGATTCATTAAGAGCACAGACTGTCAAGAGAAACGTGTACAATATGATGAGCCGGAAGGCACTTTATGAATAGTGTGCGTTTAAATTCAAATGCAAATATAGCATTTACTTGTGATATAAACATATGGAGCATGTGTGGTGACAACCTTTGGTGACAAGAAGAGAAGCCAAGCAAGAATCACGTGATATAGTACATTTCCAATTCATATACCACAGCTATGAATGTTACAATACTAAATATGGTGCAAATATTCAGGCATACATTGGCATTTGATGAGAAAAGGGACTCATTAAAGTGATAATGCAAGTGTATGAAAGCATCTATTCCAAACACTGTACATCAAGCTTATTAACTATTTCAACAAAACCAAAGAAAGGTGTCTTAACATGTTCTGCGCAGATTTCAGTCATTGGTTTTGATTAAGTGAACCACTTTACAGACCGATCAGTGGTGGCAGAGCAAACGCAGTAACAACCGCACATCTGGTAGCAGTGCAACCTTAGACTGAAACGTAGATATCTACAAAGGAGAGCAGCCACGATGAAAGAATCAGACTTTTGTCCATCAAAGGGAGAAAGAAAGAAAAAAAGAGCCAAGCATAGCAGTGCTACAGTTTTGCTGTGCATAAAAAAAGGAAATTGCACTGAATTTTGAACAATAAAGCACATCAGCTCTTCATCCCTGCCATGGCTTTAAACAACATAACAGGTGGATCAGAAGCAAATGAAAGGAGGCCAGAGAGAGCAATGACAAGTCTCCAGTTTCTCTAGGTGGTTTTGACCAAGTCATAGACATGAATATGAAAGTCATCATCGTATTTGATGTAGTATACCGACGGCTTAGCTGGGACCTGGTAGATGACCAGGCCGGTTCTCTTCACACCCTTGTCAGTAACATATTCCACTTGTTTTCCCACCAGACTCTCCGTTTCTTCTCCTGGCTTCCTGTCTGCAGGAAGCAGGTGCTTGTTCTCTGAGGAAGAAACGAGGGAATCATTACAACATCTTGACTGCTATTACTGATAAGACAGATTACTTCAAAAAGAGCCAAATAAAATCTTTCCAATAGCTGTCAAAGCATACCGTTCAATAGTTCATCCTGTCACTTAACTCAGCTAAGCTCTCCATTTACCTGTAACTGTGGTCAAGGTGAAGGTACGCTCACTGTTGATAAAGTCATTACAAAATATTTCATAAACAGTCAAAGCCTTTCACTCAGTCTCCAGAAATCTGTGAATTCAGCCATGTGCAGAAACTTTGGCCTGAACTTTATCAAGTGTTTCTGTCCACACATGCACTACTTGTAAGGAAATCCACTTTAAATACCAGAGATAAGCCTCCATAGATTTCGGGTGAGGCTGGACAAAGTACACTGGATACCAGTTTATTTACAGCAATGTCGAAACGGTAGAAAAAGCTGTTAAAAAAACACAAATACTGAAAAGCAACAGGCAATATTGTGAACCTGCGGCTCTCATCAGCGTGCACACACCCTTGATGTGAAAGAACTGAGAGTTTTAATGCAGTTTTTACACTGATTAATCCAGAATTACCCCCCCAAAAAGCCATCAAACTAAATCTCACAAATATCATTGGAAAAATAGAGCACAAGAAATAGAATATTTGCGTGACAACAAATCTAATTTAAAAAGGTGAAAAAGGGTATTACATGTAGTTTTTTTTTAAGTTCTTTAAAGAAAAACTACCTGATTTAACGTCAGGTATTAACTTTAAACGTGTTACAAAAGATTTAGGTCAGTGTAATGTCTTTAACCTTAAGCAAAAGTCTAACTATTGGTGGGCTCACATGCCAAAAAAAAATAAATAAAAGATCTTCCATACTGGAATAACAAGTATTATGCACATATTTGTGCCTCTAGATATTACTTTAAAGCCTTGGGACAAGACTGTTGAAGACCTAATAAAGATCTGTGAAGTGCTGATTTGACTTAGTTACCTGCTTCAGGCAAAATTCTGAGATCTCCATCAGCGTAGTCATCCCATAGCTGGTACATATAAAGAACAGGGTCCTTTTCATAAGTTATATAATACCAGTTGGTCATGACTGGAGCTCTGGAGAGGACCATCCCTCTCCATTCATTCTTCTCTCCATCCTCCTTTTCAAACAGATGCTCCACAGCTTTGCCCACCAGCTCCTCCGCCCCTGGGGGGATCTTGATTTTGTTGTTTACTGGGGAGATATATTTTTTAGATAAGATAGACAGAAACACATACACTAGCTGTCTTTTTATCATTTAAAAGTTGAGAGCTCAAGCTTAATGTCTTCTGAGCTGAGAACGCAGGTTGGTCAAAGTCGACTCACCAACTTTTTCTGTCAACACTTGCAGGTTGGACACTCGCTCATCCTTGAACAGCTCGATCCCATAGACACAGTCAAAGCCATCATATTTCACCATGAAGAGAGAGGGATTGACGCTAAGTCTGTCAAGTACGGTTCCCTTCCATTTGCTCTGGTTCCCCCGCTCTCGCCAATTGTGCTGAATGCGCTGTCCCAGAATGCAGTTAGGGTCCGTGGTTATGGTTTCACTCAGTTCCCCACTGCTCCGCTTTCTGGCAAAACAAGATTGGAATGAAGATCTGTACGTTTGTTATCGAAGTTTGAAACAAACTACAGCATTCAACAGAGATTAGTACAGGCATGTCCAATATCATTTAAACCCTTTCAGACTTGAGGCAAAAGCATTTATATGTAACAGAAAAAAAAAAGATTGGGTAGGGTCTTTTGATTTAGGATGAGATAATCAAGTTACATCAGACTGGAGGAAGAAAATAAAAGCATTCATCAGGCCTGAATGACTTAAACATCAGATTACTAAAAACACCTTAATAACTGCATCACTTACTGGGGTTAAGATGTTACAAAATAATACATTTAGTTTTATTATACTGAACATACAGGATCTACGCATCTTTTTTTTTTGTAATCCACCTAATGTGTATTAATGTACTTGGGTCAGGAGACACTGTGCATGGTTTTCACTTCGTTCTGTATAAACTCATGTGATTTTGGCAGTGTGCTTTGGATCAAAACTGTGCTTGAATATTATTTTCCTGCCCACCTTCTGCACACTAGGTGTCATCTTGTCAGCCGGTAATTTGGTATATCTAGAAGCATTTGTGTTTTATTTTTAGTAAATGTGGTCTCCATAACAACTTTACTGCACATGTGCAGCCCGTTATCACAGTGCCACAGTATTTCACTGACAGAACCATGGATTATGTGAGTTTGAGGGGGGTAGGGTGTGAAGGGGGGGAGGCATTTTTTCTTCCACACGTGGCAAGAAAAGTTTGAGCACCACTGGTTTAAGCACAAGCTGTGGTAGGTCTGAACAGCTACACCCGCTGTACACCATGTGAGATTTTTGTTTTGTTAATAAGTACATTCCTGTGTTCAACCAAGACCATCTATCATTCAGTTGACCACTTGACATCTGGAGATGATCAGCTAATATTTTACAAAATTCCATGGCAAATATTTCATGAGGTAGGTTAAGAAACAAAATGAGTTTGGTTGTTGCGTAAAAATGTTTTAATGAACTTCCAACATAATTATAAGCGTATGACAATTTGTTCATTATTTTTGTGCAAAACAGATCAACTACAGCAAAGAGAGTATTCAGAAAAGTAGCTTTAAATCAATATTCATGTAAATCCTGCCCCATTTTATTAATAGACATATTTGAAACATGAAAAAAAACATGGTAATGGCATTGATCAAAGACCCTTAGCTGTTTCAGGCATATTCAACTTCCAGAAAAAATGCAATTATTAAGAAGCAATGTGATCATTATAGGTTTAATGAAAAATGTCATCACACTACTGTCGCTTTGACTCAACATACCTGCCCCTTTTCTTG
Organism: Xenentodon cancila; assembly: GCA_014839995.1. Taxonomy (NCBI): domain Eukaryota; kingdom Metazoa; phylum Chordata; class Actinopteri; order Beloniformes; family Belonidae; genus Xenentodon; species Xenentodon cancila. The sequence continues at coordinate 19,042,479 of CM026206.1, forward strand.
GACATGCCTCCAGAAATTCAAAGATTACTAAATGAGAGAAAAAACAGGACAATATTCAGTCATTATGAGGGTAACTACCACCAACATATTGAAAAAGAAAACAAAAAAACAGTGGCACAACATGGGAGGCCTCTCCTTCAGCAGACTGGCTGTGTAACAGACAGGAAACGTGTCAGGCCGCAGTTCCCTCAACAGACTGACAGGTCCGGCAGCCAATGAGCTGGCGCGATATAACTACTTCCTATGATTTAGTAAGACTGCAGACAGCCGTGGAGGTCACCGTTTGTAAAGCATGTAAAGCAAGTCTGTGTACGTGACACACACTTAAGCCTGTCGGGGAAACGTTTGCCCGGGATAACAGAGTAAGGATGGATGAAACACGGGGTAGTTACATTTACGTGCGAGTAGCTTTCCAACTCATAAATAAAATACGACAAAGACCAGCCTAATGAATACGTGACAACCCGTGCAGCAGCTCACCTGTCCCGCACTAGATGCTACTGTAGGTTGTTCCTAATACTCGTCTGTCTGCTCAATGCAGATGTTGCTGGAGGTAAACTGGTGTCCAGACAACCAAATATTCTGTTTCTCTAATGGCAGCGAACCAACAGCAGTAACATGGGTGTGTTATTAACTCTACTTTCGGCGTGAAACATAGCTGAATTACCTTTAGGCAGATTTCATGTCAATATTGTTCCAGTTCGTTTCGCAGAGAAATTTTGCCGCACACCAACCCGCCGGAGTAAATCTCGCGACACCTGTGGAAAATGGGAGCTCGGTGGTATCGTCACGAGGAGAGAAAACTCCAACTCCCAGAAAGCCGTTGGCCACTATGACGCCAGAAATCACCTTGAACACGCGCGTTGAAGCTTTAAAAACAGTGAGCAGAAGTTATAATTAAGCATCAATAAAGTAAAGTGAGATTGTGGTAGGATATACTTTTCTGTAACGTTAAGATACTGTACACTAACTTCGAAAGCGTCCTCATTCTTTTTTCATATATTTTATGGTTGAGTAATAAAAATACTCCTCTTTATAAAAACGTACATTTGATCTTAATTTTCGGAAACGTATTTTTTTTCCAAGAATGGTAATGTAATATTGTGAATGAATTGTTGCAAATACAACTTCCTTGGTTAGATTAGCAAAATTGACACATTAAAGAAAACCAAAATTGCAAATGATCCCTGGAAAGCATAAACGTTAATAAATACGTAAAATAAATGATGTATAGCTTCGTGGTTTACTGTAGGTTCGTCACAGAACAAGCAGGAGACCTAAAAATAAAGAGAAATGTGATTGTCTTGGATAAAAGGCATCACAAGCGCAATTTCATGGAGCTCAGATGTCATGGGATTTCAGAAATACGACATTTTAGAAAGACATTGATTCAACAATGATGAGTTTTAAAGCTAACATTTTCAAAATGACTTTAGAGAGACAAAATGGCAACAACGTGGTGCTAAAAGCCAAACTGAGGGAAAAGACGTCCTTAGTATGTTATAATAAGTAGAGTTATATCAAAATCCCACAAAAGCATGCAAACAGCACAATCTGAGAACAAATGTGTGTGGCCAAATTAAAAACGTGACAACATTAAAAGCAAGAGCAAAATATTATACAAGCAAACTCAGGATTACACAAAAGACAACACGAGAAGAGAAGGAATTGCAAACTTGGGGGGGAAAAAAAGTAAAAATGATATGAACTTAAAAAAGAAAATAACCATACAAATATCAAAATGACCAAAGTCAGCTTCAAAACAAATTAAGACTAGTTCATAGCTTATTTCTTCTGTAACTGTTATTCATATTTCACGTAAATGTAATTATAAAAAATAGTATTCAAAATGTATGAATTAGCAGGAAACAGTTACGAGGAGAATATTTTGGCGGATGCAAAGTTTTTTAACCTTTTTAACCTCCATGGGGACCTTTCGCCAGCAGAGAGCAGCATAATCACACCATTTTCCCTTGTTTGGTTACAGTTGGAGTGAACAATAAACCAGTCCAGACCAGTTCAATATTTCATATTTAACTGAAAGTCAGTGCAAAGATCTTACATTACAACAACACTCAAAAAATAAAAATAAAGAACAATATGAGACAGGAAAATATCTGAAGAACATGCAAAATGAACACAAGGAGACAAAATAAACTCAACATGGATGTCATGTGCTTTGCACTGCAAAGTAGAATCCCAAAATGGAAATTATATTGTTGCAGTGTAAATTAAAATAAACATAAGTGAGAAACTGTTGGAAGGTGGGTGTCGATAAAATCTCCAGACCTCATTGTTAACGCGTTGGACTAGTTGATCTTTGCTGATGACACCACATGCAGCCTGGGCAAGTATCACAGGTGAACACTTAGTAGACAGCATGGATGGACATTCAGAACCAATGAATCAACATCTGAGGTGCAGAAGTGTTCTTTTACAATCTGTTGTTAACAAGCAGAACATGTACTCCTGCCTCACTTCTGATGTACTGTTGGAAGTCATTAGTCCGCCTCTGTAGTCAGAAATGCATCTACAGATGATAGAGTTCATGCAGCTGTGTCTAGAAAAACATTATACTTCCATGTGACATAAGGCTAGAATCATAGAAGGGGTAAACAAATATATTGCTTTTGAAGTGCTTTATCCTTTTCCCGTCATGTTGAATTGAGATAAAACTGGATGCTACAGTAACTCATCATCCAGTGGTCATATATGTGTGTGACATAATATCTCTGTTTTTTATGTTTTTTCTTTTCTTTTCTTTGAGGCTTGGTTAAAGGATCACTTGTATAATCTGCTCATTGTTGGTCTACATCCAATATTGTTCTTAACCTTTAAATGTTAATTGACCTCTGACAACAGTGAACATACACTAAGACTTGTCCCACCGATTATTTTACATAAAAACTGCAAAGTAAATGACATCAGATGCCCAAAACAAAATGAAATGAATTAAACTCAGATTTTATCATCTATCAAGTACTTTCTCCGTTTTTAATGATTTCATCTGAAACAATTTGCTGGATTTGAACAAGCAAAGGACAAAAGACAGTGTAGGTAAATGTGTTGTATTCATACTGTATCCTTCCAACTCCTCTGAGTTTAAATTACACTCATTTTAACAGTTGATTCCTTCAAATGTTTTACTGTACATGCAGTAAAGTACAATGCACATTTTAGTCTCTAATGTGGTAAAATACACTGTGTATTCAAGTATTCAAGCATGCTTGTACATTAAATTTTACTTCCTGTAAACACCTACTGGAAGCGCTCACAACAAATCAGAAATCATTCAACAACAACAGCTCTTTGCACCTAAATGTCCCCACTTAATAACATATCTCTGTGGTTTCTAATGTTTCAAAATGCTTTATTTTGAGGGAAAATTGTGCATAATTCAATATTTGTGTTTATATGAAAGGCTGAATTATGATCTACTTAACATTTCTAAATAAACTCTGAATTCTTAAGTAATTGATTCCTTTTTTCAGAGAAAATCTAAATAAAAAAAAATCAACAGTATGACATCCTGCAGTACAAAGATGAGCACATTTTGTCTAACTGCTGTTTATTACACTTCTAATCCAGTTTCTGAAGGATGAAATGCGCATGTAGACATCCGGGGTTCTGGGGTCTCCACACCGCTGTCCAGAAAACGAGACGACACCGGCTGCAGCTCCATCACACACCAATGGACTGCCTGAATCTCCCTTGAAGAGAAAATATATGAAGCTTAACGGTTATAGGACTTTGACTAAGACACAAACACTGGGATTTTGTTTGCGGCCTTGTCTTGCGTTTTCTCACCGCGCAGAAGCCCTGTGGCCTCTTGGCCCCGACACCACAAACCATCGAATTGGCTATGGGAACACCTCCCCATCTTCTCTGACACATCCTTTGCGACAGAATGGTGACGTTGACTTCCTGGAGCCTGTTTGCTATGGTCTTGTTATCCCCTATATCCCCCCAGCCGGCTGTGAGGCACTGACTTTGTTTTTCCACTCTGTCAGACTTCAGAGAGATCACCTGCACCGCTTCAGTCAGCTGAGCCTTGCCGCTTAGCTGAGGAGTTGATCATAGAAAACATTTAAATCAAAGACGTGTATACAAAAATCACATGCAAAAAAATAAATAAAAATTACACGCAGCGTAAGAGACTTTCCTCCTCACCTTTAAGAGCATGACATCATTTTTAAGTTCTTTGTAATCTGGATGTGGAATGGATGTGAGAACACTGAACTCCTGCTTTGTTAACGGGTTTTCTCTCAGGGAATCAACGCCGAGCACAACCTTGAATGGTCTAGAAATCACACATGATGTTGGGATGTCAGTTATTGTAGTCAAATTGTTTTGCACACCACTCTCTGAGTCATACTGACCATTTTCAGAAGAAAAATCTTTAGGTCAGTGTCCCATGCTCAGATTATCCATCCATCCATTATCTATACCCGCTTAATCCGTTTCCGGGTCTGTCGGAGCCTATCCCGACGCATAGTAGGCGAAAGGCAGGGGTACACCCTGGACAGGTTGCCAGTCTATCCAGGGCCACATACAAATACAGACAACCAATCACACTCACATTCACACCTAGGGAGAATTTAGGATGATCAATTAACCTACCCTGCATGTTTTTGGACTGTGGGAGGAAGCCGGAGTACCCGGAGGGAACCCGCGCAAGCACGGGAAGAACATGCAAACTCCACACAGACAGACCCACCGGGCCGGGAATTGAACGGGAATCTTCTTGCTGTGAGGCACCAGTGCTAACCACTAAGCCACCGTGCTGCCCCATGCTCAGAACAATCATTTCCAATTTGTTTATTGTAGTACTTTCATTGCATCATGCAGTATTTCTGCACTGTGAACATTTAATAACCTGCTGTTTTGTGTGAGAGCATGTCTGCACTAAATGAACAGTCATGAATAATACATTTTACAAACCTGCACAAGACTTTACAAGCTGCTTGCATTATACATTTTGATGCAACTGATGACTTTTAGGTACAGTAAAACGTAATCTCCTACTGAATTATGATGAAACTGCACATTCTGGATAAAAGCTAACAGTAGAATTAGGATTACTGTATACTTTAAAGGAAACTGCCAAAATTTGCTTTTTTTTCTCCTAGAGTCTCATCTAAAAGACAATTTCACATGATGTGCAGAAAATTGTGGTCAAGCAAAGCTTGTTCCCCATCAGCCTTAAAATGATTTCTGAGTCCTAGATAATACTTACACAGAGACGCTGCAATGTGCTGCTGTGAGCACAAAGTTGTCTTTCACCAGTGCTCCGCCGCAGAAATGGCCACCTTGAATTTGCAGTGAAGCCATGTATGGGCGGGAGTGAGGGGCAGCATCTCTTCCTCCAACAATACGAGAACCATCAGTCCCTGAAACGCAATACACAAAAGCGTTAAAACATTGGTAGTAAAATTATACCTTTTTTTTTCTTAAAGCTTGTTTTTTGTCTGTTTTCCATTCAGAGTAAAGCTTACTAGTGATGGCAAAGAGCACTAGAAGTAGGAAACTGACTGAACTGAGTGCCATGGTTTCTGGGGAAACTGTCTTTTCTCTCCTGGTTTTGTAGTTTTTGAAGAAAAAAAACAGCTTCCTTATTTTTGCATCTTTATTGCTTCATACTATGTTCCAACATGCCATTGAACCTGTTAAATTGTTGCGATTACAAAACATTTGGGCCAAGATTGTCAAAACAGAGTTTCATTACTGATGCAAGAGGCCTGGTGGTCCAACGGCTTTAGCAATATTCACAAACGGTCACATAATCACTAAAAAGTTAAGGTTGTATTTTGTGTGTGTGTGAGGGGTGGGGGTGGGGAGTGGGTACATGAATTCATGTATAAAGTTATAGCAAAAAAAAAAAAACAGAATATTTTAATTCTACATTTTTTTTTATAGGTAAGTTTCAGGACATAATAATTAATCATTTCTATTTTCCACTTGATTATTTTCTATTTCACCCATTCTGTTGCATATTTGCACTTGTCCTGGGATCGTTTTCTTTTTGTATGACCCAGTTTTGGGTCTGACCCTTAGCTGTCAGACAGATGGCCCTTAAACATGACTGTAGAGTGCTTTGATATACTTTTGGAATGGTGAACAGGTCCCGCATCCATAAAACACGAACAAATCATCATCCTCTACTACTGTCCTTCTACTACTGCTGTTTGTGCTGAACTGAATTTGGATAATAAGGTAATTTCTGGAGTTGTTCTTCTTTGCTATTGTGTAACCAAACACTATTAAACTACCAAATAATCTGAAAAAACATTGTTGAGGTGGTTTATGGAGGTTAAAAGATGATGTACTTGGCATCTCACAACAGTTTTCGTCTTTTTGTACCGGATGCAAACTATGGTTCTTTCCTTACAGACTCTCTTAACTTAACTTGGAAATATATTTAAAGGGTCCCTCTTTTATGCCTGACTGTAGATATCCACAATGATCGGGCTGCGACTGCAAAGCAGTGAGTCAACAATTCAGAGGATTATAGAAGAAGTTATAACCACATATGAAGAGCAATTCAGTATAGACATTGAAAAGCACATTTTATTTGACACTTGTAATTTCACAAATCCAGCCGAGAAGACAGACAGAGAAGACTCACAAATGCTCTGCTGCCCGGTGGGACCTGAGGATGTGCTGAGGACAGAGCAAAACTGGACCGGGGTGCCTCTAACGCCTGATGCGATCCAGCCCTGAGGGAGCTGATCAAGCTTGTTGGGTTCTGTTGTACTGCAGACAAAGATCAGAGAATTATCCAGCTTCCCTGCCTTTATTAGGATTCACTCCTTCCAACTACATATCATGCTGCATTTGCACCTTAAAAGGGGGTTGGACAAAGCTGTAACACTGATTTCAAAAAGGGAAACTCTGTGAAAGACAGTGACAGAGTGAAGTGGCATGCTTACTCAACCCAGCAACACCAGTTTAATTCAACACATTTGTAAAAAGGACTGGTTTTGCACTGTACGTCTGTTACAAAAGCATGTCAGACATTAAACAAAAGAGCTATAATATATCTTTTAAACATGGTGTTACTTTCCTCTGCTATTTTTTTTTTTTTTTTTTGCTTGCAGCACAGTTGTGTTAGAGTATTGTGAAGAAAGAATGTGGGTTTTGGTAATGCAACCCTGCTTTCACATGTGACTGGGTTTCTTAGCTGTAACAAATGGACAAATGGTTTTAGCATATCTTAATATTGTTCTAATTAAAGTACTGTTGCCACTCTTATCCTGAAAGAAGACAACATATGTTAAAAGAAGAACATTAAGTCTGAGAGGACAGATTGTAAAAGTTTATGTTAAACTAAAATGAACAGTGAAGTCTTTTCTAAGAAAGTTATCTTTGTGTTAGGTTGTCTTGTTCTGTCATAAAGCCTCAGCCTCAGCCTTATACATCTAACATTACATCTACAAACTACGATTTTATTTCATTTTTTTATCCTGCATCTGTAAAACATCAGCATTTTAAAATGGCCATAGTGAACATGTTTAACATACTGATTTTAGCACATAGATTTTAGCACATATTGAAGAGAAGTTTCATCTGTTTCTAAATGCTTTTTTCAACCATTCTGGGTCTTTTTTGTTTTGTTTTTTTCATAGTACTAACATAATCATATTAACTACCCTTCAAATCGCAAGTAACTCAGCTGCAGCAACCCAGCTTTATACTATAGATCCCCTGCAAGCAACCCACGCAAGTATGACAAAACCAAAGAAAAATCTTTCAACCACACGATTTCAGCATTGTTTCCAAGAAAGTGTGATGAAAGATATGCACACACGACAGATGCAGAGTCTGAGCTGCTGAAGGGTGCTCAGAGTCAGATAATGCATAAAAAAGTATTTGGGCACTGTATTTACACTTTAGACTTTTGTTATTGGTCATTTGCTGCAATAAAGTAATTGTTATATCTGCTTTTCACTATGCAGCTCCTGTTTACTTAACAAGCAAATGTAGTGTGATGAAATTTCTGAAAGCTTAACTTTCTCTTAAATCTAGGATGGTATTTAAAATTCTTGCTCTTATCTATAAAACCCTTAAGGGCATAGCAACTTCTTACCTTTAACAGTCCAAACTTCCATATTTTCCCTATGGATGATGCTGCGTTCAGGCTGCAGGCTTCCTTGTGGGTCCCAGAGTGTCTAAAAGTAAAATGTGAGGCAGAGCCTTCAGTTTTCAAGCTCATGTTTTGTAGAACCAGCTTCTAGTTTATTTTTGGGGTGCAGACACCCTCTGAACCTTTAAAATTAGGCTTAAAATGTTCCTTTTTGACAAAGATCACAGTTGGGTATATCTGAGGTCTCCAGAACCATCCTCTTGTGTATGCTGCTGTAGACCTGGAATGCTGGAGGCACATCCCATGATGCACTCGACTCTTTCTTCCGTATGTTTGGATGTATATGCCATTATTACAACAACTAACATAGTTCTAATTTATGTCTCATTGGCAGAAATTTCTGTACTAATCTCACTCTTTTTGTTGGTTTCCTTCTCCAGTCATCTTGCAGGCACCCGCTTTGACTCTGTTAAGGAGGGTGGGGGGACATTCTTGCTTCTTTTGACTGGTGGTGAACATGTGTATATAGATGCTCCTGTACCTGCTCCTTGCTCTCACTACAGATCACAATGTCATCAAGCAAACATCATAGTCCATGATGTCTGACTTCATCTGTCAGTCTGCACATCACCATTCCCGAAGTAGCCCCAACTTCACTGTGAACTTCACTGTGACACCTACGTCACAACTCACCACGTCTTGCAGCTCCCACACATGTCCTGTATCAGTCTAAGAAACTTCTCTACCACTCCAGTCTTCCTCAAACAGAACCACAGTTCTTCTTTCGGTACTGTATCATAAGCTTTGTCTAGATCCACAAAGACACAATGAGCCTCCCTCTGGCTTTCTCCGTACTTCTCCATCAACATTCTCAAATCAAATACAGCATCTGTAGTACGTTTTCTTGGCATGAAACATACTGCTGTTCACAAATGCTCACTTCTGTCCTAAGTCTAGCTTCTATGACTCCTTCTCACAGTCTCCTCTCTTCTGTCTCCTCAGTGTCCCACGTCTTCTTAGCTAACCTCTTTCTCAGTGTACACTCCTGCACTTCCTCATTCCACCACCAAGTCTCCTGTCTACCTTCCTGCCAGATGACACAGCAAATCTCCTGCCCGTCTCCCTGATCACATTAGCTGCAGTTGTCCTGTCATCTCGAAGCACCTCCTGGCCACGCAGAGCCTGTCTTGACTCCTCCCTGAAAGCCACACAACACTCTTCCTTTTTCAGCTTCCACCACTTTATCCTCTGCTCTGTCTTTGTCCTCTTCATCTTCTTCACCACCAAGATCATTCTACACACCACCATCCTCTCCCCTACTACTACCTTACAGTCATTAATCTCCTTCAGATTGCATCGTCTACATAAGATGTGGTCCTGTGTGTGGTCCTGCCTCCACTTTTATAAGTGACTCTGTCTTCCTGCCTCTTCTGAAAGAAAGTATTCACTACAGCCATCGCCATTCTTCTTGCAAAGTCTACCACCATCTGTCCCTCTGCATTCTTGTCCTGGGAAACAAACCTGCCCATCACTTCCTCATCAGCTCTGTTGCCTCCACCGACATGTCCAGTGAAGTCTGCTCCAGTCAATCACCAGTCTCTCCTCTCTGGAGATACTCTGCATCACTTCATCTAACTCACTCCAGAACCTCTCCTTCTCTTTTAACCCACATCCTACTTGTGGGGAATAACCACTGACAACAGTGAACAAAATACCTTCAATTTTCAGCTTTAGACTCATCACTCTGCCACACTTTTCACCTCCAGAACATTCCTAACTAACTCCTCTTTCAAGATGACTCCTACTCCATTCCTCCTTCCTGCTCCTAAGCTCCTTGCCTTGGTACCTTTTCACCTGGTTTCTTGGACATACAGTTTATCCACCTTCCTCCTCTGCATTAACAACCTTACAGAAAATACTAATTAATCAGAATCTAGTATAGTGACCCTGTATATGTGCCAACCAAATATATACGCTTTTATTTTGGTTTCTCACAAGGATAAGCAGGTTTTATAAACGTTATGTAATGTGCATTTAAATTAATGTGGATTTACTAAAGCGCGTCTCAAAAAGCCTCTTTGTGTTTTGTGTTGTCTGATAAAGGAAAAACAGTTGTATATGGAAGTGCTTTTTAAATAATATTTTTTATTTCTGTTCAACAGCAATTAATACAAGAGCATAACTTCACCTCCTACAAAGAACATTTGCTGCAGAAAAACTTTGTCTAATAAGATAACATTCAACAGTTATTCTTGACAACGTTGAAGATCCAAACATTATATTTTGATATATCCGTGTAAACGTTGGGCTTCTCTGGGTAGTTGCAGTTTTCTTGCCTGTTAAAAGAAACAATACCAACAGCTTGGTCGCCACACACCAGCGGACCACCAGAGTCACCCTGGGAGGAGGAGGAATCAGTATAAGTTTGGTTGATATGTAACACTTGGTCTTTATACTATTTCTATAAATGAAATGAGAAAACCTACCTGGCAGAACCCTTTCGTTGTGCTTCCGCCTGCACAGATCACGTTCAAAGGAAGGTTAAGCCATTCGCTTTTACAGACTTGTGGACTCACGACAGAAACATTCACCACTCTCAGTTCATCAACACTGAGGCCTTTCGTTCTGGTTGCACCCCATCCAGCCACAAAGCACACTTGATCTTCTTCTAACTTTATGTTAGAAACTGGAACTTGGATAATACCTATGTTATTGCTTATAGTGGCTTTAGAGGACAGCTGGAGACACACAAAAAGTTAAAAAGAAAAGTTAGCAAAGTCATGCAACTTTTTACAAACCTGCGACCTAATTTGTGCTCTCTGAATTAACATTTGATGATTTGACCACAAAATGTCATTAGAAACTACGTATGTGTATATACTGTGCACTTACTTTAAGAAGCATGATGTCATAACCAAGTCCAACACTTTTGTAAGATTCATGCTTGCATTTGTTTTCAATTTTAATTTTTCTGTTATTCTCCCCCTTGAGATTGTGGCTTCCAACAATGACATGTGTTATTGAACTAGTAAAATAGTGATAATTTTGTAGTTAGTGATACATTTTCAAACCGTTTTTTAAAAAAAATGGCAAACTTTGAAAAATAGCAGTAGCAGAAAAAGAATGCCTCACCTATCGTCACAATGCGCAGCAGTGACCACCCACTCCTCGCTGATGAGAAATCCTCCACATACATGACCATCGTTGTTTTGCACCGAGGCCATGTACAACAGTGAGTTGACGGGGGCTTTTTTCCCATTTATGATGTCAGTCCCGTGAGCTGCAAATAGAAGTAAAAGTAATGAATTTAATGTGGAGTTCCACAGCTGAAGAATAAGGAACACTTTGGATTTCTTACCGAGGTGTCCGACACATGTCAGAACGTGGAGAATGAGATATTTACCCAGACGGTTCATCGTGTCACCTAATCACACGTGCTTGTGGAGACTTTCAGACTGAGCATTTTATAAACTAGATGCTCTGTTTGATGCATGATCATTATCTATCTTATCTTGAGCCATAACCACATCCTACATACTGTTTACTTCTTGTATTATCTTTTATCATCTTTGAGCCATCTTAAGGCTGAAAAAAAACATGCTAATTTATTCATTATTTAATTTATTAATTAGGGACCAGAAGTCCTGTTGGACTTTATACCCTTTAATATTTACACTTTTGTGATATTCATACAGATGTGAAAAGAGGTTTTTGATTAGAATTCGTATTTTATTGCTGTGACCATTTAGCTTTTTTTGGATTTGATTGCATCTGTTACAATTATTCTACTGACTTTTTTGTTGGTTGTATATATTTGGGTGTGTTTTGTACAGTTTTGTAAATTCATACTTTTTTTCCCCAATTTTCATATTCCTTCAATAGTTTGTGTTTTAGTAAAGCTTTTAGATCCATCTGCTGAATTAAAGGTGACTGTTTGCTTCATATGGCAAAGTACAATTAATTATCTGTTCAGAAAATTTCCCCTCGCTGATAATGATCTTTAGATTTATTCCTGTTTTATCTCTGTCTGTGTGCTCTTCTTGGGTAATATCAGACTGAGCTGTCTGCCTCCGTCTGTGTTGCATTTTGCACCATTGACTTTTTACTTGCTGGCCCACTTCTGTATTTGTAGAAATGTGATGGAACTTCCTTCTCTATACAAGAGTGATATAACTTCATCATTGGTAAGCCTCAAACTTACATAAACAATAACTCAAGCTCCTGCTCAACATCACATTATAACATCGCAAAGATGGCAAGTTAAATAAGGAAGTATTTAAGCGAGTCGTCAGTTTTCTCATTAAACACACGAACGAGAATCTTCATTTGTAAATTAAACTTTGTCAAGCACAATATCTTGGCTCTTTCCTTCTCTAACACACTGAAAGTATCTATATGCTAATGGCGATCAAATGTATATGCCGCTAAAAAGGAACAATGCTTTCTCTATTAAGCCACTTGACATTAAGGATTGTTTAAGACATTAAGTTGTTTGAATTTTAATGAAAAGAAAACAGAGGTTATAACGTTTGCGTCAAATGACTGTAGTAGCTCCTCAGTTTCTAACTTTGGTTTTAAATTGGAAAGAAATTGTAAACTAGATAATCAGATAAGCTCCGTGGTAAAGTTAAGCTTTTTAATCTTGGTCAACTTGCAAAAGCAAAACTATGACAGAATCAGGGGTTCTGGGGTTAATAGAAAATTGTAGATTGTCAATAAGGCTGGTGAAAGATTCACATACCCATGCACAAAAAAAAAAAAAGATCAAATCCATATGTGGCTATTTTGCCAAATCTTTCACATCTTTCAGATTGCACTTGTTTCCTCTTCTCGTTAACTACAACTCAAATCAGTGGAAATGCTTACTTGTGCGTGACAGTACTTGCCAGTCTATAAAACACAGATGCCAAACCGAGATACTTTTGCGTTGGGAACACCAACATCTTATCATCATATCCTGTTGCTAAATTGTCATCTACCACAGCAATCATACTTTAATTTGAAATGTTTTCTAGTGATGACTGACGGCCTTATAGCAAATAGGAAATCAAATGCACTATAAACACTGATTCAGCTCACATTCGAGTTTGATTTATTGTCATTCCTCACTCTGCACTACTTCACTGAAGTTACTAACGTCTCTTACTCGAAATCAAATGAGACCATCTCACTCCTGCTCTACTTGCCCTAGATTTCTATATCTGCTGTGTTACAGAATGAGTCAGACAATAAGACTTTGTTACTGCAGCTTAGTGTTTCTAAACTGCATCAGTGTATCACGACAACAGCAACTGATAATGTGGGTATCTGTTGCTCACTGAGCAGAATGATCATCAGTGCTTTCAACCTCCAAATGGATGTCGTTTTTGTGAATATCGAATTTTGATATTAACTCATTTAGTTCTTCTGTGATCTGTATCATATTGCTAGTTTTTCTGCTTTAAGTTATTGATTAGTTTTTCTTTTCCCTCGACTGTTCATCCTGCACGTTTGCTGCTACTGGTTGCAACTGCCTAACTAGTGCATAATGTGTGTATTGAAACCATTTTGTGATCAGAAAAGACCACCTTACATCTTTATTACTCCTTCTACGGATTACTACTAAACAACACTTGCAGAGACCTAATCTGACACAAAGGTTCTGCTCTTTCTGCTCCAGTTCAAAACATGACTAATCCTTTGCTGAACCTGAATAACGACTTGTATAATATCTTCTGTTTCACATGCTTTTGTTGAAAATAATTCCAGTCTATTTTCCTTCTCTGTTGATTTATTTTCCAAGTAGCCAAGCCCATCTACCTTGCACCTTTTTCCCAGGATGTTAAAAAAAAAAAGTGACACAGAGAAAATATAGACAATAAATCAAAATCTGCCATCAGGACCTGCAGCCGATGGGCCCGGAGAAAGTAACCAAGCATAATCTACTGATTTGGGATCTGGAACAAGTTTCTTTGTTTTTTCATGCACACAAACAAGAAAATAAGTAACTGTTGGACAAAGAATGATTATTATCTTTGACAGGTTTGTGTTCCTGGAGGTTGAAGAGGTTTGGTGTTGGTGCTACATATAACATAACCGCTGGTGTTGAACTGTCAGCCACGAGGCACAAGTTCACTGTTAACCCCGGCTTTCTGTTTGATTTAGGCCTAAAAACCTACATGATTATGTTTAGGTTTTAGAAATTAGGTTCATACAATTGCTTGGGTTGAGTTAAAACTAGAATCATATCTTGTCTTTAATATTTTATACAATGGTTTTGACATGTCTGGAATGAATCAATAAAATAAAATAAATAAATAAGACAATCTGTGACAGTCTGAGACTCTTTGTCATTCCTGCATCAAGATGCCTGATGTATGTTTTGACCACATTTTCATGCAACTTTGGATCTTCTCTCACATCTTTATTCACGATAATCTAATGAACTCGGTCTTAGTCCAGATAGTCATGTAATTGTGTTCAGTCTACAAATGATGATGCCATGAGTCAGGTGATTGTTTTTGAATATTACATTTGCTGCTCTGCAGTTTGCTCTTCGTGGGGTTGGGGTGCTTCAGTAAGCCCAGTGTTATCTGGTAAAAACAGGCAGCACTCAGAGGATCATATTAAGTGGATTTGATTCATTTCAATCTGGTCTGCTATGTGAGAAACTCAACAACAACAACAACAAAAGAAAAAAACAGGGTACCTCCACAATTGCCTGGATCACTGATGACCCAAATGGGTGGTCAATGGTACAATTGCACTACAGGGAACTTTACTGGCGCTGTGTTCTTCACTCTGCACGCCTCAAACTTTCAGTATAACTCAGAGTCTTCTGCAGAAAAACTCGTCGTGGGCTGAGTGGTAAACAGGAGACTGAGTGCAATGTTCAACTGACTCATTTTGAAACTGAACAAGATAAAGAGGATAACTGAACACGGTTTCTTTGCAAGGAGGGGAGAGGCAGAGGTGGTGGGAGAGTATGGGGTGTTCAGTGGAAATGAAACACAAGCTTTACACAGGACTGGACACAGAAGTTTGAACTTCTCATGGAAACTGAGGTCCTGAAGTGTTTGCTGGATATCCTCTATACGTCTGTGGGGGAGGATGCAGTTTTATCTGCTGCAGCATCAGACTTAAAGAAACTGAACAAACTGATAAAGAAACTCTGTAATGGGAACTGTTGTGGAACTTCTAGAGTTGATTATATAACAAAGAATCTTACATAAATGCAAACTACGTTGGACAACTCTGCACATAATCCACAAAATACAGGATTAAACTAGTGTCTTCTGAGAGAGCCTTCCTTAGGTTTGTTGTAATAAAGGCTGGTACAGGACACCGCCAACAGCTTTAACCTCCTACGATAACTCTACAATGCTCATGGACTCATTAATGTTCTACCACAATATATAATCTCCCTAATCTCTTTGAGCATAAATAAACTGGAATTGTGTAGCTCAGTAAAGATAATTCCTGCACATGCACACTAGCACACATATTGCAGGATATCAGAGCAAAAACAACAGGCTGCAAGCGAACTGTCTTTGTATTTGCATTGTTTCTGCATTTGGATTTTGTGAACACTCTTAGTTCAGAGGAAATTTAGATTACTGTGATCCTTTTAGAACCATTTCAGTGGGGAAGAAGTAAGCCTTTTGCCTCATTATAATTTTTTAATCTAAATAAAATGCTATGTATGCAGTCTATGTTGACAACACTGAAAAAACAGACAATAAAACACTGTGCCTGAAAACCAGATTTTATTGTCTGTTTCAGAAAACAAAAGAAACATTTACATTATATAACATGTTTGCTCGAATTAACAACGTTTTTGCTTGAGAATCTTTTGGATCCATGGCATGTACTTTGATATATCTGTGTACACATTGGGCACATTTGGGTAGTTGCAGTCATTCCTCAAGTTGAAAGACACGACTCCAACGGCCACGTTGTTGCACACCAGAGGACCTCCAGAGTCTCCCTGTACAGGAGAAGAAGCTTGATAGTTTATTCATCGTTTAAGACTGGAAAAGGAGCCATTAGTTTATGTGAAAAGACAACAAACAAACGTACTCCACAGAATCCTTTCTTGGACCCATATCCACCAGCACACGTGATATTATTTGGAAGCTCTTGAAATTGTCTCCATTTTTTCCTGCATTCATTCAGGTCGACAACAGACACGACAGCTGCTTTCAGAACCTCAGAAACTTTACCGCCTGATTTTGTCCTGCCCCATCCAGCCACGCTACACTTTGCTTTATCTTTCAGTGTGATCTGAGCCCTGGGCAGTTGAATCGGTTGCACTCTGCTGTTCAGTTGCGCTTTTTTAGACAGCTGGAAATGAGGAAAACATAATAAATGAGACAATAAAGAACCTGGGACTTTAGAGCAGTGGTCCCCAACCTTTTTCTAACTGCGGACCGGTCAACGCTTGACAATTTACCGCGGACCGGAAGGGGGGGGTGAAATAATAACAAACGTGAATCCACTGTGTGCTCATATAGAACTTTATTAGCACATTGCTCCAACAATATAACGCTATTATAACATCAAACTCTCTGGTCGCCCGTGAATGAATGAATGAATGAATTGGTCTCTAAGTGGCGAAGCAGTTTTGAAGGCTTCATTGCCTCATTTGAGAGCCGGTCACCACATATTATGCAGAGCGGGCTTGGTGTGTGGGAATCACCCGTCGCCATAAATCCATACTTCAAGTAGGACTCCTGGTACTGTCTGCTAAAACCTTTCTTTGTCTTGGAAGTCATAGGCTGCTCTTCTCTCTTCATTGTGCCTTTTCCCTTTCACAAAGAAACTTTCCAAAGATGCCTGTTTACTCATTTTGCTAGCTGGGTTAAATTTAGGCGCTTAAATGAGGAGATGTAACAGAGAGGAGAATAAGGTCATTTCAAAATAAAAGACATTAAAAAAAAAAAAACGCTTGACTCAGATAATAAATAAAACAGAAATAAATAATTAATTCTTGTGTGGCCCGGTATTGATTGATCCATGGACCGGTACTGGTCCGCGGCCCGGGGGTTGGGGACCACTGCTTTCGATTGAATAAAGATATACTTACTTTAAGAAGCATGATGTCATTACCATGTTTAACCCCTTCATAATCTTTATGGATGCATTTGGTGATGTTGTATCTCATTGTGCGATCGTTAACCTTCTTGAGATTGTGGGTGCCAAGAACAACAGTCAATGAATCCCTAAATGAGGAGATTTGTTTTTTCTCTTAAATGTTGTTGGCTGAACAAATAAAATAAAATAAAAAAATCTAAAACACAGCGTAAAAAGGGGGTATGAACTCACTTGTTGCCACAGTGGGCAGCCGTGACCACAAACTCATCACTCACAATAAATCCCCCACACAAATGCTTTCCCTTGTGTTGTACCGATGCCATGTACAGCATGGAGCTCCCAGTCACCGTAGCCCCGTTCACAATCTCACTCCCCTGGGCTGCAAACATAAAACGGAAAAAAAAGGATTATAGTTTACATGTGTTTACTTCCAACTGAGATTATTAACCGCATTTTGTCATCTTACCACTGTGTTGGAGAAATGTCAGCAAAGAAAGAAGAATTGGGTTGTGCAGAGTCATTTTGGTTGCGAAGCCAGCCAGCTGTCGTTGAGGGTTGTGAAGCTTAATGTTTATATTGTCTCTGTGTCGGTGACTTAAAGCGATCAGTGCATGCACGTGGTCAGGAAAAAGCTGTGGTTTGACTGCATGGCCAAGCTGAAAGAAAGCCGATTGTGGTTAATTCTACAAAGCAAGAAGCACACATGTGGTCACAACACGTCTAACATGGTCTATAAAATTTTCCACCTTTCTGAGACATTTTATAGAGGAGCAACAGAAACCTAAACTATCTACCACCAGTGGTACAGGGGGCTTCAGTTCAGAGTTTTCAATTCTCCATTTTACAAAATCTCACGCATTTGGCGAGGTTTGTGCAATCACCTGTTGACAACTAGACTTGTATCTTATTTCATTGTTGTTCTTTTAGCCCCCAATGAAGTGTCTGATTTTGGAAACGGCATTACCCAAAACGCTCCATCGTGTTTCAGAGAGATGACACGGTGAGTCTTGATGGCCCCTAAGTCATTTCAACTGTTGGCAAGAAAGCCTATGGTTGGTCATTCGATTTAAATGTTAGGCACACGGCACGTCTAAACAGAGAACTGGAATGCATGAATCAGACATTTGCTAATTACTGGACTAGAAAATATGAAACTACGTCTTCTGAGTGTGAGGATGAGATGTTCTTTTGAGCTTAGAACTTGTGGAAAGCTGTGTTCAGCCTCTAGACTCTGCAAAAACTCATTTCTAAGTAAGACTAGTTTCAAGCTTGTTTCAAGAAAATAAGAAGACTATTTTAGACTATTTCACTAGCTTTACGAATAGAAGTCAAGAACAGCATTCTTACCCCATGAACAAGGACATTTTTGCTTAAAATAGGACAATTTTGACTAGATTTATGAAAAATGATGCCTACTTCAAGGGGGTCTGTTTTTTGCAGTGCTAAACTACCTACTTGATGGTCAGTAGGTCCATCCAGGATATAGGAGCACAGTTAAAATATGGATCCAGTTTACCAGCTGATGCTTTCCTCCAGTTTTTTTTTTAATCACCATCTAATCAAGGTTTACTTGATTTCACAATATTGTGCTTTGCTGGTGTATAATCAGTTTTCTCATTGCATATCTTTGTGTACGTTTTTAATCAGAAGTTATTTTCATGCAACAAACAGATCCTTCTCTACATGAATCCACCGTCTCTGGTGCAGTATGACATTTCTGAATTATTTCATTCACCCTCATTGTCTTATATGCTCACATTTCAGCCTGTGACTTAATTCATCTTTTGCTATCATTTATTTTGGACTATATTGGTTTCTTGCATCCTATTTTGCAGCCACATCAAATTAACTTAAGGAGCATAAACATGTTAGCAGAGCAGATGCAGTGTTCTTTGAAATGGTTTTACATGACAAAACTTGAAACCGTACCCTTTTTTCGCTTAAGCAGAATGACATCCTGGATGAACCCCAAAAACCACAGTTTCCAGCTACAGCCTTGAGCGCTGATGTTCCCACGGTCATGAACGTGAAACTAAATGTCAGCTGTCTTACTCAGCATTGTTACAGAGTTTTATTTTTTTTTTTTTTTTTTTCTTTTTTTTTTTTTTTTTTCTTTTTTTTTTTTTTTTTTTTTTTTTTTTTTTTTCTTTTTTTTTTTTTTTTTTTTCTTTTTTTTTTTTTTTTTTTTTTTCCTAGGGCTCATCAGTTTACTTTGGACAGGCATCCTTAAAGCAGTCAAGTCAAAGTCCCACATCATCTGAGCCCCACCCTTTTTTTTTTTTTTTTTTTTTTTTTTTTTTTTTTTTTTTTTTTTTTTTTTTTTATAATTATCCCCCGTGCATAAGTGAAAGTGAAGGTGATAGTGTCCCACACCAATCCTCTCAACAGCCCATTATTCATCTCCACTAATCCTGAACTCTGTCAAAGAGGACCAACAAACACAAACAGCAAAGTGCAAAGAGAAAGGAGCGGAGGGTAGTGGTGGATGTTGTGTTATTTATGATGATTCAGTGATGTGTGTGTGTGTGTGTGTGTGTGTAGTGTAGTGTGGGTGAGTGCATGTTGTTGTGTTGGGTGTAACACCCCAAGATGATCAGGAGCTGAGAGATTCAGAGTTAAAGAACCACAGCTGGCAGTGATGTTGACCTTCCACACCAGCTGGGCAGCTGCTCATGATAACAATCACATTTCAAGTTGGACCACCGCTGGTGCCGGTGTGTTGGGTCAGTGCAGTGCAGCAGCCCTCCCCAGGTGTTCGAAATCCCCCCCTTCAGTTACCATATACCGGTCCAGCCCCAGCAGGTCACAGGACGCCCGGCCGAGGGCCGCCTACGTTGTCCATGACGGCAGAGCGGGAAGCAGCTCAGGAGCCACAGGCGGACCGGTCAGCCGGACCGATACATGCCAGCAGCCACGAGAGTGAGTAATGGGTGGAGCCGGGGACCCCCCCACCCCAATCATCCTCCCCGCCACTCGGTCCGGGAAGAGGGGCGGGCCTCACCCCACCCCGACGGCACAGAGTGTCTGACTGTTACAGAGTTTTAGACCTGCAATTTTTAAGCCACAACCGAACCCATTCTCAGGCTCGTTTTTCGGACTGCAGATACTTCAGGCTACGTGTGGGCGAGTTGAATGAAAGAACGCCGCAGTACTACTTTAAAGCCGGTCATCGGGGACATGCTGGAATCATAGACTGCATATAATTGAATGATCACTACAAACCTCAGGTGAAATTTATGAAACTGTTAAGAAATAAATTGTTTTGATTTTTTTTTTCATGTACATGCTGAAGTAACAATACTATTTTATATAATATATATATATATATATATTATATATTATATATATATAATTCATTTTTAGTAAATAAAATAGAGCATCTTGCCGTTGTAACTGCTGCAATTAAATGAAAATGCCAAGAAGGGCTGTGGCTGCTGATTCCTCTGTAGATCTATCTGCTTGATAAGTGAACCGGCCGGTAGTTGAGTTTGGTCGTGGCTGGTGGTCATTCAGACATGTGGGACTCTTTTTGGACTGGGGCATCACGGTGGAGAACTTCAGGCAGGGTAAATACTAGCAGTTCATGAAAAAAGTGGACTTGGCAGAAACAGCTTCTTAAAAACTGTTGGGTCTTATTATGTGTTTTCAGAATTGAGATAATAAATTTACAAGTCAATTCTACGAATGCTGTCAATACAATGCAGAAATAAATAAGTATGTAAACGTAAAACAATCAGAAGAATGAATTATAAGTAAGCAATATAATGCAGTAAATAAAAACTAACATAAAACTAAATAATAAAGAAAACATATACATGGTTGATCTTTTGGCATATTTCTTTTCTTTGTACATAAACAGTTTAACAAAATGTTGTCTTTTTTTTTTTTTTTTTTAAATAGTACAGCCTAGATCTTTATTTATTTTTTTATGGCTGTCTTGATGAACCACAGAATCCACAGTTGCCAGAGATACATTTGTTCATGTACAGTGAAAGCATGCGTCTCCTTTGCAGAAAGTTAAGATGTTTATCTTTCTTCTAGGTACCTCTGTGCATAACCCTTGAATGTGCAACATACCACAACGTTAACACTAATGATCTAATACTGCATGTAGGCCAGGCAAAGAAGCTCGCACCCATAGAAGCATTAATTGTTTCTGATAATGTCATATACTTTTAAGCACCAAGGCATCATGAACAAACCTATAAGTCAATCTGGATATATTGACTTAGAGACCAGATCCACAGTCCGTAATCCTCTTGAATTTTTTCTGAAACATTTAAGGAGTGTGGAAAAGCATATCATTCTACAAAAACATACCGCTGTCATCTATTAATGCTGTTGCTATGAAGGGATTCATGTGGCCTGTTGCTGTGTATCTGAATTTTAAGCTGTAAAAAAAAAAAACTTGAGTAATTTTCTGATACACAAAGATATTCTTAAAGTACTATTAAAGTAATAGTAACGTACTTAACCCTGAAAACTAGTGTGAATAATTTTTCTTCGTATTCTCGCAGTGGTGCATTGATAATGGTGATGTAGAATGAAATTTTGGTTCGAGATGCAGCTGAACAAAAATGTGAGATAAAATAATGCACTCAAAATAGTAAACAGTTTTATTTACAAAAAACACTTCACATTTACAATTTAGCATCGTTTTTACTTTTACTCACATGTCAATGATAATCCAAACTAAAAACATTTTAATACAGCTGCAGCCTATTGATATTGGATATAACATTGACACTGACTGCCAACCGCGATGTTTTCAGCACACAGGTAACACTGAAAACGAAATATTGTAAATTTCTGTTTTTAAGTATTCTATGATCACCAGCAGAGGGCGCCAGAGGTCACTGTTTAAAATCCCAACGTCTTCTGCTCTTTGACCACCAGAGGGAGCCATTTGTACATCACTGTAAAGTTACAAATTGAGCTGTTAATCAAATCCTCTTAGAGGAATGTGTCTGATTCATCCCTGTCATTTCAGGAGTAACGATGGACATAAAAACGAGACACAAATAAGGCGCATAGTGTCTGGTCTAAATTTAAAAAAATATATACTATTTACTAAAAACAAAACCCGTGGCTTCATATATAAAAATTGTAATATGTTGTTGGCAAATGACTGTGTTTAAAGCTTGCTAGAAGAAAGGGAGAGGTTATTAATGTGCATCGGCTGAAGAGAGGGAAAAGCAGTGCAGAAAGTGCAGACACGTACTTATCAGACTAAAAAATAATTTGAGTCAAGAATGGAGCTAATTGTCCACTTATAAGGATTCTTGGACGATGTGAGGTGATACATGGATTTACTTTGCTTACTTGCATTTACAAAGCAGAAGGGATGTTCCTGTGATGTATGGCTCCTTGACACACATTTTAAATCACGTTTTTCAGCCAGTGTTACATTATATGTTGTTCTATGTCTGCATGACAGACCATGAGAGGGGAAACCGAGTTTCGCTCATTGTCTGATATAACCCTTGAATTTTAATCCAATTAAAAATCTTCTGACCTGGTCTATTTCAAATCTGCTAACCCACAGCAAAAGCAGCAGAATATGACATTGTGTATGGATGTTAAGGAACACAATCCACCTGTTAATCTTGAAGTGAAAAATGTAGTGCTGAAGAAATATTACCATACATGCAGTGACAAAACGCAGAGTCTGTCTGGTTTCACTGGCATGAAGAATTACTTCACACAAAACAGGGCTTGAGAGGCAGGGTGGATTGGCTTTGGAACAACTCAAGCTTTGCATGAAGCGGCACTGACTTTGGTCTTTTCCAGTCACTAACAGCCAAAGACAACCTCATGATGTCGACTGGGACCTTGGCCAACATGCGGCTGGCCTGCCTCAGCTGACTAAATTATATCAAAGGGGCCTGTCTACTGTGGTGGCCCTGCTGCCACCATGTTGTCAGCAATCTTTATTTTTTTTCGACTCTTTTTATTTATTTTTTTTCTACTTCTGTTCTTTAGGAAGCTTTGCTCTGTCCAAAGTTTTAAAACATACTTAAGAATCAACACACTCAATGAAAAACTCTTATTATTATATATTATTACTATATCCTGTATTATTTCATTCTAATTTATTTTTTAGGTGGAGAATATATTGTTTATGCTCTACAGTAAATGGCATTTGAGCATCTTTTGTTGCTTTAAACGCAGTAATGACA
This sequence comes from Xenentodon cancila, assembly GCA_014839995.1. Classification (NCBI taxonomy): domain Eukaryota; kingdom Metazoa; phylum Chordata; class Actinopteri; order Beloniformes; family Belonidae; genus Xenentodon; species Xenentodon cancila. Next base: position 19,065,813 of record CM026206.1, read on the forward strand.
ACATTCTTGCAATACAAATAAAAGGAAATGAGTGCTTTGTCTCATTATTGCTTCTAAAATTAAAAAATAAGCCTACTGGTTGCAATATGTGTCATTTAATTTGGGTTAACTAGTGTTTGGATGCATTAATTTTCCCCAGCAAAAAGCAGGACTATCTGAGTCCCCCTGTTATCATACAGACAAAGCAATGGTATCAATCTTGTTACATATGGTAACTCTCAGGAACAAAACAAATATTACCTTTTCAATTTCTTCACGTCCTTCTTTAGTATGAATTTTTCTCCCGCACAGTCATCTGTCTCGTGCATCTATTCCCCTCATCCCCCAGCGTCTGGCATGGCTGCAGGCATCCAGAGAATGCCTGACATGGGGTTTGGCCAGTCGGCACCACATACCTGCGCCGTGGTATGGCAGGGCTTAAGGGGCAATGTGGCGCAGGTGCCACTCAGCAGCCCTGTCTAAACTCTTCTAAGTGGCTTCAGACATGAACGCTAATCCACTCAGTGATGAGAAGCCCTAAGTCTGATAGCCCAGCAGCAGCCTGCCAAGACCGTTCATGCGCACTCTCAGGTTCAGAGCACAAAAAACTTCAAAGGGAAAAGTACTTTTAATTAAATGTTACTTCTTTTGCAGGTACTTGTGTGGGATGACTAAACTTATTCATGCTTTTTCTCTTTTTTTTATGAAATATTTACTTTGGTGAGTCAGAGCAGGAGAGTGTGTCTTTTTGCTCTTTTTGTGTAAATGTACATATGCGGTTTCATACACAAACGCACAAAAACTGGAATATATTAGTTTGTGTATAATTTGTGACTTGGTGCATTAGGCCATTAATTTTAACCTGGGATAAAACACTTAAAACAATAAAGCAGTTTCTTTCTTTCTTTCTTTCTTTCTTTCTTTCTTTCTTTCTTTCTTTCTTTCTTTCTTTCTTTCTTTCTTTCTTTCTTTCTTTCTTTCTTTCTTTCTTTCTTTCTTTCTTTCTTTCTTTCTTTCTTTCTTTCTTTCTTTCTTTCTTTCTTTGGACATTAATAAAATCTCTTAATTCTGACTTTGTTCTTTAAGATCATATATACAGAACTTTAGTTTGTTTTTCATGTAAATTATCTACATACTTCAAAATGACCTAATTTTGTACTCTGGCATGAAAGAATATGCACAACAGCCTCACATTCCCCACCGCCGCTAGACTGTGGCCCTCAGTGCTCTTGGCCATGCATAGACTGGTCAGAAGCTCCTACAAAAACTTATTACCAGACATAACTACTGAAACTTCTGTTTTTCTTTTCAAGTAAAAAAGGAACCCTGAGTTCTTAGTGTTCTTAAACCAGAAGACCCTTTTTTATTTTATATAGTCTCCAACAATAGGAGGGGTTATTTCTCAGATAAACACTCATTGGGAAGCTTTTATTCCATTTACAGTAATGTCACCAGTTGTTTGTATAAGTAATTAAGTTCGACTTCAATTGTCCCCTCTTTCTTCTCTGCTCTGTGTGTTTACTGTGTCAGCTTTGCTTGTCTCCCCTCAGGGTGTTTGGGGAAAAAAACACACACACAGCAGGCAGAATGTGTAAAAGTAGACACCCAACAGAGACTTGAGTGAGCAAAACTCTACAGAAGACAAGGGGGAAAAAGCGGTAAAACAGCAGCAGAGACTCTCAAAGCAAACTGAAAATAAATGAGTGAACACAGGTTATATGAGCCTTCCACTTGACTACATTGATAATTGGGTAACATTTATGTTTGGTGATGACTTCGTTCACTTTCGAGTGTACATTGCTAAGCATTCATGCTGGTTTTCATGTTTAACCAATTTTATTTCAATTTTTTTGTACACTGACTAAGATAAGAACCTCAAAAAACTACAATTTAAAGAAATTAAGTAATCTCTGTAAAGCAGCACAAAGGAACATTTTGCTCTGTGGGCCCCCTATTGGTGTGGAGGTTAAGTCAGTTTTACGATATTGTCTAAGATCACTTATTTGGTCTCTTACTCTGTCACTCTTTAATGTTCTCTTCACTCACTGCTTTTTTGAGTCTCTTCATCAACTCTTCGTAGCGCTGTGAACTAAATTAGCTCTTGTTAATGTGTGACACAGTCCTGTTAGTGATACATACATATTGGAAGAGACAAACGAGAGAGGAGACCAGCGTGACTTTGGCTGGCTGTTGCCCACAGAGGGACAGAAGACCGCAACAGCTATGCAAAGCTTATTTTTAAACAAGAGTTAAAGTTGTTTGCGCCGCTTCAAGTATTAGGTCTTCGGCTAATTAGAACTGGAACGACCATGAATGTATAGCAGGTGTGTCCCACTGTCATTATCATCCAATACCTGATCTCTAGACTAATGATGGACAGTCTCCCCCTGAGATTACTCTAACTAGTACAAACATGCCTTCCTTTTTTCCAAACACCTCAGGAAAGTACCTCACATTACGTCTGAGTTCAGAATATGCCAAGTTATGCCAGATCAAATAAATCAAACATAATCTAACTATGAATAGTATTGATCCTCTATGGTGTCATTTGTAATCAAGGCGACAGCATGATGAGGCTTCTCTCGCTTCCACTGAAAACAGCCGCATCTATACATATCCCTCCATGGTAAATGTAAGTCCCAGCTGAATGCTCCCCGACGACCACCTAGATGGTGGTCCTTTTGTGTTCAAAATTTGTCTAAAACATCTTGGGACAAGGTTTAACAAGGTCAAACATTCTGAGTAAACATATGACGCAATGAATTACGCATTTCAGATTTTTGCTACAACTACAAATCCTCTAAAAAGACAAATTTGCATACTAAACAGATCATACATTTTACTGAATTTGGTTATAAACATAGTGTACACTTGATATATATATATACACACACATGCTCAAAAACTCACAGCCACAGTCATCCATCGTCCACCCCTCCAGTCCATCTATTCAGCATTATAACTTGGGCTGTTTTTGTAACAAAACAAGCCTTAATCCTAAATTCAGGGAGCTGTGAATGTGCCTCAACAAATGGTAGACAAATGAGAAGGATTAGCAAGGGCCTGTGAAAGAGTGAAAGGTTTGCCATTGATCTACGGTGGTCCTGTTCTCTTTCAGGGCCACTTGGTTTGAAAACCCCACTGAGTAGGAGCATACAGGGCCACTCCAGAGCCCCCTAGGCCACCGAGCTACACACAGCAGCCACAATTAGTCTGAGGAGCTGTAATGGCAATTCAATAAGCGCTTTAAAATTGTGCCTTAGTCCGTCTGCCACCCTCCACCCCTCCCGTCCCTTCCATTTTCGTCTACATACATAAGATTGGTATTATGAGTGGCGAGGGGCTCTTTTTTTCCTTTCCCACCCACCACAGTCCTTTTCAGCGAGTGTGAGAGAAAATGACCACACAGGGTTTCAAAGGTTCCAAAGGCTGCGGTTTGTTGTTGCTAAAGCAGCATGACTTGTGCCCCTGTAGGTTTTGGCCGAGGCCCTTAAAATGGTCTTCTATTATTACTTTTTTCTGTCACTCAGCTGCAAATTAATGTTGAGACATTTAAAAATAACCTTCTCTATCAGGGTTATTTTTATTAATTTTCGGATACTTACTCGTGGATCTGAGGATATATATTATAATTTATTATTTTCTGAGTGTGCGTGTATTTCTTACAAAATCAGACTGTAAATCTGTTCAGGAGACTGATGTGCAAAAACAAGAAGACACAACCTGCAGTGCAGCTTACCAGGTGCCTCCTTGCAGACACCACAGCAACATCAGTGTATGACTCACTCCCTATGTCTGTCTAACGTTGCCCACACACACCTGTGCTGGTGACACGCAAATGTCATGACATCGAAGGATTGTAGATGTTTTCTTGATGGCTGTCATGAACATTCACCTGAGCTCCTGTCCTTCTGGGGACATTCCTCGTTGATTTTACCCACTGTTTAGGTTTTTCATTTTGTCTCATGATCAAAGGCCAAAGCTTTTGATGAGGACTTCCAAAGGACCCCCGCTTTACTGGCGAGCACACTGACAGGACAGTGGTAGAGCAATGATAATTACACCTCCCATTTGCTGTCCCTGGCACCAACAGCCAGTCACACCCTCAGAACAAGGAGAAAGAAGAGATTCTTGGACAGTTAAAAGACGAGAGGGAAGAGAATGAGGATAAGACTTGGAGGACACTGACAAAGAAGCGAGTCAATCGAGAGAACAGGCAGAAAATGGGATTACGTTGTGGTGTGCATGTTCTGGTGTGTCTCTGCTAGCCAAGGGTCCAGTGGAGATTGTATGATCAGGAGCATTCATAATGTAAACAGCAATATATTTGGAAAATATACAAAAGTATAACTAAAATGACAAATCCATCTGTCCAGGCATATCTAACACGTCATTATTCATGTAATTCCTAAGCAGTTACAAAGTTATTCTTTGAAAAAAGTAAATTAAAAAAAAAATTCAATGGGGTATATTTTCTTCAGGCAGCACGGTGGTTTAGTGGTCTGCACTGTTGCCTCACAGTAAGAAGGTTCCTGGTTCGATTCCTGGACCGGTGGGTCTTTCTGTGTGGAGTTTGCATGTTCTCCCCGTGCTTGCGTGGGTTCCCACCGGGTGCTCCGGCTTCCTCCCACAGTCCAAAAACATGCAGGGTAGGTTAATTGATCATTCTAAATTGCCCGTAGGTGTGAATGTGAGCGTGCATGTTTGTTTGTCTTTCTATGTGGCCCTGTGACAGACTGGCGACCTGTCCAGGGTGTACCCCTGCCTTTCGCTTACTATGCGTCGGGATAGGCTCCGACAGACCCCCGTGACCCGGTGACGGATTAAGTGGGAATAGATAATGGATGGATATTTTCTTCAACTGAGGAAAACCAGAGAGAAAGAGATGCCCAGACCTCCCTCACCCCAGACACTTCCTCCAGCTCTTCCGGGGGGATTCTGAGGCGTTCCCAGGCCAGCCGAGAGACAAAGTCTCTCCAGCGTGTCCTGGGTCTTCCCCGGGGCCTCCTCCTGGTGGGATATGCCTGGAACACCTCTCAAGAAGGCATCCAGGGGGCATCCGACACAGATGCCCAAGCCACCTCAGCTGACTCCCCTTGATGTGAAGGAGCAGCGGCTCTACCACGACCTCCTCCCGAGTAACTGAGCTTCTCACCCTATCACCCTAAATGTCCTTTTAAATTACTTTTTAATTACTAGGATAGTACAATTGGGGCAAAAGTAGTCTTTTATTCATTAATTTATTTTTGATTTAATTTATTTCCTTTTTTATAATGATTACTGCAATACAAGTATTCAGAGCCAAGGATTAAGACGTTTGAAAGGCAACAGAGGTTCCAGACCCCCATACTGATATTTGTGAACTACATGCTGACCTGAAGAGCTGTGTGACTGCAGACCATTCTGGCCAGACATGTACACAGCAATCTTACATTATGACAAGCTGAAGGGTTGGTCTTTATTCACCCCAAGTAGCCACTATTCATCCTGGAATCTCCTCTGTGTCCACTGAAAAGAACAAGTGGCCTCCTGTGCCACTGGAGGGTTCATCTGTATGTAAATGATCTTGATGTTTGGTTGAAGAGTTCATAACCGAAGACCTTTCATCGGACAGGAGGGCCTTCGCAGTAACATCTTCCCTGCTGGGGATATTTGCAGTGACCTTGATGAAGTGTGTGTGTGTGTGTGTGTGTGTGTGCGTGTGTGTGCGTGTGTGTGAGTGTGTGTGTATGTGTGTTTCACAAACACAATCAGATTACCATGACACCTGTGTACTTGGGGAGTTGTAGCCAAGTGATTACAAAAGTGTGCTTGAGCCTGGAGGACCCAGGATCTCTGGGTTGGCAACAACTGCTTTGGGCCCGTACCCCCCAAAATGATCCATGACTCATGAATTCTCCATTTTTTTTTGTTTTTATTGAGGTTTATCAAACTCAGCATGGCCCAAGGCACTCAAATGACTTAGCTAAAATGGACAGGAGCAGTTTCAGAACGTGACCTTGTATACATCCAACTCCCGCTGGTCAAAAGCTGACGACTGCGAATGATAGTGGATCACAAATGTTCCCGTGTCCTGCAGTAATACCGTACAAACTGAGGTGGATATTGACTTCAACACATCTATTTTTTTTCCCTACAATCCAACAGAAAAATCAATGATCACAAAAAAAACATCAACATCAAACAGTTAAAGAGTACAAAATGTATTAAATATATTAGATGCTCTATTAGCAACAGTCATGTTGTCTAGTGTTAGAAAGGTTTGACAGAGAGACAGTATGTATTTAAAGGATATTTCGTGGTTTTTATTATTATTTAGGGTTATAGGAAATAATTATGAGCAGTGAGTATCTTATCTTCAGTAAACAGTAGTCACAGAGAGTAGCTCTGAAGGGAGTTAGACTACCAGCCACTCAGAACAAGGGTTATGGAGGAGCCATCTAAAGCCAATTTTTATAACGCGTGACTTATGTCCCATCACTTTTACATGGTCTGACATGCCCCATAAACTGTTAACCGCCACAGAACATGTGAAGAAAATCAAAGAAAGTAAATGAGTTCAAATGTGACCAAATGTTAATATATCTAATACAGTAATTATTTTAGCTACTATAGGGAGTTATTTTAGATGTGAAAATTCACTCCTCTCTGGTCCTCATTCAGAGTTGCTGTCAGCCCAACCCCCCCATGAGGATCCCTCCCTGTTTCTCTAAAGTGTGACGGCTGACTGTGCAGGGAATTTCTCACAAGTATATCATACATTTTTTGTTAAAAAAAAAAATCCCTTTGAAGCATTCACTACAACTGCTGAAATGTATTAAACGATCCAAAATGTAAATAAATTAATTCACAACTGATCTAAAAACTAGATCATCAGAGATGAGACACTGCATGTTTTCTGATAAGGATTTATACCCAAAAGTGTGAGCTGATGAAAGGGAAAATGAAGAAAAATAAATATGCACAAACATACAAAAAGCATCTGAGGAAATCCAACTCATTGTCCCAAAAGTTTACTTGCTTACATCACTGTGTTTTAATCAGTGGAGCTAATAAACTCAAAGATACACTTCAGAAGCAGGTACGCTTGTAATCTTGTTGAGTCCCTTTAGGCGAAGAAAAAGCAGGAAATCAGGTGCAAAACCTTGTTTTGAAGCCCTGTTTATCCAGTTAACCCCTATATTACTATTATATATATATATATATATATATATATATATATATATATATATATATACATATATATATGTATATATGTATATATTACCACAATAAAGTCATATTTAACCTTATAAAATAAAAAAAACATTATATAAATGGAACATTTTCTATGTAGAGTTTTAAAAAATGAAGAAAAAAGAAAATTGCGATGAAAGGTCAAATTTTAGCAGCATCTGCATATATATGGTATTATTATACGATGTATGATATTCTGTTATATTCCGTTGCATATACAACATTAAATACATTTTTTTTAAAGTTATACTTTACAATTTTATAGACTGAATACCTACGAATGTCTGATTGCTTTTTTTAAATATCTGAAATAGCACTGCTTCTACAAAGGTAAAATTTGTCAAACATGTTATGGGAAATTCAGATGCTTTTTGTAGGGTTAGACATGCTTTAATACTTTTTACAGTTTTATAGCCTCTATATCCCTTTTCTGCTCTTACAACCTCATAATGTCACTTAAACACTTCTACATGCAGTTAACACACACAGGTGGATACTGTCACCTGACAGACACAGATGAAGATTATATTGTTTTACTGTATTGGATTGTAATGTATTATATTAAAATCATTAGAAAATGCTGAAAATAACTTAAACGTATATATCATACTAACTACAAATGTTACAGATCTCAGCAAATATACATTTATGTGTCAGGAGGATGGAAGAATTAAAAAAAGAAAAGATTGTTGTCATTAGCTAGATCAGCACTAAGTGAGCCGTCCAGCTGCCGGTCAGAGCTCAGAGTTGCACCTCAAGACGGGATCATGGGCAGAAAGTGAGTAGACGGGTGTCGTCGTCGAGCTTTGTGACCTCGCCTTGGTTTCCCGCGGCCATTCAGTGAAACAAACATATGTCTGCCACCGTGCTTCCAGCGGAGCGAGGCGTACGTGTTGTAACCATTTTCCTCAATGCGCTCTTTAAACTTGCAGCTTGGGTTGTACTTCACCTGTTATCAGAATGAGGGAAAGGACATATTAAGGAGGTTATAACAGACTAGTCTAGAGCTGAATGCTTTTCCTGCTGTGTTGTAAAAGGCCAGTTTCCAAGAAGTGCACAAAGGTTAATGTCTGTTGTTGCAGTAAAACATTTTCCAGGTGTTTATAGTTGTTATGGAGCATTTTTCCACTGCAAAACTATTAGGTGATTTATCTTTCTAACGTCATGAAAATGAGAAATAATAGGTGGTGAAGTGAAATTGCAAATTGTACTTTACTTAACCCTGAGCATGTTAATCAAATCAAAAAGTCTGGGAAAATAGACACACCTTCTTTCTGTTAGTGGACGAAAACAAACTTTTCTTAAAAATAAAAACTGTGGTATGGTTCCTTGAAACAGGTCTAAAAATTATGTTTTTAATGAGACAGATATTTTGAAACTGATCTTGGAGAAATATGAGCGCCAGTGGTTGTTTAATCGAAGAGCAATGTTGTAAGACTTCAGTTTCAGCTCGCAGCAGAGCCTCCTTTATATGGGGCTTACAACTTCTTATCAGTTTATCAAAGATTCTAGCGAGATATTGTACAGACAAGCAATATTCCAGATTTGAATCATGCAACTACAATAAGACCCTCCCTGATTACATCACAGTCCTGCACCGGGAGCTTCTTACTGTTGTTCTCCTGGCGTTTTGCTGTAGTGCTGCGTCTCATGAGTATAGTAAAGTGATGGATACTCAGTTCTATTTCTGTCCTGTTTTCTTTGCTGAAGGCTCTTCTCTTATCACCACTTGTTAACTGATTGCATGTCCCTGATTTCTCTTTGTACAAGGTATAAGTGCTTGGGCTAGACACCACACACCTCCGGGCTGATGTGTGTCTGATTTTAACAAAGAGAGGTGATTACTTTTGAAACTTTGCTGTGCAAAACAACAATTGGCAGATGGCACGCAAGGACTTAAATGAGCCCAGCTGGCTCTTTGTCGTTGCTGGGTGGGTTTCTTTTCTCTGCTGTCTATTTTGACAGTGAGGTAAAGCTGCAGGTATTGTCAGTCATGGGCCAGGTGTACACTCATGATTGATAGCAACATTCTGACCTTGATCTGGACTTTCCCGCAGTGAATTTTACTCCACTTCATCATAAGATATCCTCCATCCCCTCCTACTCCCCCTTCCCCTCCCAGCTCTCAGAGGCTTGACCCCCAAAAACAATGTTGCAAGGTTATATACACACCGATCCAAAGAGGGTGCCTTTCTTGGACATAGCTAAGTACAGCCCGGTGCTGACAGATTTGATAGCAACAACTCCCACACTGACGGATCGGATTTCCATCAGGCCTGGAAAATAAAAGAGGGGGAAAAAATGTGGGTTAGAAATATCAGACTTTGTCAGTTTCACCATCAAAGGCTACTCTATCAGTAACACTTAAGATGCAAGATAATCCTAATCTTAGAGGATAAGACAAAAAAAGGAAATAAATAAAAAGAACAAAACACACACACTCAAGACATGTAAAAAAGCCAAAAAAGGGCTCCAATATTAAAGCATTTCTAACAAGTAAAAATGTAAAAGCATCACAAGATATCTGGGGTTTTTTTTGTTGTTTTTTTTTTCACCGAAAACCTAATTTAATCATTTTATTAGCGCCTCCTTGAATGAGAGTAGAACTGCACACTGTTTAGCAGACACAGTCTGGACCTGTGGAGTTCATGTCTGCTCTGCAACATGCAAACATAAAAGCCTGCTGACTCCAGATGTGACACACCATCCTGATCATACCCTGTGTTGTTTACTGAAGGACACAAAGCCCTTGTCTGCTTACCACCTAAGTGGCCTCTCCAACCCACTTAACCCCTAGAAAAAGCTGGCAAGCTTGTAAGATAATTGTTTCCTCTGGGCACTGATTGCAAACAAGGCCCATGTGGCGCTCTCTTGATCTGCTTTTTGTCTGCATTCAAAGATAGAGGCAAACACCCATTGTCATAGCTATGACAGAGATGTTTTGGAGATGACCTGCAGACATGTCGCACGGTTCTGAATAGGGACTAATTGCTGCAGATGAAGGCTTCTTGTAGATTACATTTTTCTGCATTCATTTGCCTACTTACACTACAGATGTCACCTTGATGTGGTCACCTATCAGATCAATGTGTGAAACATTTCTCAGCCTTGAAAAACATGCAGGTATAGGGAGAGAAACATTTAGGTAATGTTGCTTGGAAGTCAGACCACTGCTGCATATTTGCTACAAGGATTGTTAGCCTTGGATGCTTACGGTAAACACAACACCAAGTCAAGGAGGTGAAGAACAGGGGGATCCAAAACTTAGGAAATGACTGAGTGATGATGTTGAGTTACGAAAGCAGCGGCATCAGGTCACTAGCCACCTGAATGACCTGAGCTTCTGGACCATGCCATTGGTTCAGCATCCATCCAGAAATGAAAAGTAAATATTCACACCAAAGGCTTTGCAGGTGCTAACTCCAGTTTGTGCAATTTGCAATGCAGTCAGTTTTTATTGCCTGTTTACTTTTGCAAGTCCCGATTTTGCTGAAAAAGACCAAAAAGTTAGAACCTATCACAAGCACTCAGCTTAATATGTGTTTGTGTTAAATATTATAGATTTGTTTATCTTAATGCAGAAGTTGTTTAACTAAATCAAAACAGTAATAAAAAATGGCTGAAAGTAGGCCAGAACTGTCCAGAACATCGTAAAAGAGTCTTAGATGGAACTAGTTTCTGGTAAGAGAAGACGGCAACTGCCTCTCCAAAACTGACTTTCAAGACCAATAACAGTAGTACTTTCAGCAAGAAAATACATCTGCTAATATCCTACCATCTAAATCAACATACCTGTTGATTATTTGAATGCCTTTCATTTCTACATGTTGGATGGTACAAAGGTATTGAGCTGAGCACAGCGTAAAAATAGAAAAACGTTTAAAATTATTTAATTTGGATGCAGCTTTACGTGATGACACATTGTCAAAAAACAGAAAACATGCCAGATCAGAAAGACAATGAAATTAAAATCCTATATTGGTGATTTCTTACTTTCCTGAGCTGTTATACAATATGTTATACAATATAAAAGGCATACTGTGAGACAAAGAAGAAACCTTAGTTTTGGAAAGAAATCTCCAGCTATTCGGGCTGAACAGGATTGGAGCTTCACTCCCCAGTAAACTGTCACTCTGCACTGGACTCGGTCTCTAATACACCTGAAATCAGTGTTGTTACAACCCAAACTATCCCAACTCCTGCCTATGTTTGAGGATATCATGGGTCCACTCTCTTGTCTCCTCCTCATCAATACAACTAAAGGTGACTGGTAGAAAGATAGAACATGCATCCAAGTCTTCTGCTCAATAAATACACTAATCTGCTGATCACTTCCTAGAAAGCAACTTGGACGAGTCACCAGAGCAGCTGATTACTTCAAATTGTGCTCTGTTCATTATAGGTAAAGTGAGAGCCAGCTTCTCTTGTTTCCACTTTCAAGGGACTTTTTAATTTTTTACAGAACCTTACCAGCAACATTTTTACTTATTGTATTTAGTGACTAGAATTGGTTTATTTGCAATCCTTGGAAACAATTTGATGACTAGATCACACTTTGAATAAAAAAAACTCTTATTGTCCACATGAGTATTTGAGTTCAGGCATCTGCTGTTCCTATCGTTTGAAGCCCTCTGCGACTGCAAACCTTTTTTTTTCAGCCCTGAACATCACTAGCCATGATTACTAAGTGAGGTCATGTACTTTAGACACCCACAGAAAGAACTACAAAGAGAAAAAAAATTTGGAAAAAAAGATGGGTAAGATAAACAAACACAAACTCCTGTTGAGTGTCTTTCTTCTCTGACATAAGTGTCTAAATGAAGGTCTCTTTTCACTTCCACACAGCTGCAGGGAAGGGGGAATGCCTTAGTTTAGTCCATCCAGGTATCAGCCCAGCTGCGCCCCCATCATTCCTGCACTGCCTCTGATCCTCCGGGGAAAGATTAACACTTTGAAGGCTGCCTCCTTTTAACAAGCTGTGTTTACAAACACCGGTTGTGCTCTGGTGGCACCTGGAGCGTGCAAGGGACTCATAAGCAATTAGCAGAGGCTCGGATGGTGATTGTGGCGCTGCAAGGGTTTATGGGGGATTAGTCTATGCCAATGAAAACCGCTGGTGCCTGAAAGTGGTGCCAGCAGTAATAAGCACTATTTGCTGGTTTAACTTACAGGATGTGATGGAGTTTGTCAAGTCTGAGACACTTCGGGAACGTGAGTCTGAGCTAGAATTTAAGTTTAGAAATGACAAGACTAAAATCTAAAAAATGACACTAAATTCAGTTCTTTTAAAAGAATGGCTTGGCTTCGCAACCATGTTTGCAATGGGGTTTTTACCTTCCTTTTTTTTTTGTTATATATATCATATGTTATATATATCATATAGCATTTTAACAATTCCTGTTGTTTTAGCCAAAATAAAATATCTGAAGATGGGCAAACGAGAGTTCCCTTTGCCTGTAGAGGAACAACCTTCTACGTAGCTCTGTACTACTGATCACACAGATGTAAAAGTGATTCTGATTGGTTTAATTACAGTTGGATTTTTAAAACTTACATAATTCTGTTTAGGGCAAGGAATTTGAAATTATTAGAGGGTTTTCCTTAGCCTGGCCAGACATACTGATTTGTTCTCTCGTTGATACAAAGGATTAGTCTACTTCTTCTGGATTCAACTTTGATTTCCAGGGGACGATACCAACAGATCCTGAAGAAACTGCCTCTGGAAAACATTGGATAGGTATTCAGCCAATCTGAGAAATTTAGTGGAACAATTATTAGACTAGTATCAGCAAAAGACATCCAAAATGCTGTGCTGTCAGATAGGAAAACTGGTGAATAGCCGTGTTGGTTTTTGCAGTAAAAGTTGGTGATTGTAATAATCAATTCTGCAATCGCCGCGTTGACCACTTCATACTTTGATATGTTCTGTAGTGGCCAAAAGGGCTAACAGGCCCATTCATAAGAGGGAACGCCTGGCCAGGTTAGTTGGGCAGGTTAGTCTAAATATCACTTCACATGAGGCTGTTCACTTACAGAGAGTACGATGCAGTTTTATAGAACAAGACACAGGAGACATCAGGACATTTTCTAATTAACTGTCTCAAGATTTACTTTTTTTTAAAACTTGATTAAATAATACACGAGATATGTTTCTGAAAACCCAATTATTTCAACTTTAGGAGCAAAGGTGTAGCTTAAATTGTTAGATTTATAATTTGTGGGATAGAATTAATAAAAAAAATTAATTGAAGCACTGAAATTGGAAATTCACTGTTCTTTACAAACCAGGAAATTTCTCTTTTTTCAGAAAATACATTAAAGAAGTGAAAATGTGTTAATAATAATGACAACATGTGGTCAGGTCTACATTGGTAGGATTTGTGAACATAAATAGGTAAAAGTCTCTAGTTTCCTCTTTCAGAATCATTTTTATTGTGGGACAATAGTAGCCTATGATTAGAAAAACATTTTGAAAATTCAATAAATGATTCAAAGGTAATGAACTATGTCACAATAAGGAAGACCAAAGAAAGAAAAAAATTAGGACAAATTAACTCTTTGTCATTGACTTGCACTCGGACCTGAAGGCCACTTCTTAACCCCATTCTGCAGAGTAAGTATCAACCAAAGGTCCTATTGAGCAAATGAAAAAGGCCCTTCTGGCTTCCCACTTGCAATTGGCAAGATCTCTTAACCTTTGACATGTTTTGGCTGGGACTGTCAATAAGCTCAAGCTGCCATTACAAGCAAATCCTGCACTATACATGTCTAGTCAACTGTGGACTTGCCATTTATTTCTCCTCTGTGGGATTTTTAAAAGCATAGAAAAAGTCTTTTACCCAGTCTCTTTTTTTTACTCTCCTTTCTTTCTGTCCCCTGTTTTTGGACACAAGCCCATCTTCAGATCATTGGAGCCTTTCTGACCTTGGAAAAAAAGGCTAGAAAGGAACAGGAGAGACACTCTCATTGGGGTCCCTTTTGTGAGACTCATGGTGAGGAGGAGGAGGAGGAGGAGGAGGAGGAGGAGGAGGAGGAGGAGGAGGAGGAGGAGGAGGAGGAGGAGGAGGAGGGAGGGAGGGAGTAGAGGGTGAAGGTGCTGGTTATAAAATGGGAGCTTTGGTGGTGGGGGCAGGTGCTTCCAAAAGCTGTCCCCTCATCAAGTCTTTGTTGCTCACCTGCGAGGTGAAGAACTAGACAAGATCTTATTATTATTGACTGAGCATCTGAATGAGGCTCTGCAAATTGTGATAAAATAAGACCTTCCATCACAAATTTAAAGCAGAAAGGAGTAAAAGACTGAGCAAAAGGAAACAGAAAAGGAGATTTTTCTGCTTTTTCCCTCCTGTCTTTAATTTCTTGGGCTGCACCCTTGAGCAACCCTCTACGGCTTAGTGCTTGACCAGAGCAGAGCCTGGGAATCTTGGGTTCCCGCTGTGTTCCTTTTCTTGATTGACATACCTTTTCAATTATTTCACAGTTTGCTTGCTTTTTAAACGAAGAGGGCCCTGTTGTTTTTTTCTTTCTGCCCTCCTTTTCAAAATACAAGCTTTTCATGTTGGGTTTGGGCTGCCAGGCCTAATGGCTGTGACCAGCACCTTTGATCTACCATGACCCCTTCGAAGGATCTAGTACTGAACGAGACTGCCGCCTGCATATCGGCACAGACAAAGACTGCATCACTCACTATTGCTTTAAACACCTTGAGAGATTACCATGAGAAACACCACTCTGTAAAGGCCTTTAAGGTTCTGTGACATTGACAGTCTCATGTTACATTTTTATGTACAGTAACACCACAATTGTAAGGAAGACTTGTGGAGATGGATTGTTTTGTCTGCCTGTTTTTACCTATTTTTTTTCTATGTTTTTACCAACTACTAATCAAACCTTGTAAGCTGCCTTAAGCTGTGAACATCTTGCAAAGACAAATACAATAAAGGATGGAATAATTATTGATATATACACATGGTAGGATCATTCTTGAAGACATATTGGAGAACAGGTGAGATGCAGCCATGAGGATGCTGATATTTTTTCGCAAATTGTCTACACTTTTGATTGTAACTATTTGGTAGTGTGGTACTCAACAGGCATTCACCAGAACTGAGCCTGAATTTAAACTAGAATTTAGACATTAACCAACCATCACAAACCCCAGGTTTCAGTATTTTTGCATTATCGTCTGAATATCCTTTAAATAAAACACCAGATTCCTAAGGGTTACGATTAACATGGATGCAACATCTGCAGTTTGATCCCAGTCAACGACTGTTTTTGGTTTCCTTCTTTCTTAGTTCTTACATAAAGACCAAAGTCTCCAAAAAGCAAGATAAGCCAAATTTGTTTCATATAGTCTTTGAAAATTACTCTCCTCTAAAACAATTTTTCATTCGGGATGAGGGGAAACCAAGGAAACATAAACAGCGATCACAAACGCCCCATTCATTTACAATCATAGCTTGTAAAACAACAAAAAACATAAATGGCATTTACTCCTTGACAACATAATTGCGATTATGGTTGATAAATCCAAGAAGTCAACACACTTATCATGGCTTGAGTGACTGAGGACAAACAGCAAGAATAAGATGATCAATGCTCTGTCCAAAAGAGCAACCTAACAAATAACAGCTTTTCTAGCTCCCCATATTCAAATAATTCACAGTGATTGGTGGCTTAAAGGGAAGTCTTATCAAGGGACTCATCAAGAGTTGTGATATCTAGTTAGAGAGTTTCTCACAACAAGGTTATGGCAGGGTTAAATAGGATTTTTTTTCTTTTTCAAAACCATATACTATTTCCTGGTAATTAATGTCTGCTACATTATTTCTTCCAAACTACACAAGGAAACAGCACAAAAGCTTATTTTTCGACCACGTCCTCTCAGATCTGTTCCGAACGGCTTGATCTGGGGTATAGTCAACAACTTGAATCAGCTCCACCCACCAAATCCTTGGAGTGTGCCTTTTTATATAGCCCCAAATGGTGACAAATGTCCTCCCAAGGCACCTCAACAAAACAGGTAAACCCATTCCAAAGCCGATAAAATAAAAACAATTATTGCTTTGACAAGGAAACCAAGTGATTGCATTAAAACTCATGTAGCCATAAACAAAGAAACGTAGTTGTGTAAACTCAAAGTTTCTGAGTCATTCGTAAATTAAGATACCCACATTTACCTGCTGTGTTTACATGCTGTGAATGTCCACTAGCTGTTAACATTAATGAGTTTTTTTAATCTGATTCAGTGTGCCTTGCATCTAATAATTCTCTTTCCTCTTTACATCAGGATAATACCTGGGATCTTCACTCACAATTACGTGTTTGTACAGATCAGACTTTATTTCTTTAGTATACCATTTTTATTTTCAATCTATGAATTTATTACAGTTTTGTGTTACTTTCCCAGAGCAAAGGACACATAAATTCAGGAAGACACAGACTCGCACAGAGTCACACTCAAACCACAGCTACTATTCCAGCTGTCAAAGAGCAAGAGAGAGCTACATCCTGAACACATTGCGGCTTTATCCTAAAGAGACCAACAATAATCCATGTCTGCGTTCACTCTTGCAATCGCCAATTAACCTGACATGCTAGCTAATGAAATACACTGTATGGCCAAAAGTATTCCCTGCCTTGACTCACATACAAATTTAAGTGACATCCCATTCCTGATCCACAGGGTTCAATATAACGTCCATCCACCCTTTGCAGCTATAACAGCTTCAACTCTTCTGGGAAGGCTGTCCACAAGGTTTAGGAGTGTGTTTATGGGAATTTTTGACTGTTCTTCCAGAAGCACCTTTGTGAGGTCACACGCTGATGTTGGACCAGAAGGCCAAACTCTAAGTCTCTGCTCTAATTCATCCCAAAGGTGTTCTGTCGGGTTGAGGTCAGGACTCTGTGCAGGCCAAGTTCATCAATACCAGACTCTGTCATTTATGTCTTTATGGACCTGGTCATGTTGCTGACAGTTGACTGTGGAATATTTAGAAGTGAGCAAATTTCACGACTGGATTTGTTGCACAGGTGGCATCCTATCACAATTCCACACTGGAATTCATTGAACTCCTGAGAGCGATCCAACAGTTGTAAAAACAGTCTGCATGCCGAGGTGCTTGATTTTACACACCTGTGGCCATGGAAGTGATTGGAATACCTGATTCCAATTATTTTGATGGGTGAGCGAATACTTTTGGTAATATAGTGTATATCAGTATTGCATTCACAGTATGTTTCTTCTGCTTCCAAAATGATCATAAATTAATTATTAAAGACAATATGTCTAAGCCATCTAGAGACTTTTAATGACAACTTTATCAGGTATCACATAATGCATTTCGATTTTCATTTTTTTTAATGAACACACATTTTTTGAAGCTGTGTAAGAAGTTATTTTAGCAAAATAAAAACATTGTGCTAGTTATGGTGGTTTTTTCCTTTTTCAAGTTTATGTACATAAAGGAATATTTTCATGTATGATAACAAAACCTGTAGCTATTTTATTTTCTCTCTTTCAAGAAATTAATTAAAATTTACTTCTAAAGACCTTTCAACAACCGCTTGTGTATGGCCAAAGTGAATGGTTTATTTGGTACTTTTTTCTTCAAGATCTTGACTCTAGGTTTGTTTTTCCCAACCATCAATATAGCTCATGCCAGACTGTCAGTAAAAACTCTAACTTAATCATCAAAAAGATGGATATGACAAAAATATTACTTTTTACAGCTGTATTGGCTTAATCTCCTACAAGTGTAGTAGCACTTTTGACAGAGAATGAGTCCTTTCAACTAAAAAAATATTTTAGTTGAAGCATAATCTGGACCAAAAACACCCAAGACAAGTCCAGAAGGTTGTATTCACATGATGATGATGATGTTTACTTTTGTTTGAGTGTGATTAGATCCAAAGCATAAATGATGCCCTTAACTGAACAATCCTGGACAACAAGATGAAACTTATAGCATCTTCAAGCAAAGACTTTGCTTTTCTAGCTGTAATGTGTAGTGTATTGATCTGTGTGTGCGCGTGTTTGTGTGTGTGAGTGACTGACTGTTGCGTAGCCATGCAGCTGTCAGTCCACAGGCAGCACCTCCCTCCCTTTGTACTAACTCTACCTGTCTTTGTCTTGTCGTGTCTCCCGTCTGCCAGTCTGCTTTTCATTGTCTGTCCCTGATGTCTTTGGTCTCTCTGTTGAAGTCTAGCATGACCCAGACTGTCCTCCTTGACTGTCTATGATGGGTCTTTGGACAAGCACCATACCTATGCAAAGATGGACAGAGCTGTTTGAAGACACCATGAAAGGGAAAGACTAGAGAAAAAAAAATCTTCAACAGCCAATTAGCTGCAAAACCTGATCATCCAGCAGATGTTGGTCAAGGCGGTACATGCAGACTATCACACTGAACAACTCGGAACTGTGATCTGATTCAGTTCCTCAGATGAGCTCAGACTATCTGGAGGTCTGAACAGTGTTTTTCTTGACTAATTTAGCTCCGAATTCCAGGACAGGTCAAAATCCTTCAGCTCAAGTCATGTTGGCTCAGATCAAAGAAAATCTAATCGAATAAAAACGAAGGAAATCAGAAACAGGCTGACTTTTGTGCCCCTTTTAGCTTTTTTCCTTCGGTACGACATATTTGATTTTTCACAGATCTAAACATGCTGTCAGTCTTGTAATCACACGTGTCCATGGGTTCTGTCATTTACAACTATAAAATGGTCGTGGTAACACAGGGAAAGCGGTTTGCGTATGTGTGTTGTGACTGAGCACATTCTCATGCATGCGGCGCATCCTGTCAAAAATTATGGGTGGCTGGAAAAACGAGAAGACAGGAAAGAAGAGCGCGGCAGAGGGCTGATCCTCGCAGCTCAAGTATTGCTTGCTGTTTTCTTCTGCTTATATTATTTCTCACTTTTATCAATCTTTTAATTGTATTATATCATATTATTACAGTAGTGCACATGTACGTTTTACTGTAAAAGACCAAAAGAAGAAGTACTCTCACACAAAGTGCAAAAGAGTTTTAGTGTCCTTCCTCCGTCAAAGCTGTGCGCTGCCAGCCAGACTGAGGGAGGTGTAAAGAGGAGATGATCTATTTCTCTACAAGCCACAAACAAGCCACATGGTGGTGACCTGCTGAAAGCTGACTCTCGCACTCCCTCAGCCTCAGCCCCGGCCACAAGGGGTGACATTCTCTCACACACAATTCAGAGAGGCTGGTCCTCTTTCAGGACTCACACTCGGCCCAGTTACCCCCACCTTTTCATATGGTGCTGCCGGGAGAAGTACTCCAGGGATTAGTCCAGTCAAGTCTTTCAAAGGCCATTAGAGCAAATTGCAGGTATCCTGTTACTAGTGCGCTGGGACAGGCCAGGTGAGGGGCGCAGAGGCCAGGCAGGAGAGCAGGGGTCAGCTAGGGACAAAAAGAGAAGGCCACGTTGGGCCCCACTCTATCGGAGTGTCTCCCTGGCTCCACAGGCTGGTAGGCCTGCATCAATGAATGGCTCGCTTGATGGAACCTCAGAGACATTGTCTCATGGCCGTAACTTTAGCCTTTTTTTCTTAGCACCCTCCCACCCCCATGCTTTGCTCTCCCCATGCTGATTTTCTTGTCTTTCAATTGATGTAGGCATGACTTTACCCAGAAAAATAAATGGTCGCATAAACATTGTTTTGCAACTCTAACCGTAATGCTTCAGGTGATGCCTATCTGTACTGACACAATACTGACGGTACAATCTAAATGCTGTCATAGGTTAAAGTTAGAATTAAAGGAATTATATCCACTTTTAACCTACATTTAAACAGTAATGGCAACCAAACAACCGCTAATGTGTGGTTTGCCAATGCATCACCATGCTGCAGGCCTCACGAGACTGATGCTGCTGATAAAGTTGTATGGATGGCCACAGGGAGTTCCGCATCCTGCCATTTTCTCTAAACTACACACACACACACATACGCGCACACTCACAAATGCCTCTCGGCCACTTGTGCCAGCCACACTCACACAGGCATACACACACACATGCCTCACCCTATCCCAACCGGTGGATGACAATCTTGTGGAGGGTGCTGCGGAAGTGTTTCATTAGTCAATTACCGCTGGTAGATAAAGCCCCCGTTCCCACAGTCTTCAAGGCCGGGGGGTCAAATGTGACCAATTACCCACCATCCCCTCACAGGACAGATTAGTCTGTCTGATTTATCCCCAGACAGGCTGACCCAGTACTCTAGAATCCCCCTCACATCTGGACACATCTGTGCTTTTGTGGGGAGGCAGTTCTGTGTGTGTTTGTGTGTGTGTTAAGTGTTGCACTGTTCTTGCACGCTTATATTGTTTATTAAGGAACAAATTTAGGTTCCAAAAATTTACTGAAAAGCTGGTAGAAAAATCTATATTTAAAAAGATAAAGATTTCATGCAGCTTTACACTCAACCACACACAAAGACTCTCGAGTCATTAGGGCGCTGGCATGTCCTGTCAGCATGTGCTGCATGCCAGTTAAACCATTGAACGCAAGCCTCCATGGCCATGCTGAGCTGTGATTGAACGTCAAGGAACATCAATCAGTTCATTAGGGAACCTCCAGGATGTTGAATCAGACCATCCACTCATCAAACCCCAAATTTTACAAGCCCAGTGGGGGCCAGAAAATGTAACACTAGAGGACAACCTGAGGAAGTGGGTGAGCACTGTGGAGGGCTGCTGCAGTAAAGCTGGCGGATAGCAGAGGTGAAAAAGGTTAACGAAGCCATTGGCGTGCGCCCTGTTAGCTCGTCTGTGTCTGTGTGGTACTGAGGGGCCACAGTCTTACCGACCGAGAGGCCTTCTCTTTAATCAAGGAGGGCAGACTGCCTCCAAATCATGCATCACATCCATAACAAGCAGAGGACAAGCTATCAAAGGTTTTGCAGACAGTTACGAGAAGATCTGCCCACCGAGAGCTTTGTGACTCATGGCTTCTGCAGTTTGTGTCAGGGAGGGGTAGTAAGATGGTGGGCTACACATCAAACTGAAATCATCCTCTTCACCACTAAATCACAGTAAGCAGGCTTCGTTGGCTGTAAAGAGCAGCTGCAGTCGCACATCACGGGGCAAAAACGCCTTCTTGTATGCCGATCCGATATTAAGCTTAAATAAAAGGGAAATATAACAAATTAAACATTTAAAATTTTTCACAAAGTTTCTGTAAAGCAAAATTAAACCAAACATTTTTTTCTTATAACTAATAAGTCATAAAAACCCATTCCTTTACACATCTTATGAGAACTAAAGCTCATGGAGCAAGTTTTCCAAATTATGACAAAAACATTGGGATACATATTATTTTTCATGAATTTTATCTTTTGCCATAACACTGGGATAAATATTTGAACAAAAGACTAAAGCTGGAGAGCAGCTCTTGATACCCGATTCCACAAAAATAGGACTTTTTGAAGCCAAACGTCAATTATGACATTTTCAGAAGGACCACAAGGAAACTGATTTGAAGTAGCAAATTTAGGAAATGATATTATAATGACTTGTGGGATGTTTTGATTTATAGAACTATTTCATGTAAGAAATTGATGATTTTCAAATGGGTGTTTTGAAGCCAGTACCGTGAGGCAGTCAGCGGTATCACATAATGGAAGCTCCTTTGAAGGGAACATAAAGGGACAAATATCTGTGATTACAATCATATATTTAGATGCTTAAAGTTGCAAGCACATTTTAAAAAAAACTTACATAAAACACCCTGGTTCCTACTTTGGGCCATCAACATCTAAGCTGTTTAAATTTGCAGGAGCCTGTGACATTACATACCCAGATCGGGGTAGGGTTATCCAGCCTCCCCATTGTTTGTGATTGATGTAAAAAGAAAGCATACCCAATTAAGGAGTTGTGTGGAGTAAAGTTGAGAGGCTGACCTCAACCCCTAAAACTGAAGCTGTAAAAGGAGTGATGTCAAGAAGGTATTTTTTTCCAAACCATATCACAAACATTTAATTAAGATCCCAGAAAATTCAGCTTTTGAAAAAAAGAGTATAATATGTGTATAGTAAATGCAATACCAGCTCCTTTCTGACACTCATGTGCCGATAACAAATTTCAATAATGGGAAAACTCTTATTCTAACCATACATTCATTAAAACATTTACTCATCATTTTCTCTCAGTGGTCTTTTTGTGTACGTGAGGTGTGTAAATTAATTTATTATCATTGATGTTTTTATTTCTCAGACATTTACACACACACACACACACACACACACACACACACACACACACACACACACACACACACACACACACACACACACACATATATATATATATATACATATGGCATAATTAGAGCTTTGTCTTCAACAGTTGTCTGAGGACAAAACAAACCTTTGCTTTGCAGGGTAATGCTGCTGACTTTGAATTACCGCATGGGTGGCTCAGGGGTGCGGTGTATTTCCAGTGACTGAGCACCAGGACAGACAGTATTCTCTGTGGCCTGAACTTGCCCCATATTTACATTATTAAAATGAGATGGGCATACAGGAGGTGACAGACGGCACAAGAGCGAAATCAGGGCCCTGTCAAAGCTGTCATTTGCTCCACTGGCCAAAAGGCCCTGACCCCAATCCTATCCACTGCAGGGGAGCAGAGGGGGAAATAGAGACCACAGGAGATAGAGAACCTGCTCGGGTATGGATGACGGCAACAGAAAAAACTTTTGCTCTGACAACCACAGCCTATTCTTCCTGACTTATTCACATACAGGTGCAAAATAACAAAAAAAAAAAAATAGTTGAGTAAAAATTATGGGTGACAGATCTAAAAAGTTTGGACAGTCTTGCCTAAGTTATGCCACTAGTTTCTAACACTCTCTGACTCTTAATAAAGTCCCAGATGAGGGAAAACTCCCACGAGAATACAGCCTTGCACATATCAGCGTGCACTTAAACACACAAACATGTATGCTTGAGATGAGTTTTTGGTGCACTTCATGCTCCTGCAATAGATTTAGTTCAAATAAGGATGCACGCGTTATAAATGTACATACACATTCAGGGTGTTCTGACATCATTTAGTAAACAGAAATAATTTTCAAATAAATAATATTTAAATTTCAAATGAAGAGGTTAACATGTGAAAAACTAAATTTTGTGGCCAAAAACACATGCTCCCAATAGCTGTGAAAACCAAACTACTCTTAGTCTGTGGTGTTACAGTACTCTGCAAATATGAACAGTTCACTGAATTACATATTTTTACATATTTCAGAGCTGGTTGGCTGCAGAAAGAGTGGCAGGGTTGTGTTATGGTTGAAGCTTTAGAATTGGTAGTATAAATAAATATACTCAAGCACAGACAATGACATTTTTTTCGTCATGCTTCCACTTTATCCTCCTTATTCCACCACATAGTCTGCATCTTTGTTTTAAACACACTTTTGGATTGCAAAGGACTTCAGTTTCAAATAAAAACCTTCAGTTTGGCACAATGTTTCTTTCTTATGATCTGGATTCTCACGACTGAAGCTGTCGCTCTGACATCACCCACTACTTGGTTGACTGCCAAGTTGATGCTTTAGTTCAGTTGGCCTACTTGGATTCAGAGGTGATGGACAAAGCATTGCAAATCATGAATTAGAGCATGATGTGAAGACCCCAGATATGATAATCAGGGGACTCTCTTTACAAAATCAACACTTCCTTTTTGTTGCATCATTGTCTGTCTGAATAAATTTGAAATAGCCAAGTTGTATATAAAACAAAAAAGGAAACACATTCGCTGACATTCATTAGCTGGCTCTTGTAAGTTTTTTTTATATATATAATTTATTCTTTTCCTGCTGTAAAGGTGGGGGTTTGACATCATTTTCTTTCTGGTATTCACTTTTTGAACAGACCTCATTTTGAGGTTATTTGGATAAACTGGAGTTTTTTACAATTCTACTATAACTTAAAATTTCTTCCATTCAAGACACCACTTGTTTACAATCACTAATACTGCATTTCAGATCTGTAAGCCAGACTACCTATTCTGAGTCATTTCCAACATTGCTTAATCTTTTTTTTTTTTTTTTGTCCAGAAATTCATGTAGATTCCTTTGGTCATCTCTGAGATGAAAAATGTTGGATTACTTTTAAAGTTCCTGGGTGAATCTCAAAGTCTACATATGAACGTGATCAGTTAGTTGTACAAAGTGTGGGGTTATCAGTCTATTACACATTGGAACATACATTATGACTTGATTGCCTAACAGCAAGTCAATATTTGGCTTCGCACATTGACAGATTTATTTATGCATGTAAGCGATTAAAGTCTGACAAAAGTCCATCTGCTGTTGCGGCCTTCTAGCTTCACATGAAGAGGGGTGGCAAGCCTCAGTCTTAACCTTAACACACCAATGACAGATTGCTTTTACTGCTGCCTTCATGATCCATACCAAATTCTACAGAAGGGGTAACAGGTGGATTGCATTTCCTGTCTCAGGCTCCCTGTGACTTTTACAAAATTTTCTACACCTGTATTATTAAACTGAGTCTACTCCAGCCATCTGAAGCTGTATATATGGATTCATACTTTCTTTGACTCCTCATAACCCGTTTCTCTACTGCCACAGCAGTGGTTAAAAACACTTCCCAAGACATGATGTGTGGCTCAGTTCAAGCAAGGAGGTGAGAGGTCTTATTGGAAGGGTCAAAACAAAACCATTAATCTGTCTCACTCTATCTAAGGCTGAGACAAGACTTGCCTCCTCTGTCTCCGTGGGATTACATCAGTGCATGCGACCATGTGTATGCTTCAAGATGTGAGCGGCAGCTGTTCCTTCTTGATCGTTTTCGTTGGAGAATGATTTTAAGCATGTAGCTCTGAATAAGCTAAACTTGGTCCCAGCTGATCTAATTAATACGCATTTTACCTCTTGAACCTAAAAGCACAAACTGTAAAAGCAGAACTAGTTTGCTCTTGTTGCGGAAAACACCAAATTCTCTCCAGTTTCACTTTGAGAATAAGTTGCTTAACTGTAATTAACTGCTGCTTGTTACAATGGTGTTCAAAGCATCCAAATCACTGCGGCACTACCTTTTTGGACAGAGCAAAAGGTCTGCTCATGGGAAAAGTGCACTATTTAATTTTTTTCCGGCCCAATTAAAGTTTGAAGAGTAAGACTATGATCTTTCTCTATTACACATGCTAACAAATTTCTGGTGTTCACACTGAATCACTTATTCAAAGTTATTCTCAGCTTTTTAAAAATGTTCAGGACATCAATGCATCTATGATCAACATGTCCCAGGTCCAAGTATCCAGTTACTGGCACTGTGAAGTCTTTATGCTCCCTTCACACCCACAGGATGTCCACAGCTCTGTGATGTTATAAAGGAATTGGCTGCCGGAGCCAAAGTCAGACTCTATAAACCTGCTGATGAACCCAGTAAATCCAGGACAGGAGCCATAGCCAGACTGCAAAGATTGTTAGCTACTAATTGCAACATTTTCTAGACTCCATTGAAGATATCAAACCCTGGTGACAGAGACCAGGGAAGGCCGGCCAATTAAACTAACAGTGACACTCTTGTCCTGAAGGATTCCCAGCACTGCAATGGTGCATGAACTTTTGTGAAGGAATTCTATACATATATATGCCTTAAATCTTTTGCACTGCCTGTTCAGTCTCATCATAAAAATAACAGCTTACACAAAGTTGATATCAATTTCCTCTTAAACAGGCTGTAGTTGTCCAGTGTCTTAACGCTAATAGACGATTAATTCATGGGATTTTACTCTCATGTTGGCTGCCAAAATGTTCACGAATGCCCTCTTGGTTGTGACGACCTAGAGCAAACCTTCATGCCTAATGAGCAACGGGAAAAGCTCCAGCATTTTCTAGCCTTTAATTTCCACCTCAATACTGAGCAGAGCACGCCCCAGTCCTTCTTCTAGCCTCATTAACATGTATATTCTCCTGATTCAATATGCCAAAGCCCTTCCCTCAGCCAGGTGCTTCCCTCTTCAGCCCCTGCATTGGTTCAGATGATCCAGCACCCATCTGAGTGCTGACAGAATAAATGCTGAGTCATGTTTGGGGTCAGCACAAAATAAACCTCCTTACGCCTTTAAAATGGCAGGGAGCATGGGGCAGACTTTTAGTAGTGGTGATTTGCTGTGGCCGTAGACTGGTCATGTTCAAAGTAAAAAATAAATACTTTAAGGCGTGATGGATTCCAATCATAGTCAAATTACCGAAATAAACTCAACCACAATATATTATCCTGTTGATGCTGTATTTTGCAACGTCGTATTTTGCAATGCCATATTTTGCGCATGTTGTGAAATCAAATGGAAATTGTGTATCAGGTGTCTATTAAGACATATAATACAAAAAATAAAAAGTCCTATTTGAAACTTTTGCAAAATCAGTAACAAAATTTCGTAATAAATTATCATAATGAGGTTGAACTCATGCTTGGTGCTGTTGCATTAAATACTGGAAGGGATGTAAGATGTAAGCCCTAGGGAGGAAAGGGGCATGCATATGCATATGAAATGCATATTCTAAAATCACATAAAAACGCCTTAATTGGAATGTTGTCTTATTAGGAATAAGCTCGTATTTTTATAGCTGTCTTTGCTTAAAGGCTGAATGGAATAATCTATTTCTAGTACACTTCCTTTCATTTTATGAAATTCATGTCACTTTCTAGTTTTCTGATTGACATCTTCCCCTGTTTCCAAGAAGTTTGGATGATTTCCACTGCATATTTCAGCGGGGTGGAAGATTTTCTTCCCAGGATTCCCTTCCAAGTTAAATACACTCAAGAACTCTGAAAACTCTTGCATCAAACAGGAACATGTTGCGCACCACAGGAAAATCGGTAAATCCAACACACCCCAACTGTGAAATTTATGTGGCTGCTGAGGCAAAGCAAAGCTATGGTGTGACCACAGTGACTTGTGTGATTTTAGCAGTGTGGTGAAGTGACCTTGTGTCCCAAGGGTGAGTTGATTGACACAATATGGAAGCTGCACAAGATTTTAATGCAATTAGCGACACCCACCCAAAGTCTATCAGTCCATCTTTTGAGATGTGATGAAAACTTGGAGCACAAAATAAAATGTTTGCAGTGTGGAGTGCCCAAGAAAAATTTATGAAAGAAAACAAAAAAGTTGAAGGAAAAAAAAACAAAATGAACTTGTGCTTTACTTGTGCAATTTCATCTGCGAATTGAGTTTGACTGTTATGACTGGCGCATTGCACACCACTGCACTTCGTAGGATTTTCTGCTGCATTTGATCATGAACCAGTTGTTGGGTGTGCCTGTGCAGCTGTTGTGTTGCAGGACTGTCTAATTAGCAGCTATGACCGATGACCCAGGACAGGATATGATGCGTACCTGCCTCTGGAGCTTTTGTAAACACTTGGGTGTGTTTTTCCCCTCGATCATTTTCTGCTTTGCCATAGGTCAAAAGAAAAACATGCTCAAGCACACCCTTTTGGTCCCTCCAAGGACTGTACTTTGTCTTCTGAGAGACTACTTCATCAACTTATTTATAGTAGCTTCTATGATAAAGTAGCCTGTAAATATTCATAGATGGGTCTATATTTAGATCAGACGTGAGTCAAATACTAGTCTGGTCATTCATCTTGATTTCTATCTCTTCTGTATCTATTTCTATTTGATTAACAAAGACTTCCAGATAAATGTCCTGTAAGTTTAGAGCTTCCTTGATTCTGATAACAAGCTTCAGGAATGGATACCTGAGGCACAAGTGTTTGAGTGTGCGTACATTTCCAAATGTGTGCCCTCAAGGTGTGGCATTTTTCCCAGAAGAGTTCAGAGATGTAGCAGATAATAATTTGGATTATGAGTTGATTTATATTGTGTGTGTGTGTTTTTTTAAAAGAGTATTCAACCCATTTTTTTCCACTTATCCCTAATTGAAGGGCAATTCAATGGATAAATTAATGATTTAAGTGTAATAACTACTGATGTGCTTTTGTACTTCCTCTGGCAGTGAAATGTAAGACCAAAAGGCCAACATGTACTGTAGCATTGCATGTTCATGTGCAACAACATGCTTTGTATTTTGTCTGTCTCCTTTCAACCCTTTCCAAGTTTCTAATCCTTTAAAACCTTCATCCATCTAAGTCAGCTTTTCTCCTTCTCCCTCTCCCTCAGCTGTTCCATGCCCCTTCTCCACTGGGATTGATACAATATTTTCCAAGCTCAATTAGCAGCATGCCTGTTGACTAATTCTGACTGTTTTTGCACCTGAGTGGGAGCTGGGAGTTGGAATCGGAAAAACTGAGCGGATGGAGGTGAGGGCTGGGGCCTGGGTGTAGCAGGCAGAGCTGTCGGGGCAATGTAGCTGTGTCGACAAGAGTGGAAGGGCAACACAGAGGACAGACTGTCGGGCGGGCTGAGGACAGTCCTGAGCAGAGCTATACGTACAGCTGTTCTGGGAAATGTTATATCTTGTAAAAGGATACAGCAGGCAAAACCTGCAGTGCTTTTCTAAAGTTGTGGGCGTCTGTAGTCATGTCAGTGGTGGAGTTGTTTTTTTTTTTAATCATTATTATTATTTATTATTACTTCAGTCTTTTAACCATGCCTGTTTAGCATTAAACTAAAAACCAAAAAAGGAAAAAATATTTCCCAAACCTACTAATAGAATTCAAAAACAAAATGTTTCTCCTTGATTCCCATTTGTTTCTGTGCCACTGTTCTTGTCATTAAATATGTCTGGCTCATCCTACCACTTTAATCTACAGCTAAGACAAATTTTCTGGGTCAGGAGGCCTTAAGTGTGCTTTAAAGCCTCCTTATGTGTGTTACGCGGAAAAAGAGACCTCAAACCAGATCTGTCACATTGTGAGGCGCAACCACAGACAAACCACAAGATCCATTTTGTTAAAGTTAAAGCGAAGCCTGCAGTCCATTCCCAATGTTTGGCACTGTGCTCACTACACACCCTCGTTCTGAGTGAGCACAGAAAGAAAGCAAATTTCTTTCCAGCATAGTAAAGGAAAGGGTGATGGTTACGTGTAAAAATGACATTGCATGTACTTTATTATTTATTTATTTTTATTTTTTTATAGAGAACTACTGTGAGCTCCCAAATGTAAATTACTTTATTAAAGGAAGAAATATTCTGAACCTCATAATTTGTCATTTTTCCAATGACTCTTAATTTTGACAAATTTCTTTCAACTTTCATGATGGGTTAAATCAAACTGTCAAATTTAGGTCATATTTGGGCGGCCCATTTAATTAAAGGAGGAACCACACGTTACCTTTACTGAAACCTTTAAGATAAATCTGCATATCCCAAATTAACACGGCAATAATTCATCTCAACTTTAATTGACACCATGTGTGTGGCTTTTAAAGATTTTGCCTAGGTGACCAGTCCTGACTGGTTACAAATGTCATCCAAGTCTGCAGCTCAGTGCAGCAGCGGCAACAGACTGGCTGGCTTGTTAGCAGGACCATGTAGCTGCTCTCCCCCAGTAGCTGTGTGGAAAAAGTCTGACTCACCCACTTGTATAAAAAGGTATTAACGACCAAATTCATAAATATTACCGTCCAAGGCAAAAATGTCTCCAAAGGCAATCCAATCAGTCAGTCAGCCAGTGACTAATGGAGAGGGAGGTCAGTTCGTCTGACTCGGTCAAGCGTCTGAAAGACGTCCATTGATGGACAAGTTGAAAAGCATGATCAAGTTCTTCTGAGGTGTTCCTAAACTACAGATTGTATATCAACAACAGTCTCACAGACACCGAGAACGGCAAGATTGTCTGTTGGAAAGTGATGTCTCGTCTGAGCTGAGGGGCATAATCAGGGGTGCGCGGGAGAGCCGAACCAAGCTGAGAGAAGATTTTAACGGGTTCGCCAACTAGATCTTAACGTGCCAACCTGTCCAGACAAATGCAAGCCAGCATATGGATGGAGTTAATGAAGCACAAACAATAAAACTGGCTCTGTCTCAACAGCTCTTGGAAAAATGTTCTTCAGTTTATGCCTGCTACCCAAGACTGATGCACTTTCAGTACAGTTTTGACAAGGTAATTCCCAGTGAAACTGAGTCTCTTTTATTTTCCAAGCCCAATTTGTGCTGATGATGCTCTGTGTTTGTCCTCAAAGCCCTCTCTCCCATGTCTCTGTTTCCACACCAGGGTATTCCCTTCTTACCTAGCAACGCCTCCAGTGCTCTAAACACAACACAAATAGCTCAACAGTGTTATAACCACAGGATACCCCCATGAACCACTATAAAAATAAACAGATAACAAAGTTCAGCCATAAATTTGCAAGTGTGGACGTCAGAGGGCATCCCAACACACATTTGAGATAGAGAACTTGGATTTGCTCTGGCCAAGCCAGCCACTTACTGTCAGCGTAGTTTTTTCGCCGAGTGCCATCCACCTTTCCTGTTTTGTCAATGCAGAGGAAAAACTTGTTGGCAGAATAAAGTCGCCGCAGTCTGACGTCACCCTCCAAGTGATTATAACTGCGCGTGTGCCTTTCCAATGTCCATGAACAGTTGATGCCGCTTGCAAGCACCTGTAGAGGTTTGTGCCCTGGACGAGGAGGACAGGCCCCTGTGGCACTGCCAGCGGTGACCAGGAGCAGGGTGACACATATCAGGGTAAGGGAGGCTGCACTGGGCAGGGGGATAGGTGGTCCAGTGGAGGCTGCGGTTGCGGTGCTGTTAAAGGTGGGCTCAGGACAGAGATGAGTTACGGACGCCGTCCATCTGCACATGGTGGGTCAGGCTCCCAAGGTGCACCTTGTGCAAGCTGTAGTCATGCTGATGATCAAGAGATGTCCTTGTGGAGGGTGGGAATCCTGACGTAAAGGGAGGGGGAATGACACTCACAGCAGGTCCACTGAATGTCACTGATAGCCAATCTACACTTTGGGCTGACAGAGCGCTTTCCTTCGTACAACATCAAACACGTCAAAGTTTATCCAGTTGTCATCTTCAGTTTTCGATTCAGTGATCTTCTCTTGAAGTCCCCTTTTTAAAGTTCCTCAGGGATGCAGCTCCTTCTTTGCTTCCTCCTTCCTGTTGTCCTTCTCCTTGGATTGAAGTCTTCTTCACTGGTCCACAGATAAAGTCCTGCAACGTTCCAGGACACACATGTCTGTATGGTGACAGTGTAAATGGATAAGTGTGTGTGTGCCTTTATATTTGTGTGTGTGCACCTTGCGATGCTCTGGTTTCTCTAGCTGGATAGACACAAGTTGCCTGTCTGAGCTGCTGACCCGTGGCTGAGAGCGAGTTGAATGAGGCTTGGCGACTGACTGTGTGTGTATGTGTGTGTGAAAGAGAGCATGCATGCGTGTGTGTGTGTGTGTGTGTGTGTGTGTGATACTGAGTGGAAGAGAGAGGGAGTGAACGAATGAAGAGAGCCGGTGTGTGTTTACGACAGAAAGGGGAGGGGTGGGGGGGATGGGGCCAATGCACTCATTCATAACAATTTCAAACAAATGAGAAAGTTTGCATCAAGAACCATCTTTTTTCCTTTCTGTGTCAGACCAGTTTACTCAGTAAGAAACAAGGATTTTGCTATTTTTGTGGCTACAAACACCTGGCAAAACTTACATCCTCTTCCGATCTCTGATCTCAGCTCGCTCTCCCCTTGATGTGAAGCATTTTGTTGCATGGTCAAATCAGCTCTATTACTGTCCAGTGAACCGGCCAAGAGGCCATTTTTGACACCTTTATACTCATTTCTTCTCACCGGGACCACATGGGGCAAATCAAGGGAAGCCGCTCCTTTTTTTTTCTTTTTTTTCACCCCTTCTTTTGTGGCTGCTGGTTTGAATCATCAAGCCGTCAAAAATGCAGAGCAGGTTGCAGGAGTGTTGGCAGAGCTTGTCCAGATAAAGCCCGAGAGACTTTTGATCACCTGTGTTAATATTTCAATGAAACACCCTCTCTGATCTCTGCCATTTAATTTGGCAGAGCAGGACGGAAATGAAGAACACCTTTTTTGTGACTTCCCCCACTTTTGTCTGTTTTTTACAAGCTGTGTAATGATAGGACACGGAGTAAAAGCATAGCTAAGCCATTTCAGTTAATGGGGTAGCCTCTTTATTTTAAGGATTTATATTATCTTTCATGATAAGAATGAAGGGGGAAAAATAACAAATCAGACTGCACCAGAAGTGAAGAGAAAATCTGGACACGTATATTTGTTTTTGTGTTAACAATCAAAAATGTGGAAAATTACCACTTTCATAATAGATATATCCTGAATTTTTTTATAGAGACCTTAAGTTTAATAAAGTTAGACTGATCCTAAAACACAAGAAAGTGAAAGATAACATGCAACAGTTCTCCTGTGATCTTTAGAATTAATCCCCTCTTTTAATGAAGATCTTGTTTTAATTATGTGTCCCACCCTGGGCCCCACTTGCCCGGTGCTGGAAGTGTGTTTGAGGAATTCATGCTCGAGGTTGAGACAGTAACTTCACACTCCTTTAGCTTTTATATCATTGTGCTTGTACACAATTAGCACACTATTTTTTGATTTGCATGTTATTACTTAAGACACAAACACAACATTGTCAACAAAATACAAAGCTCAGTGATACATTTTGGGAAATATTTATGTCAAGCCTTATTAAATTTAAATGAAAATACATTTTCAGTGCACATCTCTTTTATAATGTTTAGTTTTTTATTCAGCGTAAATGAGTATCTGTAATGGGTATTTGAAATGTGTAATTTAAACATTATTCTTAACTGTCCATGTCATCCCATTTTTTTTTATTTTCAGATTTCCTCCAACATGGCTGTTGTAGTTTACTTTTTGTCTTTGGAGTATTTAATTCACCAGGGAAACCTATTTTTTATGCCCTTACGTTTAAAAAAAAAAAGAAAAAAAAAGAAAACTAACTTGTACATACTGAAGTGTTTTTGAAGTACTTATTCCTTCATTTTTTTTGAAGATGTTTATTTTCCTATCTATAATGGTGTTAAATTTCTGCGACCCATTCTACATGTACAAATACATCTATCACTAGAACTCTTTGAGTTTTAGTTGTTTTTTTTATTATTGTATGCTGATTTATTTCATTTTGCACCCTTGGTGCAACAGTTCTGCCACAGTTATGCACTTAGTAAACGTTCCTCCCTCATGTGTCTCCGTGAGTTTCTTTACCCTTTAAACACAGTCCACTCTTCGTCAGTCCCGTGTTGTATTATTATACATTCATGGTCCTTCAGTCCAGTCTTTTAATTTTTGTCAAAAGTGTCTGGAACTAAGTCCCTTTTTATTTTAAGCCTTCCTAATAGCCAAATGTTGCCAGGTCCTGGTGGGGAAAAGTCAAGTTCGTTCTGTTTGTCTGTTGAGATTGAGCAGATCAACGCATCAGAGAAGTCATTTACTATATCACAAATTTGCAGTTGCTGACTGGTGATCAAACCCAGAATGACGTGTCACTTGTTCAATTTGCCAAAGAAATGCTACGTGACAGAATAGATGGAGTCAGAGCACTGTTTGTTAAAATTTGATAAATTACTTATCATTTAGCCTGTAAAGTACCCAGGCCAAATCTCCAACACTAAGTACTATGTTATAGCTACAAATTTAAAAATAAACAAAAAAGAAGACCCCTGTACACCAAACGAACATCTGTAAAGATATTGGTTTCGAACCACTGTGATAAGAAGCTGAGTTCTCTACTACCAGAAAGTCAATTGAAAGTTTTTTTGTCAACTGTTATGTTTTGAGCTTATCTTTATTCAGTCACTACGTTTACATGAATGGCAGTAATTCAATTATTGACATTAAACTACATGAGACAATATTATATATAATATTCATTTCATTTTCTGGTTTTACAGTTTTACATTTTAAAGAGAATGTAGTTTGATTAAAGAACAACAAAAGAACTTATTTTATTTTTAGCTCAATAGGCCCCCCTATAGGTGTGGAGGTTAAGTTGCTATTATTTTAACGTTGGCCAGGATTAGTCTTGCTTGCACTCTCAGTCATTTCTTTAGTCTCTTAGTCATAATGCTGTCATGATTGACATGATCTCCACTGAATCCCCACATGCTAAAATCATTGTTGTTGAAGTTGTACGTATAATGTTGTTGTAAGAGACAGAAGGGACCGAAGTCAAACGTCTCTCTGGCTGGTTTTGCCAATAGCAGGGACAGAAGACTGTGGTAGCTAAATGACACTCCGTAACTCCAAAATACAGGTCTAACATATATAATACCTGAAGAAACTGTATTATGTCATATTTCAGGCTTTAAAGGGTTAAAAGTGAGAAAATATTCCTGAAACTGATGTTTTAACTCCCTCCAGAATTGAATGCAACAACACCAAACACGAGTTCTTTCAGTGAGACAATTGTAGACCATTGTATTTTGCTCCTGATGTAGCAAAAGGTCAAAATATATCTTCTTATTTTGAGTTTAGTTATGTAATATTTCTTAGAAATTCCCTTCTTCCAACATTTAATCATTCCCCAGACCTGCATGTACTTGGACATGCGAATGCATGACAGAACAACAAACTTTACAGCAGGAATATATAACAATGATTAGAGATTTGAAAAAAAAAAAAAGTTTTGGTCTGTGCATCTAATACCCCTTTCATAAATACTATACAGGGGATTATTTTGGTATAAGTCATTAATATAAACTGTATTAAGTTTTATGTAACATTGTTTAAGCTTTGATTAATAGCTTCTTCTGAACCTCTCTCATGTAAGAGGTTCGTACTGGTAATATGCCATGAGGGTAGCATTTCCAGAATTGATAGGATTTGATCATTTATTTTCTTTTCAAATAATAGTGATAAAGTTCAAAGCAGAGTGTCACTTGATAATAAGGCACTTAAAAACTAGATATATTTACGCACATTGTTATTTCATGTATAACAAAATTAAATAAATCAGAAAATCCACACTCTAGAGAGTAGGCTCTCCAAAAAAAAAAAAAAAAAAGAATTCTCAAAAAAACGAAAAAATTAGTAAAAACCCAAATGTGCCCTAGAACTTCCTTTAGTGAAATTTCCTGTAATTAAAAACATACAATCATTCAATGTACTGAAGAAGTCTTTAAAAGTCAGGGTGCCTTCTGAGGTCAACAACAAAGCCCAGACCTCATGTGAATGTCAGATGT
The DNA here is from genome assembly GCA_014839995.1 of Xenentodon cancila. Lineage (NCBI taxonomy): Eukaryota > Metazoa > Chordata > Actinopteri > Beloniformes > Belonidae > Xenentodon > Xenentodon cancila. The sequence continues at coordinate 19,101,173 of CM026206.1, forward strand.
GAAAGCAGATTGCTTTGTGGTGCCTTAGAAGCAAATGTTTGGGCTCTGAGCTCAGTGCCAGAGCCGACAAAGGCACAACATGTCTCTTTTGTCTCAATTCTTAGCATGCAATGTCTTGCTGTTTTACAGTGTGAATGTTTGATGTTGTAAATTACAGTTATTTACATGATTTCATGTGCTGGTAAAGATGTCATCCAGGTCATAGTAATCCAAAAAGCCTTAACAGAAGGCAAATGGACTTTCTTTTTTATTTCTTGAATATGTTTTACCTCACAACCAAAAAAGTTTATTCAATCTAGCCAACTGGTGGAGAGTTTGATGTTTATAAGCTGTTGTTGAAGCGCTCACTCTTGTGAGTCATTAAAGTTGCATGTAAATAACTGAGGCAATTGTCCCTCCTGTGGATCACTAGGGTTTATTTTAATTTTAGTTTTTTACTTTTATTTCACCAAGCATTGTTTACCTTATAAGCATGATTTCATGGTTACATAATATTAACGACTGCAAATTTAAGACAGTTCAAGTTCACAATTTGTTATTAAATCTGCATGAAACCTTACAAATGAAACATCTTTAAAAACCAAACAAAGAAATCCAGTGTAATTAAATTTTTTATGACATGATTTCAGCCCTGTGATAGACTGGCGACCTGTCCAGGGTGGACCCCTGCCTTTCGTCTATAATGAGCCAGGATGGGCTCCGGGAGACCTCCATGACCCTGCAAAGGATTAAAACGGGTATATAGATGGATGGATGATATGATTTCATGGTTACATAATGGGATACTGGAAATTTAAATAAGATAGCTTGACTTCTGCTTCAGTTTACATTTTGAAAGATCAGCATGTAAAGTGCAGCTTACCTAAAGGTTGGATAAGATGTTTTTAACTTTTTTTCTTTTTCTTTTACTTTTTTTTGACACAATCAGTGAATAGCGCCTCGCCATACCCCAACTACAGAAAAAAGAAAAAAAAAGTTAATGACAAGACATGTTTTCTCAGGGAGTACTAGAGAAAAACAAGGCGAGGAGATAGTTCTGTGTGTGTGTGTGTGTGTGTGTGTGTGTGTGTGTGTGTGTGTGTGTGTGTGTGTGTGTGTGTGTGTCTTTTTTTCAAATAGCAGCAGACGTGATGTCATCTAGAAATCCCTTACCGTATCTTTAAGATGCCCACAGACTGAGATTTCAGTAGAAGCCCTGCAATGACATTGAACTAAGAAGCCTGGGCACAACATCAAATTTTATTTGTGCAACAATAACACAACACAACCAAATTCTCTACCAACAAAGTGTAGTGGAAAAACGTAACATTTAACATCAGTGTGTTCCCTGTAGCACTGTTTTTTTTTTCTTTAAGTGGCACAAGTTATTACTGTGCTATTTTGCACATTTTGCATAACTTAACATAAGGCATAGAAACGCTCACATTCCAAGATCGTTGCTGTCTATCTGAATTAAAAACTGCAATATTTTTTCCTTGAAAATCTTTACTTGCAAAACACTTAAACTGCAACCTTTGGTCCTCTCTTACTGTGCAATTTATAAACAAACCATGTGAAGCAGCTACCAAATATAACACTGTGGTTTTTTTACATTGGTCCATTTTTTACATGGGACTTGAATAAAAGAATCCAGCAGCTGATTTATGTGACGCCATTACTCAGGTGCCACACACAAACCTGTTTCAGGTATCAAGATTTACTACAATTCAAAAAAAGTGACATTTTCAAAACTAATGACTGCTAAATACTGCAAGACACCAACAACTCACATGTACCCCACATAACCCCATCGAAAAACTAGAATATCCTTTGAAGATGAATGAAAATGAATTGTAAAATAAGCATCTGCTGCTCAGTTAATGTCTGGAATAATAACATTCAACATTACAATCCTACAATTGTAGGATTGCTTTGAAAGCAATAACAGGTTGCAGGTATATGTATTGAATAAAACAGAGTACACAGTGTGTTTTAAAACAAATTTCATTTTTAAAATGATCTACAAACCATAATGATGTAGGGTTCCTGCGCCAAGTGGTTTGTTAATAGTTAACAAACTTAAAATGATGGGCCATTATTTTATTTTTGCAAAGTCATAATATAAAGAAATGCTAGTTTTATTTGCGATACGTGACAGTTGAGGGTTTGATTTGAGACAATACAGAATTATTTGATTGTCACATTATCATATATTCTTAGTTGAAGTCTTTTTTTTTTAATTATTCATCCATCCATCTATTTTCATCTGCTTATCCAGGACCGGGCAGCAGTCTGAGCAGAGAGGCCGAGGCGCTCCGTCGTTCCCTCACTCGTGAACAAGACTCCAAGATACTTAAACTCCTGCACTTGAGGCAGGACCTCCTCACCTACCCTGAGAGGGCACGCCACCCTTTTCTGGTCAAGAATCATGGCGTCAGATTTGGAGGTGCTGATTCTCATCCCAGTCGCTTGACATTTGGTTGCAAACTTCCCCAGCACATAATAAAGGTCCTGGCCTTATGAAGCTAACAGGACAACATCATCTGCAAAAAGCAGAGATGAAATCTTGTGGTTCCTAAATTGGACCTTGTCTACACCTAGAAATCCTGTCCATAATAAATTTTAACAAACCAAACAAAGGGCAGCCCTGCCGGAGACCAACATGCACTGGGAACAGGTGTGACGTATTACCGGTAATGCAAACCAAGCTCCTGCTCCATAGTCCTCCTCCATGGCCTCACCGAACTCCTCCAAGACCCGAGGTTTTGCCTCCAGGACCACCCAAGCTGCGGCTCGCTTTGCCTGCAAGTACCCATCAACTGTGTCAAGAGTCACACAGACCAACATGGCCCAATAGGACTCCTTCTTCAACCTGACAACATCCCTTATTTCCAGTGTCCACCACCAGGTTTAAGGATTGCCTCCACAATAGGCACCAGAGACCTTGCGTCCACAACTTTGAGCTGCTGTGTTGACAATGGAGGCAGAGAACATGGTCCACTAAGACTCAATGTCCCCAGCCTCCCTCAGAATCTGAGAGAAGTTCTCCCGCAGGGGGGAGTTCAAGACCTCCCTGACAGAGGGCTCGGCCAGATGTTCCCAAAAGACACTCACAATATATTTGGGTCTGCCCAGTATGTCCAGCTTCCTTCTCCGCCAGTGTATCCAACTCATTTATTTAAGCTGGACATTTCACTGACACAACCAGTGGTGTTGGATTAAAATGGTTTGTGTTAGGTCCAAAAAGGTGGACTGAGAAACTGTTAAACCTTTAATGCCATCCTTCGAAAAATGGATGGATTGTGCAGGATATGTGTCCACTGATTTGTGCACATATCAAGCTTTGTGTTGAATTGAATTGTTCTGACCTGTGAAGAGCACTCTTGGGAGCCAGGCACCCAAGGAGGACGTTCTCTTGTGGAGGAACCTTATCTGTCCCAGTAGGGATTGAAGTGGCTCTGTAAGTGTATGAATAGAGATAATATCTCTATAATGAGACCTGTTTTGTACCATCAAAGTCTTCAAAGAGGTCTGAAACCTGACCTCCTTCCCACCATTGACAATCCCTCGGTAATAGCTCCCTATTATTAATTGTTTTGCCTTCCTGCTAAATCCTTGTTTCACTCTTTTTTCTTGTAGTTTCTTGTTCTGTTTTAGCTACTAGCCCTTGGTCTACTGCTTTCGACTATTCTCACCTTTTACTAGGTTGTTTTCCATGTTTTAGATCAATCTTTATTCACATATGCAACAATGTTATTTTTTCTTTCTTTGCAAAAATTGGTTCAAAAACTCATGCTGACATAAGGAAATAGCTTCATTCACACCTGTGTCATTCACAGGCAATCTATTCTGATCATTTTAGTGATTATGGAGTTTATCAATCCAGCCTGTTCAGCAGTGCCTGGTTTGTCGGATCATACTCAACACAGGTGTGGATGATATCTTTGAGCTGTGCTTCACTGATAAACATCTGGAAGTGGTTTAAGGAACCAATCAGACTGCTACTCTGCCCCACTGAGGACATCTGCATATCCTGATTCATGACCATTGTTCATTGTCAGCACCGTTATAAGTGGTTTATCTGATGCTGTGAAAAGCGCTGAACTCAGTTCTTCACATGGTAGCAAACAGAGATCCAACAGCCTGATAGAAAAAGATCGAAAAATCTTAGTTGCCAGGAACAATTATGCATCTTTGGACAGCTAATCTGATCTATCAGAAGCACATACACGCAAGACAGAACAGGATGCAAGTGTACCATTAAAACATGTCAACTCTGCATTTCCATACACAGTCTGTGCAAGTCTGTGTCTAACTTCCAGATTGTACCCACCAAAAAAAAAAAAAAAAAAAAAGTTAAAAGAAAAAAAATGCAGTTCATTGACTGACCACTGGGGGCTGGCACCAAAAGTAGATGAATGTCCATTGACTCCCATGTTTAAATGCATAACTTTGCAGCAGAAATAAAAAATATTTACAACCCTTCAAAATATGGTTTGGTCTTCATAGTTTGATTTTACATCCATGACAACAATTTTACTTTACCTGCTCTACAATGTCAGGTACAAATATATAATTAGGGGCATATACTTTTGTTTTGTCGTCAGCTTAACGTCCTCATCAGCCATGACTTGCTACCTAGCACTTAGCGCTGAATGAACTTCTGAGCATAGCTCATGAGTTGTGAGTAAAGACCTAACAGAACATAATCATTTATATCTTAAAGGCAAGGCAAGGCAAGGCAAGTTTATTTGTATAGCACAATTAGACAACAAGGTCGTTCAAAGTGCTTTACAGAGACATTAAAACGTCATGTAATAGAAATAAAGATGCATGATTCAAAATTTAGAAAAAAAGAAAGAAATAAGAAACAATAGATAAAATCAGTAGTTAAAATGTATTACTCAAGCTTAAAAGTAAAAGCGCAGATTTGGAACTTCATTCAAATGCAGGTGAGTCTTCAACCTGGATTTAAATAAACTGAGTGTTTCAGCTGATCTGAGGCTTCTGGGAGTTTGTTCCAGATATGTGGAGCATAGAAGATGAAGGAAGCTTCTCCATGTCTGGTTCTGACTCTCTCTAAAATACCAGATCCAGATGACCTGAGGGGTCTGGAAGGTCCATACCAGGTGAGGAGGTCACTGATGTTTTTTGGTCCCAGACTATTCAGAGCTTCATAGACCAGCATCAGAACTTTAAAGTTTATCCTCTTATGAACAGGCAGCTAGTGTAAAGACCTCAGAACTTGGATTGATATGGTCCACTTTTTTGTTCTTAGTGAGGACTGGAGCAGCAGAGTTCTGAATGTGCTGCAAGTTGTGTAACTGATTTTTTTTATAAAGATGCTGTTACAATAATCAAGCATACTAAAGATGAATGCATGGAATAGTTTTTCCAGGTCCTGCTGACACATCAGATCCTTTATTCATGATATATTCTTGAGGTGAAAGTAGGCTGACATTGTTTTTGCCTTAATGTGTTTTTCCAAATTTAAGTCTGAGTCCATCACTACACCCAGATTGCTGGCCTGGTTGTTGGTTTTTATGTATAGATTGAAGCTCTGTGATGACGCTATATAAATGAAATTGAATTGAATTATAATCTTTGCCAGCTGGAGCATGTAGATGTTAAACAGAAGAGGTCCCAGAATGGAACCTTGGGTACTTCGCATGTAGTTTTTGTCTGTTCAGACGTAAAGTTGCCCACTGACACAAAGTACTTCCTGTTATCTAAGTATGTTTTGAACCAGTTTAGTACAGCTCCAGAAAGACCCGTCCAGTTCTCCAGTCGTTTGAGTAATATATATATAAAACTAAGACTGACATTGTTCCACTGTCTGTATTCAAGCATATGTCATGAAACACTTTGGTCAGAGCCGTCTCAGTGCTGTGGTGTTGTCTAAAACCTGACTAGAAGGCCTCATAGCAGTTATTTTGTGTAAAAAAGTAGTAAAGAGACTACGTTTTGTGCTGTTAATTTCTTAAAAAACCGACCACCATGACTGACTGTGGGTTGCCTTGGAAGAGTCAGAGGACAAAGCTTAGTTAAAAGTCAGCAGGTTGGTTGTGCTAACAAAGCCTTATCTAAACACAGCAGTTGTTTCTCATTACACCACTGAAACACTATTTAATAACATACCAGCAGTTGAAAATATTAGCCAGCAGCTCTGCAGCTCTATGAACAGAGGTCTGTTCAGTAATTATACAGTCTAGGGTTGTTGCATACAGATTTAAAGGCTTTTCTTGGACATTGAGCTCGGTCTTTCATCATTTATTTGACCAGAAGACATGATTAGGGCAATTTAACTTATCAATTAATTCAGGAAATAAAAGGGAAAGCTGAGCATGGGTATGTTTTTATTCGTGGGAGCCTAGGTTAGTTGTACAGGGCCTCAGCATGTGTCTCCATGACCAGGAACTGCCCCCAGAATGAGATGTTTTGAGAACACCTAAAGTAGCTCACCGTGCTGATTGGTTATGATGTAGGCCAGAGAAGTCCTTCAGACTTCTCAAGTTTTGTTTAAGCTTTCTCTTCTCATTCCTTACCGCAATGGCCATATATGCAAACAAAACCTAAAAAGAAAACATCAACATCTGTGCACCTTTCATATTGATCTCATTGTTATAGTTTATGTTTTGTGAGTGCTTGTTTTTTATTGTGACATCACATCAAAACTGTCATAAAATGATTATAAACTGTCAAAGAATTCTCTATCAAAATCCATTGGAGCCAGAATGAGCTCCTGTGCTGTATTTGAGACGCAACAGCTGAGACAGACAGAGGAGGAGGTCAGGCCTGTTTCCACCGGTTTTACCCCAAACTGCACAAATTAAACCCGCATCGGAGGGTTAGAGCAGAGTAGTCAAAATAAGGCTTACAAATAAGCTCAAAGGATATATGTCTCACTTGGATGAACAGGAATGGTCAATAATATTGAAAAAAAAAAAATAATTATATATATATATATATATATATATATATATATATATATATATATATATATATATATATATATATATATATATATATATATATATATATATATATATATATATATATATATATATATATATATAATATTATATAAGTAATAATATGTTAATAAAAGTCCTGTCATAGACCTGTCCAGGGGGTACCCTTGCCTCTTACCTATGATGAGCTAGAATGGGTTCCTGAAGACTCCCTTGACCCTGCAAAGGATTAAAAACTGGTATAAAAGATGGATGGATGGATGGATGGATGGATGGATGGATGGATGGATGGATGGATGGATGGATGGATGGATGGATGGATGGATGGATGGATGGATGGATGGATGGATGGATGGATGTTAATAAAAATTAAAATGACCTGTGTGTCTCAGCTTGAGCCCTAAACTGTGATCTAACTATATGTATGTATTATTAGTAAATTCAACGCCTAGCTGGTGCATATGCACACAAAACAGTCTTATATGTACTGGTAACAAATGTGAAAGGCATGTAGTTGTACACAAATCTCTCAGAGAAGTATCTCCATCAAGTTTCCTTGGCCAGGTGAAGCCGTTAAAAAAAAACAGCTCTCTCTCCGTCTGTTCAACAAATAGGGAACACCTACAAAGGTGTGCAAAAGCATCCACATGATCAAAGTGTGCAAGAATGGCAGCCTTGTCCTAGCCTGGCCATTATCAGACCCCATGAATGCCTGTCTTCTCTTCTTTTGTTGGCTGGGGCATTGACAGTCACTCACCCGGCAATGACTGTCACACCAGCGCAAAGAGCCAGCCGCCGACAGGGGCCGACCACATCAAACACGGCTGTCAAGGGGCCCTGCTTGTGAACCGTGGCAACAAACACCTCCTGATCCTCACCTACAGCTCCACAGCAGACACTTACTGCTGTGCTCCCAGCCGCTGCCTCCACTGAGAAAAGATGTACTGCCCCAACCTTATTTCCTTCTCTGTCCACCCACCACCCCCTCTCTTTTCGTCTCTCCTTCTCTCTGTCAAGTAGTGCTTGTGTTAACCTCCAGTCTGTGGAGACACAAAGGGCGACTAAAGTGTTTCAGATTTCTTTATGGATGCGTGACAAGGGTAGGCTGCCATTGCTAGGGGTCAGAAAGTGTACAGGATGTGAATGACATAAATGTAATTTTACATTCAACTGACCCTGTGTTGCATTTGGTTCAAGTTGTGTGAGATTGAAGTTAAAAATTTGGCAATAAAGAGACGACAACACATTTCAGCGAACTGTAAAAAGAACGCTGTCTTAACATTTGCATCATAAATGAAACATCTGGTACAATGATTTCTTTATCTCAGTTTCTTAGTTAAGAAGCTGTTTATTCCAATAGTAGCTGTATTACATTATTGCATGCATACATATGTGGAAATGTGTACTTTTAAGTGTACCATTCTCTTCTTAAAATAACTTAGTTTCACTTTACATTTATCATTAATGTTGTGATATTTATCAAGTACCTAATATAAAGTCGTTGCATGTATTAGCTACCAAATATTCAGTATGTACACAGAAAGTAAGTAAATCATCAAGATTCAAGCAGTTTCCTGGCACCTGCAACCACTTTACAATAGCTGCAGTTTTTACACTTGTTTTTTCTTATTTTTTTATTAAACTATATACAATACCAGTTACTTAAAAATAGACAAACCAAATATTTGACACCTGATATTATGTCTATGTGAGCTGTTGAATTATATGAAGTTTACCCAAAATATGATGGATAAAAATATGATACATAATTAAGCACTACTTATACCATTGTGGTATCCATCCAGCCTAAACTAGCTGTCACTGGGTAAGAGAAGAGGTACAATCTGGACAGGTCAACCCATCACAGAGCTCACAGTCGCCCGGCTTGTTCCAAGTTGACCTCCAGGTCTGTTTTGATCAACTGTGGTGAGACTGCCACCTGTAGGCAATTTCTTATTTTATTTATTTATTTTTTTATAATCTCTTAACACGTTAAAATTAATAATAACAACTATATGAAAACAAGTGGGGCTGCTGGAGAGAAGTAAATGTTTTCATACATATGCATTGATGATTATGTTATGTTTTGCCCTAAAAATAAAGATAATTAGTATATCAATACATTAAATATTGCACGCAGCCGGCTTTATGATGCTGTTCTTTTATTATGTTTTTTTTTAATCCTGCACTCTTCAATAACTTTGTTTTAAATCTAAATCTATTCCTTTAGGGGGCAGCACGGTGGCTTAGTGGTTAGCACTGTTGCCTCACAGCAAGAAGGTTCCCGGTTCAATTCCCGGCCCGGTGGGTCTTTCTGTGTGGAGTTTGCATGTTCTCCCCGTGCTTGCGTGGGTTTCCTCCGGGTACTCCGGCTTCCTCCCACAGTCCAAAAACATGCAGTGTAGGTTAATTGATCATCCTAAATTCTCCCTAGGTGTGAATGTGAGTGTGATTGGTTGTTTGTATGTGGCCCTGGATAGACTGGCGACCTGTCCAGGGTGTACCCCTGCCTTTCGCCTGATATGCGTCGGGATAGGCTCCGACAGACCCCCGTGACCCGGAAACGGATAAAGCGGGTATAGATAATGGATGGATGGATCTATTCCTTTAATAAGGAAACTTTAGAGTGGAAGCCAAGCGTACTCGATTTTTCCGAACTCCACTGATCAGGCCTGACACAGCGATCATTGCGCATTGCGATTAGCTTCGCCTGATCTAACATGGCTGCGTAGTGGTGCGGACTAACGCGGTCGTTACATGTCGACATGTCTCTTCTCAGACTTTGCTCTTTCGCAAAACGCTTGAGTCGTCCGAGTTTCTGTCAAGCGTGTGCTGTTCGCGTGTCTTTCGCGGATCGCTGCACGGTGCTGGCGAGGAAGGGCGCAGCGCGGCGGCTGTCAGGTGAGGCGGACAGAAGAGCGAGTCTGTCGGACGTCAGTTTAGCTGCGGCGCGAACAAACCCACTCTGACGGGTTCCGTCGTGTCTTTATGTGGTAAAAAGGGACTTTACTCACATACTATTGGGATGCAGAGTTTGCCGAATGCGACCTATAGTGCTCCTCGAGCAGCTCGCTTCGTTAGCTTCCTTGATAGGTTAGTAAACAGACTGTTGACACAGGTTAAAATAAAAAAAAATAATAAAAAAGAGCCTGTTTCCAGGCAGTTGGGCTGGGCTTTTATCCTCACTGTTGTTGTGACAGATCACAATAACCGAATAATCCAGTTCAATTCAGTTTGACTTATATAGCGTCTATGACAACAGTAGGAGTAGTCTCTGGGCGCTTTCCAGAGAGCCAGGATCCCGAGCAGGAATACCCCTGCTGCTTCCAGTCCACGTTGGTCCTTCAGCAGGAACCTGGAGTTCCTCGTCGTGTCTGCTGCTACACTAAACCAGTGGAATAACGAGCCACTAAATATCCCTGCCATGTGCTAATCAGACAATTATATTTTGATATTTAATGTTTTCCAAAATTGTGGAATTGTTGGTGCTATAAATTGTCAATAAATTCAATTAAATGTCTCTTCTTGTAATAATCTGTAAAGTAAATTTCTTAATTTTTTAGTGACTTGAATTACTTTTATTTTAACATTCATAACCTGGACCATTTTTCATATATATATATATATATATATATATATATATATATATATATATACACACTTTTATAGACAATTTAGAATCACTAGGGTCCCTTTGCACCGTCTTGTATTAATTTTTTTATTTATTTTGGACTGTTGAGAGGAAGCCGGAGTACCCGGAGAAAACCCACTTAAGCATGGGGAGAACATACAAACGCCACACAAAAGGAGTTAAACTGGAACCCGTCTTGTTTTGGGTCGATGGTGCTTAATATCGAGCCACTTTACCCGTACAGATGTTATTTCCAAGCACTATTGTAAAAAAAAAAAACAAAAAAAAAAAACACCTGCAGTATCAGGTTGCAGGTGTATGAGATGATGAAACCTGCTGAAAGTATTTGCAGGTTTATGCAAAAACAGCAGGAACACGTAGAGAATTCATTTTATAGAATTTTATACAAATTGTACATGAGGTGCAGTTGAATATCTTAGCACCTTTTTGGTACAATTTAAATATGTTAAGACTGTTTTTTCTTGATTTTAATTTAAAGAGTTGTGATTGATTCATCTTTGGCGTTCTTTTATTTATTTATTTTTTGGGCAGGTTTTGTTTCTGGACACAAACAAAAATGTTATTAATTATAAATGTATTATAAATGTTAGTATAATGATCATCCAGATCTTGAGAAATGCAATTTTTCCCTTTTCTCTATTGGGCATCTCAATAGTGCTTCATCGAAGCTGCTGTAAAACCTTTTGTAGTCATGCTATGTACCAGCATACTATGAACTTTCATGAGAAGGGCAGAATATGTCATTAGCCAGACTTTTCATGACATGAATGACAAAAATTACAATTCAAATTGTAACCAGATCATTTGGTCATTCTAAAGGGTTCAAAACCTTTTCTTCCATCTGAAAAAATGGCCAAATAAATGTTTTGCTGTAAGCAATAAGTGATGGTAAAAATGCGACAAAATCAATTTTATTGCACAGTTGTATTCAGAAGCATCAGAGTCTGTGCAGGATGCTCCTCTGGCAAATTCACTATTCACATATTTTTTTGCTTTCAGAGACACCTCTGCTCCTTCAAAGAAGTAATGTTTCATCATTAATCCGAAAGCCAGAAGATGCAAAGAAACGCGTACTTCAGCAGTCTCAGTTGCTAGATGGTATGTTGATGTGGACTGATTTGTGTAATCTCAATTAATATTGAGTTTGAATTAGTTTTTTTTTTTCTATATCATGTATTTTTTAAACAGGATTTGTAATCAGAGTTTACTTACTGTTCTGATGCTTTTACACCATGTGCTTTTGTACTTTGCAGCACTAACCAGGTCAAGTTGGTTTGTGCAGGTTTTCTGTATTTGAGAAGATGAAAGACACAGTAATTTTGTGTTCTCACATAAGACGTGTTTTGTGTTTTTTTTTTTTTTCCTTTTCTTTTTTTGTTTATCAGTGCTTGAGGCCAGAATCCAGCAGCTCCAATCTGATGTCATTCTAGATGTTCAGCATGCACGGGTGCAGTTTGTTAAAGTTCCCTCTTATGGAAGAGGAGTTTCATCTGGTAGAGCTCAGAGAAGCTCACCTCAGGGGAAAACGGACATTCCCATATCTGGACAGACTGTTGCCAAAGGAGCCTATAAGTCTCAGCCCAGCCGCTGGATAGAAAAGTTAACTCAGGAGAAGAAAAATAAACTTAAGAAACAGCAGCGCCTCCAGCAGAAAATGCAGATGGGTGTCAAAGAGAAACCATCAGCTAAGTCTAAAGGTAGCAAAAGCAGCTTAATGCCCACTGGCACAACATATAAAACTGTATGTCTTGCTGCCAAAAAGAGCAAAGGTGCCATGAAATCGTCGGAGGAAAATTGTGCCGCAGTTTCTGCAACATCTGCAGCCGCTGTTTCATCTGCAGGAAAAGAAGCCGTGTCACATAAGGCAACTAAACAGAAACGACAAACTAAGGGTCGGAGGGAGGACCTAGCTGAGGCAGAGGAGCTTGAGAGCAGCCTCGCTCAGCATTTAGACCAATGCACACCTTCAAGTACCCCAGAGGACCTGCAGGAGAGCAGTGAAGGAAGTTCATGTAGGGACATGCAGCTTAGCATCCGCTCTTACCTGGAGGCGTGCATATTTGTGGGGGACATTGATCGGGCACAAGGTTTCCTGCTCGGTCAACACAGAGTTCGGAGTCGACGCAAACTTCTCACCGCAGATGTTTACAACATCATGATGAGAGTGTGGGCCAAGAAGGTAGGTACTAAAAGCATGTCACTGTACAGTTTAGACCTTTGCAGTGCATGTCAAGTCACTCATGACTTAGACTGTCTTATTCCATGGCCAATCTTATTTTTCTTTTATATATAATGACCTGGACATATGCCAAAATATGAGTTTTCATGCCAAGAACCTACTGAGAATATTGTGAGCGTCCACACTGAAGAATAATGTTCTGTTATCAAAATGGCCTTTGATGATCTGCTGCTCCTGATTTAAGAAATCAGGAACGTCTGGGTTTGTAAATTTCTACAAAGCTGGGCAGACTGAGGAGACGCTACAACTCTGAACCTGGAGCTGTCATGTCATGAGCATAAATCATCAAAGGGAGACTTAGGGCGGCCCATCATCTCAGTGTGTCTTAATTAAATCATTGCTTTCTGTTAAATGTCCTTTTTTTTTCCTGTGTTTTCATTGGCAATTTATTTTTTTCTATTATTTTGTCATTTGTGAAATCACCAAAAAGCTGATCCCAATTGTATAATTTCTGATTATTGTTGTTATAGCTGTGGTGTTGCTATTTACTTCAGTTGGCTGATATTTACAGCCATTATTTAATACTTGGTTACAGCTCTTCACGTCAACAGCTCTTTACTTTTGTGCGTGCTTGAAAAGTTTTATCTTCTCTTTTCACCATCTAGCATTATGCTCACTCACTGACAGACAACTAAAATCATAAGAACATTTTAAAACACTGAAAATCACAGAGAATCTTGTTAAATGTCTTGTAACCCAGGACATTTAAATCAAGCTTTATCTTCACTGGTGCCATGAAACGTCACTTCAGTGACAACAATGTTTAATTCATTATTTTCTTTCTCGCTTTTTGTAGGGCAATTTAAATCAGATCGGCCGTATCTTTATTCTGTTGGAAGAAGCTGGTCTGAAACCAAATCTGGGATCTTACAGTGCTGCTCTCGAGTGTATGGGCCGCAATCCGAACTGCTCCCCAAAAGTCATTTCAAGGTGTGAATGCAAACACACACACACACACACACACACACAGATCATGAAAATGTGTGCTTCTTAAAATGTGACACATTTACATCATTGATTGCTGTTAATACGAGTCATGTCACTGCTTGGATGCAGAATAGAGGTTGTAGTTTTAAAGAATGGCGGCTGCAATACAGTGATGTACCAGCAGGGGGCTGGTTTTGACTTGATACTTTTTTTTGTGGTGATTTATATACTTGTAGCCCTGATATTGCATATTTTTGTGACCCAGAATTAGAATAGCTTTTAAGTTTTATAAGTATATTTTAGAGTGTTTTTTTTTTCCATATCTGTCTTAAGATGAAAGTGAGACTCAAAAACTGGTAGATAAGATTAATATTTACCACAAAAGGTGGGGTTTCAGGACAGTGAACTAACAGTCCTTTTGCGCTGTGTACCCATTTCCTATTTTTATGTCAATTCTAATAATCTTAGGTTCACTTGAGATGAAAAGTCTCTTTAATGCTGTCTGATGCTTTCATTTTGAAGCTGTTGCCGAGCTCCAGTCTCACTGACAAACACTCAGCGAGAGTGTTTGTCAGTGATTTTGCTACTTTTCTTTTTTTGTGCATTACAGAGCAAGATGACCTAAAACGGCCTTGGTTAGACTTTTAGACCTTTTTTGTTTTTAACTGTTTATTTTGCCTATCAGGGGGAAAACATGATGGTTAGAGTTCTTTTTTTCTGTTGTGGCAACATCTTCTCAAGATCAGTTGTAAAAACCCATCTGGCATCTCCATAGCAGCCGGACACTGCCTTTTACTCAGAAAGATAACAGTTTTTTTTTTTTTTTTTTTAAATGTCCTTTATTTACACTACACTGTACACTAACATTCATTGAGTCATTACAAAATTGCCCTGCTAAATGGACACCCCTCGGGCCGATACTGTCTTGGCAGTAACGGGGCCACCCTGACAAATTGCTGTTAATTATATTTGACTTTTTGGAATTGTTGCATAACATTTAGCACACGTAAACGCACTAGATGCGGCTCATGGACTCAAGAGAAGACTCTATGCATCACAGAGCTCAGAGATGTGCGTCTGTTTGATGGCAGTTGATACAAAATGCAATCAGCTGGTCTGCTTCCCAGGCGGGGATGCATCTCATATCGGATTTTCTTTTTCCCCTAATGGATCTAACATTAGTCTGGAGATATTGCAGCAGATAAAGTTGCATGATAGAGTTGTTGTTCCTTCAGTATACCTTGGTGGACGTTGATGCATAGACCTTGTTTAGAAGTTGTTCTCCAAAGGCTCATGTCAGTATAGATAAGAAACTTTTTTTTAAATTTACATTTGAGCATACATGTGACGGATCCTGTGTCAGCTTACAGTCTTTTCGGTTGCTTGCCACATGCTTAGTTGCCTTTATGTGCAGCATGTATAGCATTTGTTCATGTGGTCAAACAAGGATTACGGTAACTATAAAACATCATAAATACATTTCACATTAATACAGAGTTTGGTTGTAATGAGAGGAATCAGCTGTGGAGACCAAAGATGCTGATCCTCAGACAAATGTGAAAATTTATCATATTTCATGTGATCGCTGTTAAGGGACATTTGAATGTGTGTGCTGTGGGTGAGTCATTTTTAATTTCTTATCCAAGTTCACTAATAGTAGTAGATATTTTGATAATTTATGCACAACTTGATGTAAGACGTCCACATTCAGAAAAGGACACTTGTTCATCCCACCGTTTTCTGCCCACATGTCACATCTGGATTGGTGGGTTGTTTTCATAAAGCCTTGCCTCATGTTTGCTGCTCTTGCAGCAACCACACACTCTGTCCTCTTGCACCCTGGAGGCATCACCCTATGCAGTATGCTCCAATAGTGGGATACTTGGCCGTGGAGATCTGGTTGGTTCATTGATCACTGAAAGCTGATGCTTTTTGACATCGTACTGCAGTGGTGCATTCCTGCTCGGTCGTTTTTTTTTTTTTCTATAACCTGTCTGATTGTCATGATTTTTTTCTCACATCATTTATTTTTTGTTACTCAGTTCCTTTTTTACAGTAAGATTGCAATTGTGAAATCACCTCTACTTAGTTCTTGCCCTCAGTTCACCCATCTGCTTAACTCTCTCTAACACACACACACCCATCCTCATCTCTTTGTAAGTGCTGTGTCCTCTAGAGCTCTATGTTCCCTTGGGTGCTGCAGAGCAGTCACCAGGCTGATTAGGCTCTATCTGTCAACCTCTCTGCCCTCTTTGTTCCTCTGGGCCACACTGCCGGCTCCCAGACTAATCCTGTCTTTGTTCAAGACTCTCATTTGCTCAAACCCAAATTGCACATTGCATCACAAGAGACTTCAATGCATGAGTGGAAATACGCAAAAATGTAAAGCAGACAGATATAAGACACTTTTTTTTTTTTTTTTGAATAGTGGGTCTTTTGTTTTCCTTAGTGATGTGCAGATCCAAGCTAATTTCTGATTACATTTAACAAGTGGAAGTTGCTGAGCAAGGGTTTCCTCCTGATACTAATTAGTGCGCTCTTATTTATAATTGCCTTGAGTTAAAGGTGTGCAGAGTGAAGCCGAGCTCTTCTGTCCTCTGTTGTCAGCGACAAATTAGCTCCTCACCTCCTGTCTTTGTCTTGTGCCTCTGTTATTGGCCTCTAGAGGGCAGTGGAAGCAAACATGCTCTCTACACAGAACCCAGTCACGTCACCTTTATTTGTATTGCCCAATATATAAAGACAATATTTTCCCACACTGATCATATGTTGTTAAATAAATTCACTTATCCAGTTAAACCAACATAGAACCAGCCCTTGTGGAAAAGATAATGTTTTATATATATATATATATATATATATATATATATATATATATATATATATATATATATATATATATATTTTTTTTTTTTAAACCTTTTGTGATTATAAATACGCCTGTTTTTTAAAAGAAACCTGTGAATAGGGGAAAACACAACCAATCTCATAAGTAAAATTCTTTAAAAAAACAAAAAAAAACCCCATAGATGATTAACTTAGACAAAGATTGTGTCACTTTAACCTGTTAACCCTGCAATTCACAGTGGATTAAAGATCTATCAAGCAGAGGATATGCATTCCAGGCCTTTATAGGTATTGAATTTAAAAATAATTTTTGGAATAATCTTTTCATTAATGTCTTATTTGTATTCCTCAGATCGGCTTCTCATTGTCATTGTCTGCATTCTGCAGTCCAGTCATGTGGGCTCGGCTCTCTCTGGGAGATCTCTATTCAAATAAACATTTCACTCATGTTGTCAGTGGCCATCTGTGTCTGGATCAAACTGATACTTTGAGTTTGACAGAAGGCCTGTCGATGCAAATGCATAAATTGATATTCTGTAACTGTCCATCAGGATAGTGGGCACATATGCAATGATCCCATTAACAGAAAGGTTTTGTTTTTTTTGTTTTTTTTTGTTTTGCTTTTTTTGTAAAGGTTGAATTAATCAGAGACTCAGAAAGTTATAAATATCTTAGTATTATTCCCACATCAGTTATCGGGTTAGATGGTTTTAAAAGGTCAAATTGTGGGCAGAATCCAAAGCCTCAAGCAAAGATATATAAACACTTAACTGGTAATTCTGCTATTCTTTCTAATCTTCTCCTAATGTTGTGCTTCATTTATACCGGTAAGAGAAAGTGTTTGTACCCCTCAATATCAACTGTTTTTGCGAATGTATTTGCTATAAACGTGATTTTCATCTCAGTTGCAAAATATTTTATATAGGAATATTTATATTTTTAGTTGGAGACCGTGTGATGACAGCCTGTTGCCACTGTTCGTAGACGTGGGCTCAGCTCGTGAAAGACGCTTGGTGCTTCCACCACAATGTGGCACAAAATCAGTAGCCAGACTCTTTTCCGCTGTTGTTTCCCGATGCTGGACTGACCTACCAGACTCTGTCTGACCAGCAGGGTCCATACATACCTCTAGGAGCAAGCTAAAGGTTCAGCTCTTCAAGGAGCATTTCCACATACAGTTGAACTTCTCTGCTCATCAGAATGGGTTAGAAGATTCATCCAGCTCTTTGCATGACTCGGCACTGAGAATGCTGCATGCACTTATGCCAAAATGATATTATGATGGTGAATCTAAGACCTAGTTTTTGCTGAATAAAGAGACTGTTGTAGGGTGAAGGGAACAAAAAAAAAAAGTCCTCTAGCATGGCAACACCTGTGTCCTAGCGGACTCAAAGCAGCCTGAGCACCGCTTATCCAGGTTGCACCCTCCTACTTGATTTCTTGCTTGGGTTGTTCTCTCAGATGTAAGTCGCTTTGGAAAAAAGTGTCTGCTAAATGACATAGTAGTAGTAGTAATTCACTGTCTATTGAGTGGCTGTCCACTGCTTGAAGCTGAGTATGAGCTGAAAAATCTGTGTTTTTGGATTGGCCCGGTGAGAGCTCAGACCTCAAAGTAACGGCAAGGCAAGGCAAGGCAAGGCAAGTTTATTTGTGTAGCAATTCAACAACAAGGTGATTTAAAGTTTACTTTACAGAGACATTAAAACATAGCATATATAAAAAGCATGATTTAAAATGTGAAAGAAAGAAAGAGAAAGAAAACAATGGATAAATTCAGTGGTTAAAATGTAATCAAGTTTTAAAACTTAAGCATAAAAGTAAAACTGTGGATTTGGAGGTTTTTACAAATGCAGCTGAGAACAGGTGAGTCTTCAACCTGGATTTAAATAAACTGAGTGTTTCAGCTGATCTGAGGCTTTCTGGGAGTTTGTTCCAGACATATTTTAGCCGTGATATATTTTTGAGGTGATAGTAGGCTGACTTTGTTTTTGCCTAAATGTGTTTTTCCAAATTTAGATCCAGCAAAACTAAGACTGACGTTGTTCCACTGTCTGTATTCAAGCATATGTCATGAAACACTTTGGTCAGAGCCGTCTCGGTGCTGTGGTGTTCATAGCAGTTATTTAGTGTTAAAAAGTAATTGAGCTTTTGAAAAACTGGAAGATTTGAGATCGGTCTGTAGTTGTTCATTTGTGTCTGGTGAAGCTTGTCCTTTTTCAGCAGAGGTTTAATGACAGCTGACCGAGGTATGATCAGAAATTCCTCCTGAACCTTGCACAGATCTGATTCAGAGCTAATGAAACCTCTTACTTGAGGTTACTGCTTCTAATGGAGGTTTGTCCAGCCGTCACGTCCAAGAGGTCACTTATAGTTTCCACAGTACTGTGAATGTTTAACTGGTGTTTTAAAAAAATACACATGGTATTATTAATTATAATTATTATTACTAATTATTATAACTGTATTTGTCTATCGTAAATGAGATGATGATCAGATTTAATGTTATGGCAAATAAATGCCATAAACCAGTTAATTCCAAGGGGTTCACATACCTCTTCTCCGCACTGTAGTTGAGTTCAGTTTGTTTTCATGAAACAATTCTGTTCAGTTCAAAATCAAATCAAAATGCATTCTCCAAAATTACCATGTGGTTGCTCTGATTTTTCTCAAATACTAGTGAAACACTTTCATGAAGGAAAGATTTATTGTAGGGCGCTTGGATTAGATTACAACTAGAGTGTAACTAGGTGTACTCAAGCCACCAACTCTTGTGTGTTTTTCTGCATTGTAGTCTATTTAAGTCTAAGTATATGAAGAAATTCTCCATATTTGGAAAATTCTTTGTATATTATTATTATGGTCAAACACCATAAATACAAGATTTTATGTATATTATTATGGTTAAAAGCCAGAAAGCCAGAAAGTACAGTAATTCATGAGATAACAGTACTATTCTAAAGATCTCACAGATATCGTCCAAAAAAATTCTTTTTCACACTCGTGTGTGTGTGTGTGTGTGTCTGTGTGTGTGTGTGTGTGTGTGTGTGTGTGTGTGTGTGTGTGTGTGTGTGTGTGTGTGTGTGTGTGTGTGTGTGTGTACAGGTGTTTGAACCAGATGAAGGAGGACGGCCTGTCTGTAGATGATCTGTTTAGTCCGTGTGTGTTCCATCAAAATGAGAGGGACATGCTGCTAAAGGCCGTGCGCGTTGTGAAGCCGGAGTACCAGCCCGTCTTCAGCGTGGACACAAACCAGTGTTCTTTACCGCTGGTTCAGGACTTCTACTCAAAGGTACAACACACTGGTCTTATCAGATCTTTGCTGAGTCCACAGAGAAGAAGATGACCAGCTGTTCTGCTGGTGTCATAACAGGTGTTTTCTAGTTCACAGGTAGTCAGGTGATCTCTGATTTATTTATTTATGTTGGAGGATATTAGAATAACTTGTATGCTTATATATGACATTCTTTGTTTAAATTAGCTTAAAAAACTTTGGAGCTTTACAGATATCACTGGGGGTGGGGGGTGGGAGGGGGGATTATTTCTAAGTCTGACTCTCATGTATGTGTTGCCAGTTGAAGCACCAAAGAGCTGGGAAAGCTGTCACAAGGCTCCGGTGTGACTATGAAAGATTTGATTGTCACCTCTTCACAGCCAGACCGGCACTGTCCTATTTTTAGTCAGCCAACTCTGCTTTCTACTGGGTCCTCTGCTCCCCCCAATGTCCTTGTGATTCTCACTTGATTCATTAACAGCTTTTTGTACTTTTTTTTTTTTTTTCTTCTTCTTTAGCCTCGGTCCATATGCCATACGTCTTCATTTGTGTGCCGTATTTTTGCTCCTGTCTGTGTGTGATATTGTTGGCCTGTGTTAGTGAGATTGCTGTAATCAGCAGGTCACATATTTTTACCATGAGAGTGTTCGTGACACTGTGTCACTTTGTGATGTGCAAAACAGGTCAAATGTGACTGTTTCATTACAGGTGCCTTTGATTGCTCATGCAAAGGTAGTTGGTTGATTTATAAAATCATGACTTTGACTTTATGGCAGGTCACAGTGGCTTAAAGACTGTCCAAATAACTGGTCCACTAGATAACGGAGGGACAGACTGATCTCGGGGGGCTTCACGGTTTTGAAGCCAGAGCTCAGTCTAAGTAGAACATTGTTTGCTGGTATGAAATGGAATTCTGATGAAGTTGAGCGTACAAAATGCAGTTTGATGTAGTTTCAAGTTGTCATTGGAGATTATCTGCTGCTCTCTCATTTATTTATTTTTTTCATTTGGAAACTGGACCATGTTTCTTTTGGAATTGCTGTTTGTTGCAATGTGAAGTACAAAATGAGCCTCACTTTCTTCTTCAAACTTCATTTGTTGCACTTATAGAGATTAAAGGGGTTTGCTATGTTGAACTAAATAAAAAAAGAAAAACATTCCTGCTGTATTGCTGTAGTAAATGTTAATTTGTAAAAGATTGTCTTAAAGTCTCAGAACTGCTCATGAACATTAAGCTTCAGGTGACTTTTCATTTGTACCCCAGAAATAGCATGTTTGCATTTTTCAACACTATTACTAGATTAACTTAAAAAAAAAAAGTTCAATATTGCAACTTCACAATAAAAAGTGTAATGCATTTTATTGTTCTTATGTGCAGTGCTAAGAAGTGTGCAGCAAAATGTAAACACCCCAATTTTTTTGTCTCCTGATTAATTTCTTATTTGCAACTATAAACCTTTTTAACAGTTTTTTAATTGTGGTCAAAGTCAACGTTCGTTTATATGGCTCCTTTAAAACAGCAAGAGTTGACCAAAGTGCTGTACAATATGCACAGATAAAACAAGTGATCAAGTCTCCAAACTTTACTTTTAGAACCACATAAACGATGAACTACACAGAGCTCCATTCATGACCAGACTGTGCGCTCCTGATAAAATAAAATTACCAGATGGTTTCACAAGTGCATACGAATAGCCATATATAGTTCCCACCATGTATCTATATGATATTGCTTTAAATAATGGGCTCGTACAGTGACATTGAGGGAAAGCTTGTGACATCAAGAAACTGAGGAACAGTCTCCTCTGACAGATGGAAATGGTTTTATGAACTTGTCTCTGCCTACTTTCCTGAAATGGATATGCCTACTGCATGTTCAGATTTTTTTTTTTCTCACAAAGCTGATTTGCAGTGACTGCTCTCAGCAAGAACAAACTGTTCACCCTTACTCGGTAAAGCATTAAATGTAGGCGTTACGTCACAATTTGGGGAATTAAACCCAACTAAGACAGCTCTTCCATATGTGGCAATAGTAAACACGATTTCTTTCTTCTTTAATTTGTATGTCTCTCTGGTCTTTGTTTAAATGTTTTAGCGGGAACAGCACACCTACCCCAAACTTGACTTCACCCAGGAGGAGCTTCAGAAGCGTTTTAAACGTCAGCTCAGCATAGAGCAGGCTTGCACTGCGACCATTGACTCTGTGGAGGCCGCCAAGCCCGTCACGGAAAACATGATCAAAATGGTGAATAAAAGCACCCACTGTATATCTCTTCATCCTTCGATCAGCTGCATTACTATTTGGTGAAAAGATTAATTCTAAGCTATTTGTTGGCTTCAAGTCAACAGATTCCACCCATTGTGTTCAAGGTAAAAGATTAGCTTCATCTGTGCCTGATTAGAAATAGTTATAATAACACTTATGAAATTATACTCTACACGTTTTTCTTTTGTTTTTCTCTGATGATAGTTTCAGATAAAATGCACTCAGGCTTGAGTTCATATTCATGTGCTGAATGCTCTTTTCAACTCTGGCATTTGCAGCCAGGCCTGGCTCCTCTGCCTCTGCAGATGGGTATGTGGGAAGCGAGCAGGCCGCAAGTCCCTGGTGGCAAAGAAGCATTTACAGATATCCAGAGCTGAATAATAATGTATTGTAATGGAGATCTCTTGGGAGAGCACCATCATCTCTCCATCGAGCTCAAAACTGTGTCTCTACTTCACTCAAACTATTGTAACTTTGACCAAAGAGAAAATATCAACACATAGGCACACTTGTGGATGTTTATCTTTCATGCATTAAAACATTTCAAGTATGGGTTATCCTGACTTATATACTGTATTTATTCCCAGAAGGAAAGCATTTAAGATTAAAAAAAAAAAAACCTGCAAGTGAAAAGAAGGTGAAAACATGAATGAAAGACACTGAGCATTTCTACTTTTTCACTATAGTGAAATTATAGGATTTGTTAAGTGAAAATTATTAAGGCATCATATATTTATACACGTATTGATGTATGATTTCATTTATTTAATTCAGAACAAGACAATCGGACTCACAAAATTCAAGATCAACAAAAGTTAGACTGTAGGTTTTGCATGTGTTAGGATTAGCATGACATTTGTTTAGTTATTTTTGTTTTTTTGTGTTCCTGCAATGACGAAGAGACCTAACTTTACCAGGTCTGTACTGATGTCTGGCCCACTAGTGACTACATTTATCTGCAGGTGCTGAGTAGTGTGGAAAGTACCTGAATATGTAGACATAATGACCAAGTTGGCAAAGAAAAAAAAAAAAACAACAACAAAACAGGCCAATCTCATGCATCACTGGAATATGCATCATGAAGGACAATTAATCATTGATAAAATTGCATAAATGCCAGCACCTGGGTCAGTTACTTGGAGAGGATTGAAAAGGTTTCTCCTTCCCATTTTAGAGCTACATAAATTTAGTCTGTGGCCCAGTTTATGCTTTGTTTTCTCAGAGGGATATACAGGGTTTTTTTCCCTCCTCATTTGGAAGTCATAACACCAAACAAGCCCAAATCTTTAAATAATATTCATGGTCATGTCACACAATGACTTTATGTCCACTGAGATCAGACTATCCACTGCCTGGCAGTCTAAATGGGCTTCCAATCGGACATTTGGACCATGCAGTGACTGATAGCGACTGCAGGATTGTTCATTTTATTTCAGCCGTTTCATCCTGTATTCTATGCCTGCTGTCAGTCAGGAGATGGATGACTTCCAATGTGTCGTCTTTCAGAGGAAGCTGCTGGCAGAGC
The DNA here is from genome assembly GCA_014839995.1 of Xenentodon cancila. Taxonomy (NCBI): domain Eukaryota; kingdom Metazoa; phylum Chordata; class Actinopteri; order Beloniformes; family Belonidae; genus Xenentodon; species Xenentodon cancila. The sequence goes on from CM026206.1 coordinate 19,124,850, forward strand.
AGCGGGCACAATGGGAGAAGATCCTCCTCCAGGCCCTGAGGGAGAGCAAGATGATCCTGGCCAGCACTAGCAGGACGGACTACAGGCTTAACCTTTATCCCTATCTCTGTCTGCTGGAGGATAGGGAGTACGTTGACATTATGATACAGGTAATACAAGCCAGCAAGCATAGCCTGGTGTCCCACAAAATGCCAAAAGTCTACGATGTAACGGAGACTTATGGCTGTTGAAACATAGGTATCTGATTCCTCGTGTCATAATTATTGTCATTATTATAAGTATGCTATTAATTTAAAACTGTTACTACAGTATATTGTAGTCATGGGGATCACTTTCCTGTTTTCTGTTCTCAACCTCGCTTTTATGTAATTTGACACAACCATTCTGGGAAACCGCAAAACATGAATCGGGTGGAGGGGAGTGACAACATCTGGCAACGCATCAGAGTTTGGCAGCGAAACAGAACATGCTTTAATCACATACCTTTGCTTCAATAGTCAAAGTCTTCATCTCTTGTTTACTGCTTTATTTGAATTGTCATATATGTTATTGTGTTTTTTTTTTGTTTTGTCTCTGATCTCTTCAACTGTGCTCTTCGCCAGAGTGTTACCAGCATGCCTCCGAGTGGAGAGGCCCTGAAGTTTTTAGCGAGAGACCTGGGGAACAGAGTCTTCACCAAGTACTGTGTGCGACAGAAGTACCAGAATGAAACGGTGAAAAAGATTGAAAGCGTTTATAATGCTTACACAGATCTGCTGGCCAAGAATAACAAGGTAAAACGACCTGAAAAATATTACTAGATATTTAAATTTACTATGCTTCTTGAAAGTTTTGTAACACTTTACATCATTTGTAACGCTTTAGAGCTTAAGATCAGGAACCTGTTCCAGAGCACAAATAAACAGCATTTCTGCTGAACCCACTAGCAGAGTTGCTGATGCTCAACTGGCTGGAAATGCTACAGAATAAATAATAGAACGAGTTTGGGCTCCATCGGTAGATTGGATTGTGATCAAATGTAGGGCGTTAAAGAGCAATGTCCCCCCACACATATCACTCCAACAACAAAGCGTTTTGATAGTTAACAAAGTCCTCAAGAAAACCAGTTACTTAAAAAGCACCTAAAACCCACTTTGATTATGGTTATTTTTATGAATACTATCAGGAAAAGGCTACAAACTATCAAATTTGAGGACTTTTCTGAAAAGATGAGAATGTATTCGATCATGTAGAAACATCCTAGTTGCATAGCAATACTAGAAATTACAACAAAAGATAAATATAATAACGCATTCTTATTTATCTTAAAGCCAAAGTGTATTTCTTTCACCAGCTGAATAATGAGCTTTGTTTTGCTCTTGTTCTCCATTCAAGGACATGAGTCATGTTTCTTTAATGGGATTTTACAGCATGTATCATTGATTCACTGTTTTGATGTCTCCAGTACACTTTGGGAACGCTATTGCGATCAAGGTTATAATGAGCGAGAGCTTGTTAATCTCCAGCTGTTGGTTGGTTAAGGTTTTTGAGGTGTTTTAAATTCAGCCTTTGAAGTGATGCCAAGTATAACGTGTGTGTGATGTGACGGCTTATATGAATTCTCACCTATTTATATGAGTTTTCTTTTTATATGTTTACATTTTCATGGATCAGTCGTCAAACTAAACATCTCAATATTTGACAAAACTGCTTGTCACTTAGGTTCAGTCCACTTGGCTTTTTTGAATATAATTCCTTTTAATTGGGACATATTGTTAAAAATGAGCAGCTTTAGTGTGAAAATATGCCCTCCAATGAGCTTTAGATTTGCAGGGTTTTATGACATCATAGACCCATCTTTATTCCCCATCTTTTCCTCCACCCACTTTAAACCTTGCTGTAGTCGATGTTTCTCAGAAGTTGGACGCATAAAGCGGTAACACTGATTTCAAAAGAAGCACACCCCACAGAGGAGGGGGTGGAACCAAGTTGCATGCAGGCTCCACCCCCTAATGCCAGCTACTATAAACAAAGCTTTATAAAGATGTTGAAAAGGGAGCTTTTAATCAAAATATTTCACAGAGATTTAATTAACACTCCAGGGCATTGTATCAACTTTCAAAACAAAAAGTACATAAGATGCCTTATTTTAAAGTAGGAAAATTCAATGTGAAAAGCTGTAGTTTAATGGTGTAATGTTGTCCTCCAGGTGCATAAAAGCCTTCCCAGGGAGCAGTGGTGTAAACTGGAGATGGAGCAGAGTTCAGGACCCATGATACAAGGAAGCAAGACAAATTGGCCATACATAGTGACTCTGGACCTGGGCATTTTCATGGTGGATTTAATGGTGAAGAACCTCAAAATTAAAAGCGACGTCCTGAACCCAGCTAACGACAGAAAGCTCATCCCCATCCTCTACCACATGTACACCTTTCGGAGCACCCGCCAGGTAGAGTTGATGAGGTTTTCCAGTTACCATCACACAAGGATATCGTGAAAGCACATAACCAGACAAGCTAAAGTTGGGTAGTCGGTGCAGATTCTTGCACAAACAGGAAACTTGAGACTTTTTTTTTCTTGGTTGTTTGGGTCCTTTGGCCTTTCGGATAAAACCATTCAGATCCAGTTCTGACAGAATTTGAATACCTTTCATGGGTAGGTAACTGGATTTCTGAGTATTAACCCTGGCCAAAAAAAAGACCCTTTGAGGGCAATGAATTGGTAAAGGCAGTTGATACTCGGTGTGACACATTGATGACAATAGAGTATTAGTATACTTAAGTGGTAGCACATGCAAAGATTAAGAAAAGCTGACCTCATCATTTATACTGTATCATTAAAAAAAAAAAAACTGCCTTAAACACTTTACAATAAGTTTGGTCACAAAAATTGTTCTAAAGCCTGTTATATCCAGCATGAAGCCCCAGAGTGTGATTTATGGAAACCATCTCCCTGCGGTATGAATTGGCAGCAGTAACACTTTAGTAAGATGAATAGGTTCTGGGCTAATCCCTTTTTTAGTGTCCCTTTAATTGGCTCGCCGATTAGCAGCCGTGGGAGCCTGCAGGAGGGTGAGGTGAACACGCTGGCGGGCAGAAAGAAAGAGTGGATTGTGAATTTTAAGAACTTGAATGTGCCCTGAGACTGAAGCATATTGAAGCAGAATTGAATTCTTGTGTAATTTTCTGTTTTCTGTTTACTCGTTTAACCTTCCCATTCCCTTTTTCCAAGCCTTCTTCTGTTAGGGTTAGCCCATCAGGGGGGGATCCTAATGATTTTACAGCACAGTATGAAAGTCTGACTCACCGGAGCAGCGCTGATGTGTCTCTGGGAGGTTACTGTCAACAAACGTTGGTTTTTATGAACAGTTCAACATGCTTAAAGTGTGTTAAGAAAATAAGCATTTTTGTCACATTTATTTTGAAAAACAATATGGCAGTGACCTTATTTAAATAGGACACAGTGTTTAGATTTTTTAAAGAGTTTCCAACCATCCTTTTTGTATGAATTCTCATAAAAAGATCATAATTACTGATGCAGCTACTCAGAAGTTGAGTTGATTTGAATATCTGGAAAATGCCGTATCGTGCATTTAGTTTTGTACCAGGTTTTCTTCCACCTACATGTTCAATTTGAAGTCCTTTTCTTCTTTATTTTCTAATGTTCTATCCTTCCATCTTGCAGTTTTTTATGCACACAAATTAAAAGTGCATATGAGAACGGTGTAATGGAAACAAAACTTAGTGATCCAGCTATATTTCTCATGATGTTTTTACCCACCAGGTTGGCTTCATCAAGCCCCACCCCATCCTGACTCAGATGCAGCAGGAAGCCACGGAGACCACGCTAACCTTTGACTCCTACGTGATGCCGATGCTGTGCCCACCGGTGCCCTGGACCTCCGTCAAGTTTGGAGCTTACCTGCTCACACCGACCAAACTGATGCGATCAGTGGACGGGGCCACCCAGCATGAGCAGCTGTTGGAGAAATGCCAAAATCTTCACCCAGTCTTTGACTCTCTTAACCAGTTAGGCAACTGTGCTTGGAGGATTAATAAGCCGGTATTGGATATTATTATCTCAATATTTAATGATCGCGGTAGTGAGAAGCTGGACATCCCTCCGCCTATGTCAGAAGCCCCCAAAATACTCTACTTCAATGCTCAAGACCCCACTTACACAGCGAGCGAGAAGGCGCTCATGAGGAGAGAAGTGATCAGTGCCAAAAAGAAATGCAGTGAGATGCACAGCTTACGTATGGATGCACTGTATAAGCTCTCCATCGCTCATCACATGCGGGATGAGGTCTTCTGGTTCCCCCATAGCATGGACTTCAGGGGACGAACCTACCCGTGCCCTCCATACTTTAATCACCTAGGAAGTGATGTCACAAGGGCGATGCTTGTGTTTGCGGAGGGAAAGCCCCTGGGTCCCAAGGGCCTGGACTGGCTTAAGATCCATTTAGTCAATCTGACAGGGTTAAAGAAGAAGAGCTCACTACAAGGACGGCTGGAGTACGCCAGCACCATTATGGAGGACATACTGGACTCTGCAGACAACCCTTTAAATGTTAGTCTTAAAACATTCTGTGTTACTAGTTTCAGTAACTTTTATAATTGCAAAAACTTGCAAATAAAAGTATTGAGCAACATGTTAGGTCTTCCACTCGATGAGTGGTTTGTTTCAAGGATACAAATATCACAATTTCAAATCTAGAAGTGGCCATGTTTTAGTGGAAATGTTCATGTGAGCAGGATAATGTGCATTTGTTTGTTCTTGTCAGGGTAAGAAGTGGTGGATGGATGCAGATGAGCCCTGGCAGACGCTGGCCTGCTGCATGGAGATAGCCAGAGCTGAGAGGTCACCCGATCCAACACAATTCATCTCCCATTTTCCTGTTCACCAGGTAACGGAAAACTAGCTGTACAGTAATCTGCTGTCAATGTGCGAATGATATGCTTCAGCTGTGAAGCTGAATTCATCTTTATGCAAATGAAAAGCACTACAATAAATTCATCTCTGTAGATGCCATCATCGTGCATCTTTATAAACAAATAATGAGCTGTGTTGTCTTTTATTTTTTATTTTTTAACGCTGATTTAGAGAAAGAAAAGCAAGTTGTTATGGGAAAGCCACAGCCATAAACCCATAAGCCTTATCTGGCAGACTTTTTGACTTATCCTGCTCTGGGATATGGCTTTCACGCCCTTATGATTTTTTTAAACAGATTCAAGTAAGAATATTAATTTGAATTAGTATCACTGTTTGAGATGTACACTTGCCTTGTAACCTCAAATTTCATCTTGCTGAGATTTAACTCAGTGAATAATGTTAAGGAACCCAAATGTGATTCAGATTTGTCATGACAAATTACACCACAATGGTACAGAAACGTGCTCTCACCTGTTCTGTGTTGACACTTTCTGCATTCATGTTCAGTCATCTTGCGTCACACTTTTTTCTCTTTCTTTTTTTTTTCTCTCCTTCTCCACTTCTCCGACAGGACGGCTCCTGTAATGGTCTCCAGCACTATGCTGCTCTAGGCAGAGATGTTATAGGCGCCACATCAGTCAACCTTGTGCCTTGTGACATGCCGCAGGATGTGTACAGTGGAGTAGCACAGCAGGTGAGGAGCAGGGGGGCTTTTTTATTTTTTTCATTATTCTGTTTCCTTCTTGAACAGCAAAAAGTTGCTCTTAGGCTACAGATTTGTGGTCAATTTCAGCTGCAAGGCACATTGCACTTGCTCAGCTGTTGATATTGAGATGCTTCACTGAGTCACGAAATGTGTGACAGACTGAGCATTTAGAATATATTTAAAGTTTATTGGTTTAGGACTTTTAATTACATTTAAAAACACAGCGCCAAAGTGCAGCAACATCTTCTTACATTCATAGACTCAAGGGGTGAGTATGCATACAATGCATGAAATGATCCAGCTCCCAAACACGGTAAAGTTTGATGTTCTGACATTTAGGAAGAAGACGAACTGGAGTGAGTCGAGGACACTTGCCTGCTTTTGGCCTTCAAAGGGCAGTGACTGACTACGGTGTTTGGTGTAGTTGTCAGAGTGCTGCAGGTCTACCTTACTGTGGTTTGCTTCCCTCTGGGCCTTGCAGTTATTATTAGATGACACTGTGGATGATATCAGGATTGTGAAATACTAAGCTATCTGAGTAAATAAATACTGTTTTCTCAGTAGCTCTGGCCTTTCTATCTGAGACTTCAGCTTCTTTATTTCAAACCTTATGAACATTCGAAAACATGGGGATTTGCTCATTTTCTCTATTTAATTATTTGCTCCATTTAATTTTGTTCACACAAAATAGAAAAAGTTGATGGCATCACCTTGGATTGAAGAAGCTTTTGCGGGTTATTGAAGATAATCGATGAGTAATTGATTAATTTGGATTCATATGTATTTATCTGAAACCATGCCTGTGTCTCTAGGTGGAGGAGTTGCGAGCTCAGGATGCAGCGAAGGGCCTGAAGATCGCTCAGGTGCTGGATGGCTTCATCAGCAGGAAGGTGGTCAAACAGACGGTGATGACCGTAGTGTACGGGGTCACACGCTATGGAGGACGCCTGCAGATAGAAAAAAGACTGAAGGAGATTGATGAGTTTCCCAAGGTACAGTAGCTTTAAAAGGTGCTGGCAACTGAGGGGGTTCCCTGACGCACCACGCTGTTTTATTTTAGGCGTGATATCAGCTTGACGCGACAGAGTGGCTCCCTAGCACAGGATCTCCTCCATCTGGTGCTCCTCTCATGCCATCCTCTCAAGCTGTACATTCTCACGCATAGAGCTTGGTTTTACTTGACAGTGTCTTCATATGATGTTAACGCATCCGATTGTGTAGCTGGAGGCATTTCAGAAACTTTGATCTCGACACAAAGAGCCGCGCTGCACTGCCAGTTCTAAGTGAGCTGCGGGGAGGAAGGACAGATGAGTTTCATGTTCATTTTAATCAATATTAATCGTAATCCCACTGCAGTGAAATACAATATCGCATAGCTGTTTCATGGAGGTTAAGAGTGTAAGCCAACATTAGATATATATCTGGTATCTTGTCTGCAGTGTCATTCTGAATCTATTTTTAGTTCAAAACCAGCACTCTTTGATTTTATTGGATAAAGTGGTTCTTTGTTGGCCACAAAAGGATAGATGTGGCAGGAAATATCTGTCCTCCTTATGACAGCGTGGCACTTATTATCAGCCCCATTTCTAAATGATTCTTTCCTACACACACTAGCATCAGTCTGATTCTACAGTCTCTGTATTTACCCCACCCACAACTCCCTAGCAGAAGGCTGAAGGGTGGGGGTGGGGGTGGGGGTGCTTTAGAAGTGTAAGGAAGCACCTACCGGAGGGACAAAAGTTGTAGGTTTAGTTTATTTCATATTGAAATTAGAAAAGAGTGTAAATGATGCAAATAAATATAAAAAGATCAACATGTTTTATGTTTTACACTAACAGGAGCATGTTTGGGAAGCGTCCCATTACCTGGTACGTCTGGTGTTCAATGGCTTAAAGGAGATGTTTACGGGCACCAGAGAGATTCAGGTGAGTTCATGTCACTTACGTAAAAACAGGTGAAATTCATTGCCAGAAATATTGCAATTATCACCAGTTTCATAACAGTGCCAACATAAAAAACAAATATTGATGGAGTTGCGTAGTTTTTGCTGTTGCTCTCAATCACACTGTAAGATAATAAAGCGTATTTGAATCCTGGGATTCACCATCGTATGTCTCCAGCGACTGCTCCGACTTGTCATGCTACTCCAGCGCTTCCGTTCATTTCCATCCACTTATCTGGGACTGAGCCACAGGGTGTAGTCTAGTCTAGTCTGGGCAGACGTCTCTCTGCCAGCTACTTCCCGTAATTCTACAGAGGAGCAGTGATGTTGGTGACAGGTTCCCCTCTAGTGAGGTCTCCAGAGGGATGTCGATCTTAGATGAGGGGCCAGACAAAACGCGTTTAAAAAACCTGGATAATGGATTCAACAAGGAACCATGATGCCTCGCTTAGATTACTGAGAGTAAGGACTCGGGGAGAGGCTTGCAGGTGAGCACTCGGTGGTCAGGCTCAACCCTGGGTACAGCCCTTATGAGCATCCTCCAGCGGCCCCACTACCCTCAGGGAGTGTTGTGAAGGTGTTGGGGTGTGAGCTGTACGAGTTAAAGACCCCGGCAGTTTGATCCTTGGCTATTAAAACTGGTTATTGGGACATGTTGCTCTACTGCTTAGTTTAAAACACACCTTAATGGCTCACCTTTTGTCTATTTTATCTTCCTTTTTGCATAGTCATTGTACAGATTCATTCTGCCATTGAAAGGTGGTGCAAGAAATGTTGCATCTAGAGTTTAAATTATAACCTTGGCAATAACATATTAATGTTGTACATTTTCTTTATCAACATTGTCGTGTAGTGGAAATCTGACGCCAGCCCTGTTTTGCATTAAACATTTACATTTTTTAAGCATTCCCTGTAATTAATACTAAATCCCAGAGTTCTTTCCTGGAGACTATCTCATACACTACCAGGAAATTATAGATCCGTAAAGTACAAACCCACTGCTGAAAATGGGAGGAGATTTTATTTTATTAATGACCTGTGTGTTTTACCGTTAGCCAGGGAATGGCCCTCATTCATCACGTGGCTATTTATAGGTTTAGGATGTCCACCTTGTTGCAGATAAACTATACCCACAGGTGGATGCTAGCGACCTGATTGAACCACCGCCCACTCCTGGCGTGTGTCTGTGTGTCCTTCGGGGCGTGAGCTGCGACGACCCAGTCTGAGAATAAAAACACCCTTCCTTTTATACCTTTGTGCCGACCTGATGTTTGCGTGCTGGATTGTGTATGTTTGCACCTGCTGCTTTTATATAGGTCGTGTCTTCTGGCATTTCACCGGGAAGAGGTGAGGTAAGAGCGAGGGAGACTGATCAGTCCTCAATGTCATACCTGACCTCTTCTTCAGAAATGCCTGTCCAGTCTTCACATGTGGATGTCAGCTTCAGTCAGCTTTTTCATCTGTTGATTGATCTACTTTGGCCAATTGGTCTGTTAGTTCTGTCTCTTTGATTTCATGATATCTTCATTTATCGCGATCTGGACTGTCGGGACAGGAGTGGTGATGAATGAAGCCGTTTTGGGCTGAGCTGCTACTCCTGGTTTCTAGGACATATTTATTTTTCCAGTGTGAAGCACTAGTGGGACTATTCTTATAGACCAGGCCTGGTGATTTGGTAAATATCCGTGTTGCTGTTTTTAGAGTGAGCAACAACTTTCAACCTGTTCCACCGCCAGTCTGCAGTCTGTGAGCTCTTTTAAGCAGAACACCTGGTAGAGCTGAGGTACATGGATCATCACTTGATGCTGTAATTGGTGAAGGTTCATATGTCCTGTGGTTCCAAATGCATTACAGTGTCTCTCTATTTCTGCCTGATTTCTCAAATCTTGATTTTGTTTCGTGATATGGCCACATACACAAACACTTTATTTAATCAGGGACAAAAACGCACATAGCAGATGGCAGGTGTCTGTACTTTCAACTGATGCAGTTCTGTGATTGTTTTTTTCATGTCTTTACCGTATGTTGCAGGATTGGCTGACAGAGAGCGCCAGGCTCATCTCCAAGTCCGGGCACTCTGTGGAGTGGGTAACACCCCTAGGTTTACCCGTCATTCAGCCCTACCATCGCACACGCAGCCAACTGGTAATACCTTAAGACTAGAGGGAATTCTGAACTGTCCTTTGTAAATGACCTGGTTTATGTTTTAACTATGCAGTAGTCTGAAGGGTCTTTGCTTTATTGTAAACATCAGCAACAACAAACAGCTAACCTGTTATCAGGCCAACACTAATGTGCACGTTATTGAGCATCATCCTCTCTAACATTGCTTCTATGTATATGACAGCCAGTTTGCATTTGTTTGTGTTTGTTTTCTGAACTTTCCCTCTTGACCTTTATGATTTTCTTTTCTTTTGATTTTCTCTTGTTTCAGCCTTCGCACATTTCTCAGGGCTTCTACTACTGACCTTTTCATAAAACACTTACAATTTTTGACTTGTATGAGTACAAAAAGTGGTCATTAATCTCTTTCTAAGTGCACTTGTTGTAGAAACTTTCCTCCTTTTGACCTATTGCTGTTACAATATAGTGTATGATGTGTTGAGGACAGCACGGTGGCTTTATACTTAGCGCCATTGCTTCAACGCCAGAAGGTTGCTCACATTCACGCTGGGCTTGAGTGGGGTTTCTCTGTGGTCCTACACTGTCATAAATACAAGTCATGAATCGGCACAGACAGCAGTACAGGCTGCAAAGAAAGTGAAACCTCCAGAACTCACAGATTACTGAGGACCAAATAATGTCTACATTACATTAGCAAGAGTTGGTGAAATTCCAGCTTTTGATGCATCAATGTAGGTAGCTGTAATGCAGCTTGTGCGCTGTATCTCTGCAAATAAACATGCTTTTTTTTTTTTTTTTTTCTTTTCTTTGCCATGTCAGCTTCTGTTCTAATAATGCATCATTTACTCTTCACCAGTCCTCTGCTTGGACACTTTCCATCCTGCTAGACAGATTAGGATGTTTTGCTTCCTCTGACCTGGTGTTGTTCGGTTTCTTCAGCGCCAGCATAGGAAGCTGTCTAGCAGAGGTGTTGATGCTGGTGTGTGACTCACTGCCATCATGCAGTATGCGTTTATGTGAGGATGATCCAGTCTGGACCACAAAGTTACATAGTGCAGTTCCAGGCCAACCAGGCATGCCGTGTCAGTGGCAGGGGTCCCATTCACCTTAATAAAAGTAAAGAAAGGTGAGACAGATTTTAATTGTAAAAAAAAAAAAAAAAAAGTAAGGTGAAAGTGTTATGTCTTGTAGCTTTAAAAGGTGTTTTAGCGTCGAGGATACCAAACAATGAAGCGTCTCACTTGTTAGTTTGGTGCGAAATCAATTTTTTTTTTCTCCCATATAATGCATATCACTTTTGATTTTGTCCTAAAATGTAAGTAATTCATGTTACGGTAACAACTCGCACCATGATCACATTTTTCAAGTTTAGACCTAAGCGCTTCTAGGCTCACATATGAAAGACTATAAATAAACTCACTACTGAGTTGGAAGAGATCTCAGGACATCAAACCAGAAAAAAGTGCTGGATCCTCTGATTGTTGCCATGTTATTGACATTTTGTCATGCTTTATGTTTGCATCCAAAACACTACAGAAATTGCTTGTGTTCCAGGAGTTTCTTACGATATTATAAACAATTAATGAAGGGAACTTTGGAGACAGACATGTGGCCTATGTTTAGTGCTATCGGATGATTAGCACATAGGCTGACCCAGTATGCTGCCTGGTCTTTTATCGTGACACCGAGCATAAGGTTGGCTTAGAGGGAAAGCAACACCTCATAAGCTGTTACAAGGGAGCAGGGTCGACAGATGGTAGATTCCCAGATGGGGCAAGTCGCTCTCTGTTGATATGCTGGGGTGCAGTTCCCTCATTTGACATGCTACTTGTAATGCCCAGTAGGGACAAGGACGATGATTAGCTGGGCCTTTTTCAAGGTTTAAAAGTAAACTAATAAATGAATAGATCATTTCAATGAGGATTTAGCTTATGCCTCACAGATAACTTTCTTGATCCTCTGCAATAATTCTTTAATCCTGTACCATCCCTGAGCAGCAACAATGAAACCAGCTTATGGAAAGGTCACCTTTTCCAAGCATAGCTGGATTAAATTCAATTTCCCAGTCCCCCCTCTGTCTCCTAAATCCAAGGCCACTGTGTTTTTGAGGGTCACTAGTAATTATACACTGCGTAGAACAGAAAAAAAGAAGAGGAATGCACGCTAAAGGAAAAAAATGACACAATCAGTAGCATCACAGCAAAGTAGAGTGTGCACATGTGTGTGGACTTTTAAGACTTTTACTTATTGGTTGTCTTCAGTGTGAACATGGACATGGTGAACTGCGCTATCGACAATTTCCCAGAGCTGAGGGAGGGTGAGGAAGTGGAGGTAAATGGAGTAGCTGAATGCTGCGTGAATGAACCTTAGGAAGACTGCCGAAAAGGACTTGTAGATTTTAATCCAATCAGAGGTCACGCTGGCTCAGATTCGCTGTTTTTTCATTTATCTTTCTATATTTTCCCTCTCCAGGCGAGGCTACAGCGAGCTCTCGCCATCAGGGGATGGGATCAGCTGGAGTGGACTGGATTTGCGAGTTTCTACAGCTACTATAAAGCATGTTATCTGCCGTCTCCTATATATAGAAGTAATCAGGTTACTTTGGTGATAATTGTTGATGAAGTGCAACCTAAAACAGTGGACTCTGGTAGTTACCTGAACCTTGTAGCAGTACAAAAATAGTGTCCTTCTGACATATAACTGCCTTTAATGTGTTAAAATTCCTGCAAGTTTATAAAAGTTTAACAAATCTTCTTGAAGATGTTAGATGGATTATGAGACAGGGGGCCCTTGGGCACAGAGACATGAGTCCCTACCCCTCTAAAAGAGCAAGGCGCTTACTAGCTGGCGGTCAGTAGTACATCTGCGGTCTCGTCTTGCCTCTCTGTGTTATCATGTTGGGCCTTTGCAGTGGTCTTGCAGATCTTTGTGGTTGTTCTAGTCATTTTGCTTTTCTTTCCAATCTTCCTTTTCTATCCACATTGCTAATGAACCACTTATGTCAGAGTTTCCAAGACTAGTGCTTTTTCTCTCATGGTGCCGTCTTCTCTCACATCATTTGCTCTTTCTCTCCGGCCGACTTCAGTTGGCCTTCCTTTTAAATTCTGGAGAATCTGCTCGTCTCGAGCTGCTGATGCGATGCCCTCCATGGACAACAGTTGAAAAAACCCATTTGGAGGGAAAGGGAGGACTAAATCTCAAACTAACAAATGTAGCTTGACTTTTAAGGGCTAGTCTGTTTAAAAAGTGAAGTTTAGAGAGAAGATCTGGTGAAGGTTAACAATAATGGGGTTTGAAGCTGAACTGTATGAGTGTGTGGCTGTGGGATTACTGTGAGAAACATAGGTGTAAAATTAATTCACACCTGTGTGTTCATTATTTCATTCCCATTTGAATTCATGAGATGTTTGCTGCTTAACATCTAATGACTGGAGAAATCCCCGCCGGCCTGTATGTGATTACTTATGGCTGTTGAATTTATCAACATCAACATGATTCCTAGTAGGAGCCCATTTCCCACAAGCCAAAGTCTTGTCCATGACAGGGTTTTAGTCACTTCTTGCTCTTAAGTCAACATATACATTATTATAATGATCCCTCTCACCCAAATATATGAAAATGTTGGTTTTTTTCCCCCTTATTTGAAAAAGTCGGGTCATCCTATTTTCAGGGTGTAGACCTTTAAACTCCCAGATCATTACATCCAGAACAGCCAGTCTCAGTTCCACAAACCTGCATTTAATTAGGTAAGAGGCCATCCAGGGACACGCTTATCAGTCCTGTCATCCTCTAAGGAAGGTTGTCTTTCATTCAGGTAAATTCAGATATAATAACAAAATAAAATTATACAATGAACTACAGTAATATAAAACAACGTAAGGGCAAATCTGCTCGTCAATTTTCTTGGAGGGATGATGGATGAGGTAGCAGCTATGCCAGAAACTAATGGGGTTTTATTACATCTTGCTTCTGTTCTCAGTCCATTTTATTGACGATCTTGCAACTTTCTCGTTCGGCACACGGTCAACTTCAAGAAAATAAAGTGGCGGCGTCAAAGTGAGCTGCTTGATGAACTCCTGAAGCTCAACTGAATATTCTGCCATTTATATAACACATGCCACTTTTTAAATCCATGCTGGAGATAAGTTTACAATTTTGCTGGTTCACAGCAACAGCTTCCAAATACAAATGGCCCTCTTGGGATCCACTAAGGACCTTTTATCTATTTAATTAGTGATAACGTAATGAAGGAATAGCCCGCACCTGTGCCTGAAGCAGCTTTTGATTTAATACTCAAATTACTCTTTAACCCTTATGAGAAGGCTCTTCATACGAAAGGGCTATAATTCCTTAATTCATTTACCAACCTGAATGTGAATACACTCAAATTAAAGCTGAGTCTTCACTTTAAACCCATATTTAGTTTGATAATGGATGAGAGTTTATGGCAGATTTAAAAAAAAAAAAAAAAAAAAAGATGAGACGCCACAGAAATTGTTAAGTCACTTTTTAAATCCTGTTTTAAAACATACGTCGTGCCAGGGCAAGGGGACTAAACCAGGTGTCAGGTACTTACTTTTCTAGATTCTTGCTTATTTTTGGCAGGTAAGTCGTGTAAATCTGGAGATCAGTGATAAATTTACTTTGAGACAAGTGAAGAGGCCATTGCTGTTGTGTGGGGCACGAAGGCATGGCGATATGGAGGCATGTAAAATGGTATTTGTGTTTTAAAAGGCTACTAGGTTAGTCAGAATGGCAGAAGCCACTGTGTCCGACACTCTTGCTTTGAAGAATTGTAAGAGTGGTGGAAAAGGAACTGGCCTGATCCACAACTAACGCTGGATTTCACTGTCACTCAGTGGATCTATCTCTCTTCCGTCAGCCTGTTTCGACCCATGCAAAATGAGTTTACGCAAACCTGAAACGGAAAGTCACAATTCAGCGACCAAGCTGCATGATATCGATTTAATATTGTCATTTTGTTGTTTGTGTTGCAGTTTCTTCTATGTTGCCTCAACACCAAGGAAACTGCTGCAAAGTAGCTGTCATTATTCTTGGATAACAACCCCTTTTTTTTTTTTTTGGTCGTTGATATCGCAAATATTTTTCTTGTTCCAAACCATGATAATGTCTAAAAGGACAGTATTCGTAATGCAGGTAAATGCGATTTGCAGTGCTAAATGTTGTTTAGTGGGACATTTCAGCGGTAAAGCTCCATTCTGTCAGAAGAGCCACAGACATAGAGACACTAGGATGCATTAGTGCAGGGTAAAAATAATAATGGAAAGGGCCAGGCTGCTTGTTGCCAGTCATATCTCTGTGTAGATAGTAGGCTGTTCATACCACCCAGGCATGGTTCCAGGGGTCAGGGAAAGACTGGCTTGGTGCTCACGCTTGGACAACTGACTGACCGGATCATGAGTTGCAACAGGTCTTCGTTTTGTTAGGAGCTGCTGGATGTTGATCTTAGAGGGTGCGAAGTAAGGAGTGCATACTGCCCTGCTTATCTGACGGCTACTCTGCGGTGTCATTGCAACACCTAATGTATCAGGAATCAGAATCCTACATCTGAGGACCAAAAATCAGAATCTGTAATCAAAAGAAATCAAAATCTCTAATTGAGAGTGCAATCATCTTTCTTGGTTACACTTTTGTTTTCTCGCCATCCGCTCTGAAACCATCTCAGTTTTTGAGCCGTCTTTCTCGGTTCCGCTTTCTATTTATTACGCTTAAACTTTGGAAACAAGTTTGTAACAAGTGTATCTAAAGCGGGGAGGTGGGACATAGCCGAGATCCAGCTGGTTGCTGGTTGGTTGCACGTCACCTTACATCTACAGAGGTGAAATGTTAACGTCATTAACGACGTTTACTACTTTTATACAACATGATAAAGAAGGGGCAGACCGTAACAACTTACCTCCGTTTTGCCTGTTCTCCGTAAGTCGAGCAGACGAGCACGTTTTTTTTTTTTTTTGGCGCTCTGATTCCAGTCGCCAGCAGATCAGCTGGTTCATTAATGCTAAAATGGTCTGTCTCACTCATTCAGATGAAATCACCTCCAGCCACCATGACTCTTTCTACGCTAGTTTAGATGCTGTGCTGCTTTAATGGGTTTCTGTTGGTAATTTTGACACTTTTTTTTAAACATTTGTAATGATTAGTCACCTTGACAATGGAAAGTTGTTTGCATGTGGGAGCAGCTGATTGCGAAGCCAAGGATGTAGAGCAGGAGAGAATCGGACAGCAAGAGGGGAAGAGCATTTGAGGGAATATGACATCCATGGGAAGAGAAGTGGTTATTGTGCTGATGGGGACGGCGGGAGTATTGTGGTTTGGTTTTTTTTAAGACATGGCAGCAGGAGGATGTTCCACACTCTGGTGCCCCTCCACACATACACAGACTGACTTCAGGCTTCAGGCAGAACCGGCAGAAGTGGGGCAGGTGTGCTTGCAGTACTTGACAGCAACAGATGGTGTATTCCTGCATCCCAGATGTGGAACTGCTGGCTCTTTCCGTCCTTCTCGTCTACTGAGAGCGTTCACTTGCGTTACCCGTCGCTGCTGCATGTGACGTCTTTCGTTCAGTGTCGCCAGGCAGTAAACGCAGCAGCCTAATGTGTTAACTATCACCTCTGGAGATTTAAACCCGCCTGTCTTTTTGCTGCACTTTTGCTTTCTAACAGTTTGTCAATTGTCTGTCTGTCTGTCTGTCTGTCTGTCTGTCTGTCTGTCTGTCTGTCTGTCTGTCTATTTTTGACTTTCTCATATATATCATATATATATATATATAACTCATTTCTATTTGGGGAATACTACAGTAATATGCAGTTCAGTTATTAACCAAGTCATTTATTTGTTTGTGTTTTGTCTCCAGCTGAAGAATAGCATACAGCACATAAACCTCCAGATCAACTATGACACTAAAGAGTAAGTCTCCCTGCAGATATCCCCTGTTCCTGTTTCTCTGCTCCAATAACACTGAACCACAGCAGTTTGGTTTCATGGTTTTCTTCCATTCAGTTGAAACTCAACCAGTCCGATATTAGTGACCTTGAACACGGACGGGCCATTTTGAGTTTTTGTTGGCTTTGTGTTGAGCTTGTGATTGCGATGTTTCAGACTGTTTTAGTTTGCAGACGTGGATAAATGTAGGAAGCGAAGCTTTCTCGAGGCAATTAGTTTTTACTCTCAAGAACTTCAGCTGCACTAAAGCTGTGTCTCTAGTGAATATTTGCACTAATTGCCTGCAGAAACTCTGAAATTACTTTTCTTTTTTTCATCCAGTCAGAAATGCCAACAGACGTTTGTCCACTGAAAGCGTAGTTTTATACATTAATTTACCGCTGAGGAGCTGATTATAAAGAGGAGACATGAAGGCGCAAAAAGATAAAAGCATTAGCAAATAAAGTGCACCAAAGACATGGATAACATGGACTGACAGCCATCCTCGTCAGTCTTGACATCTGCAGTGCTCCACAGATCCAGCCCTGTGAATATGAAACACCCGCTGAAGAGGAGGGAGGGTTGGAGGAAGTAAAGAGCTGAGAGGGAGGAGAGTTGTGCCTGAAACATGAGATTTGCTGTCAGCGAAAGCTTCAGAGGCTGACATTCGGAGCTGGACTTGACACTGTCACCATGACTTTCTCTGGCCTTTCCCTCCATAGACACACACACACACACACACACACACACACACATAGAAATGAGAGCACATGTAGTTCTGTAATTTAAGATCATAAATAATCAGTAAGGATTAACTTTTCTTTTATTTATAGATGGCAAACAGAGACCAGAGTAGTGACAAAAGTCCAGTGATAAAAGTCAAACATTTCCAAGCCAAAAATAAAAGGAAGAGACAGAATAAAGGAGGGACAGACAGGAATGGTGTGCACCTTTGTGTTTGTGTTTTTATAGAAATGGGTTTGGCTCAAGCTTTCCTTACTCTCTGCATTTCCATTAGAGGAACGTTCTGCACTGTGGCAGCCCTGAGGATTTGAATGGCACTGCCTCGGGGTAATGGAAACATCGGGGATACAGACTGGAAGGGGGCTTTTGTTACTGTCAGCTCCATCGCTACAAGCAACCTTTTTAATAAATACACTATATGGCCAAAGGTATTTGCTCACCTGCCTTGAGTCACATATGAGTTAAGTGACATCCCATTCCTGATCCATAGGGTTCATTATGACGTCGGTCCAGTCTTTGCAGCTGTAACAGCTTCAACTCTTTTGGGAAGGCTGTCCACAAGGTTTAGGAGTGTGTTTATGGGAATGTTTGGCCATTCCTCCAAAAGCACATTTGTGAGGTCACACTGATGTTGGACGAGAAGACCTGGCTCTCAGTCTCCGCTCTAATTCATCCCAAAGGTGTTCTGTCAGGTTGAGGTCAGGACTCTGTGCAGGCCAGTCAAGTTCATCAATACCAGACTCTGTCATTTATGTCTTTATAGACTTTGCTTTGTGCACAGTCATGTTGGAAGAGGAAGGGGCCGGCTCCAAACTGTTCCCACAAAGTTGGGAGGATGGAATTGTCCAAAATCTCTTTGTGCTGAAGCATTAAGAGTTCCTTTCACTGGAACTAAGGGACCAAGCCCAGCTCCTGAAAAAACAACCCCAGACCATAATCCCCCCTCCACCAAACTTTACACTTGGCACAGCTCTCTGTGCACTGTTCTTGAAGTTGGAGGTCTGTAGTGATTGACTGCAGAAAGTTGGAGACCTCTTCACACTATGCACCTCAGCATCCGCTGATCCCACTCTGTCAGTTTGTGTCCTACCACTGTGGCTGAGTTGCTGTCATTCCCAAACACTTCCATGTTCTTATAATACAGCTGACAGTTGACTGTGGAATGTCTGTGGACTATCACAGTTCCACGTTGGAATTCCTTGAGCTCCTGAGAGCGACCCATTCTTTCACAAATACTTGTAAAAACAGTCTGCATGCCGAGGTGCTTGATTTTTATACACCTGTGGCCATGGAAGTGATTGGAATACCTGATTTTGATTATTTGGATGGATGAGCGAATACTTTTGGTAATATAGTGAATATAAATTTAGTTCTGCTGCTGATGGATAATTATACTAATGTATCTTGTCTTTTGTACCTTTGACGGTGTGTCTATGTCTCACGTCTCTCTACTTCCTGTTCTAAATGCCTGGCCTTCAGCAGGAGGGTCCCCCCTTATGATCCAGGTTTCTTCCCTCTTAAAGGGGAGTTTTTCTTGCCACTGTTTGGCTTAAGGTTTTTCTTCCACTAGGGGAGTTTTTACCGGACGTTGTTTATGTAATAATTGCTCGGGGGTCACGTTCTGGGTCTCTGGAAAGATCCTAGAGACAACTTGTGTTGTAATAGACGCTATATAAATAAAGTTGAATTGTAAATATTTGAACAGTCTAAGTTAGGAAATTGAGCAAACCCTGAAATGTAAGCACAGAATTAGTAATATACTGGGATATAAATGCAAACATCCCAAAATTATTCACATCTGCATACAAAAAATGTATTCTGGACTTTTAATGAATTTAAAATTCATTAAACAAGGGAAAACGGTGAATCTGTGCTTGGTTTTTAGTTTTGGACCTGAACCAACCAAAAATGTTGCAGTGTTTGTCAACATAAAATGAGCTGCTTGTTTCCAGTTTTCACTCTGCTGAAGTCGAGTTGTATCTGAAGTGCCGTCATCACGAACATGGCGCCAAAGTCTACACAGCGCGTGTCAAATATCCACCAATCCCTGTTTCAACAATGCACAGTGTCATCAAGATTTTACAGGATAGGAGCATTCAACTCAAAGAGAGATGTCTGCAAATATTGGTTCAGATTGTCAGAAAACATCATGTAAATATCTAAAGAGCTTCAAGCTGACCCGGAGCAATGTCAAGTGGTTGTTTCACCCTGAATGGTAGAAAACGCTTATTTTAAGTAAATACTTTGCTTTTTCTGTCATTTCAGGAGGCCAGACACAGTTAAACAGAAGAATGCATTCCCACCAAACTTCATTCATTCTCTGGACTCCACACACATGATGCTGACTGCTCTCCACTGCTACCGGTAATATTTACTCATCCTGACTATCTTGAACATGTGCTGTGACATATTGTGAAAAAGAAAAACACTCTTTCCATGCACGGGAACATACATATTTAGGTTTTTGAAATCTCTTCCTCCTTAACGTTTTTGTGTTTGGGCAACCTAGATCTGAAAATGTCTCATTCAATGAGCCGTTCGGGTTTGCAGGATACTGTGACATCACAGACTCTGCTCAGAGCAGGATTATCTCCATCTTCATCTCAAACCAACATCATGTCACGCGTTGGGTAGCACAAAGCTTTAATGCTGCTTTCAAAAGAGACGCATCCTCTGTGGTATTTATGACCAAAACGTGCAAGATTCTTTTCATTAGTGCCTCGGTCAAATTTGAGGAGAAAACATTGTACACGTGTACATCTGCTACAATATGACTTTAGTGGATGTTCAGTGCATCTTGCCAGTTACTTCTTTTCTTCTCTTAAACCCTCCTTGTTTTCAGTGTCTCTGTTGTGTCCACAAACCCTCATCATCCCTTCGTTATTGCTCCTCTTGTTTGTCCTCTTCAGTGCTGGCTTGACATTCGTCTCCGTCCATGACTGTTTCTGGACGCACGCTCTCACTGTGGACACCATGAACAAGGTATTACATTACAGTAGTCTCTCTGTTCCCTCCTTATTTGGATTTCTTAACCAGAATCAGTGGATTCTCATCCCGGTTCCTCAACTCTTCATCCTTATCTGTTAACAGCTGTTTCCATCCTGTCCGATCATTTCTAGCCAGGGCTTTTGCGTTCTCTGCGTTTTCAAGTGTTTGTATGAAGCTAAAGATAACTCCTGTGATTCAATAGTTCCAGTTGTGTCTTGCATCAATATTGAGTCTTTTTTTTTTTTTCTGTCAGAGGAATGGGTTTCTGTTTTTTTAAAAGCACTGATAAACAGAGCTTGTTTTTTGGGCTCAGAAACAGCCACCGATCCATCCTCCAACCTGTCCCAACCATTTTCTACAGTGGCAGCCCATCCAGAGTCACAATTTACAGTGTCGTGCACAAACAAACCACAATCATTTAAGATTTATGAAGTAATTGACCTCAGCTGCATAAATCATAAAAGCAATGCATAGAAAATATTCAGAAAAGCTCCCTAATAGCTCTGATGATACGACTGCAGCCGGGAGATTTCAGTTAGGTGGTGGGAGGAGTCCTGCTGTGACTCTTGTGTTTTATTCTGCCATGACTGATGTCAGTGTTGTTACTTTGTGATCAGCAGCTTCTTGATCAACCTGATCTGATTTGAAAGATTTTATTTTATTTTATTTTATTTTTTTTGCTGTAATCTGAAGAAGATACTGACCGATGAGTCAAAGTAAACAGGTTTGAAGAGTCTGTTTTTCTTATTGGGGTAATTTTATTCAAAGCCATCTGTCTTACCTGGCTGTCAAGGGAACTTGCTAAAGCCTGCAGATGTTTGCAGTAAAAAAAATGTTAAAAAAAAGGCTGGTCAGGACTGGTTGTCAATCATGTGTTTAGATCAGAGTAACATCTTTCTGCCCGAATCTCCCCCTGCCAGGTCTGCCGTGACCAGTTCGTCGCCCTGCACAGCCAGCCGATCCTAAAAGAACTTTCCAAATTCTTGCTGCAGAAATATTGCACCACGCTGCCGTGAGTTGTGCACCTACATGCAAGTGCCTCACATATTCACACACGCTCAGCTATCAACACGCTCGTAAGAAACACAACAATAACTTTCATTTTAGGAAAACACAATCCTGTGAGTACAGGTTTCTATTATTATCAGGTGGCCACATTTTAGAGTCTAATATACTGTTTGGTTTTCACCGGTTGTGGTACATTATGGCCAAACACCACCTCTTAGGTCCAATTGCATGTGACTAGACAACATTCGTGTCATTTTACAGTTTACAGTTTACAGTTTACAGTTTACACAAAACAGTTTTTACACGGCCTTCACTAGGGGCATTGCTGTGCAGTAAAAAAGGTTATTCTGCTGCTACTACCTGCACAGTCTGTATCATCAATACAAACCCAAAGTCCAGTTTTGTTCTGTGTCCTTTGCTTGCATACATTCTTCTCTGAAGTTCTCCTAAAGTTTTTAACTTTTTTTTTTTTGTATATTCTTCCTGTTTGTGGCAGGTCTGAAGCCAAGAGCAAGAAGTATCAGGAATACAGGAGGCTGGTGTTGCTGCTGGCCAAAGTGCCTCAGACAGGTCAGAAAGAATGAAGCTGCCAGTCATTTCAACTCACTAAGGATTGGGGGTTTATTTGAGGGTGGGGGCACGTGGGCTACAGTTTATTTTTTCTTTTCTTTTCTTTTTCCTAATTGGTTAGAAATAAGACCTGTACTTGTTTGCCCTGAAGACACCATCAAGGTTATCAGCAGATCACTAACGAAGTAAAGGACTGACCACTTCCACAGCTTAGTGTTTTTCACCCTGTAATTGTTACTTGTTGTTGCTGTGATGTCTGACAGGCATTTTGATGGTGGTTTTAGTGTATTTCTAAACAGAAATGTTATCAATTTTTAATCAAAGAGTGAAAACATTCACAGGCTTCATGTCTTGAGTGGTGCAGCCGTGTTTGCCTGTGTGGCCCCCGGCGGGTCCAGGTTTTCCTTTGACTCTTCTGGCTTTTGTCTTTGTCTGCCACTCAGTCATGTGGATGCAGGCTTTGCTGTTACACAACCTCTTCTCTCCATCTCCATCTGTCCTCTCACTGTTGGCTTGGCACTGACAGATGTGTTGCATAAATTGATTACTGTTAATTGTGTTTCTAACTTACATAATCGGCTTATGGGGCTGAGAGCAGTCAGGTGTGTGTACCTTGGGGGTGTGGGGGTGTGTCAGTTCGCATGTGTTCCCAAATGTCCACTGAATGGGACTGAAGTCTATTATTCTAATTTCCTATCAACATGGATCAAGTGGGTTAAAAAAGATCTTTTAAGTCATAAGGTTTAAAAATAAAAATGTTAATAGGTTGAACCTGATTTTGTTGGCAGCTGAACTAATAGTAAATACACCTCAGCAGCCTCGTTCTTCCTCCGTGGTAAACGGTGCAGGATATTCTTCCACGTTAACACATTAACACGCCGCTGTAAAGTGAAGAGAGACTTGGATGGTAGAATTCTGTGTACGACACGGCCGTGAACCTGCGGGTACAGAAGCTTTTCCTCCGACCAGAGCTTTTGCAGATCTACCACTAACGTTGCAACATGTCAAAGTGCCCTCAGGTGGAACACTGCACCCCTGATCCCCCCCGATTTCTCCTCCATGTTATGACTGCACAAACAAACGTATTGTGTCAGTACATACATATCCACATCCTTTTTCCATTTGTGTTATGGTAGGTGCTAAGACAGAAAGAAATACTGGAGGTCAGAAGGTAACAGTATTAGTTAAAGCGCTGATATAAACTTTGGTGCTACTTTCTGCTCTGTGTATTCATTTTTTAATGTTCTTCCTTCAATAATTCAAGCTGCAGCTCCCGGCGGTGAACACAGCTGTCAGAGAGTCAAAGAACAAACAAGGCAAGGCGAGGAGCGCAGGACAGGACCTCACACTGAGCTAAAATTAGTGTTCAAGTGGTGGATTAAAGATGAGGCAACGTTCCTGGTGCCTACCAAAACTAAACACCCGAGTCTGTCAGTAAAAAAAAAAAAAAAAAGCCATACGAATGCAAGTTCTTCTCTAATTTTGAATTTCCTTTCGGGTTATTGCAACAGACATTCATCATTCCCAGCGGATGAATCCTTGTAACTTGGTGCCATGACGGCGATGGCTTTTGGCAAATCCTGGGAAGATTGTTGTGAAATTTCTCTCAGACATTCACCTTCCGTGTCATGATTATTCGTCTCAGCCCATCAAATTTCAGTCTGCGTTTTTTATCTTTGATTGATATAACAGAAATAACAGAACAACTAATGGGAGTCCCATTAGCTGGATGTTATGAGGGCAACACGTAAAATTAAAAAACTAAATGTAACAGCTGTAACATCAAATAAACATTGTATTTCTGTTAGTTGCTGCTATATAGTTTGTTGGATTCCTCTGGCTAAGTATTGAACATTTAACATCACACCTGCCCTTAAAGGTGACTCTTCTTTTCTTAGTGTTTTCTTTTTTTAATTATTATTTTTTCCTGGCTAATTTAACTGTAACCATGGCTTTCATATGATATAGCAAGACTGCAGTAGGACATAACCTCTACCCTCTGACTAAAACTTGCTCTGACACATTGTCTCTTGCCTCTACAGGTGACTTTGATCTCCAGCGGGTGAAAGAATCCACGTACTTCTTCAGCTGAGAGGCCCATGAGTGGGAGCCAGCGGATGGAGATGAGTGGAATTGACAGAGTGCAGCAGGGAGGCTGCAGGCCCCACAGTCCTGGCCGGCCTTCGTCTCCCACAGACATGAGGACATTGATCTAGCCATGCCCTGCTTTCCGGTCCGTGGACTGTCTGGAGCTGCTGGAGGCATTCACACACAGTGAACTCGCCTTATTAACTTATTTGTTCGGTAAACTGATAGAGACGTGGGTGGGATACTCATCCAATCGAAGAATGAGGGGATCAGGACTGCACTGGCATGTTGAGATTTCAGTTACTGCAAAGAGTACCTCAGATGCTTGACTATTTTCGATTTTCGGGTATATGTATATATATATATATATATATATATATGTATGTATGTATGTATGTATGTGTGTGTGTGTTCCGTCCACTGCTCAGAAACACTTCTGCTGCTCAATCAGACTGCAAAGAAACTTTTTCTGATAAACTGTAGCTGCAACTGAAGGATGGTGCGTGAGTGTGTGTGTGTGTGTGTGTGTGTGTGTGTGTGTGTGTGTGTGTGTGTGTGTGTGTGTGTGTGTGTGTGTGTGTGTGTGTGTGTGTGTGTGTGTGTGTGTGTGTGTGTGTGTGTGTGTGTGTGTGTGTGTGTGTGTGTGTGTGTGTGCGTGCGTGCGTGCGTGCGTGCGTGCGTGCGTGCGTGCGCATTTTTATGCTGCAAATAACTTTGAGGAGCGTGACACCTCATCATCCATCCAATCACTTACAAAATCCCAGGATGCCCTCTGAAACAGTGCCAAGGGTCTCTGTGAGACTACTCTTGATTTTTACCTCCTATTTTCACCATTTGCTTGGAATAAATGTGTTTCTTAAAAATATGTCCATATTCATTCAGTTGAAAGAAGCTGGTATTCTTAGTTTGCTTAAATGGGATGAATTAGCAGAGCCTGCTATTTGTTATATCTGCATATTTCAGTCCCATTGTGGGATGAAGGCCTTCTTTTAGATGCACTACAAAGGATTTGCAGGCTTCGCTAATCAACTTGGATCTCATTTCTATGGGCCAGTGCCACACGCAGAAGTAAAAATAGCAGAAGTGCTATCTGATCAGTGCTGGAAACATTACAGCAGTTTCAGACAAAAGGTGGTGTTCGTGTTCAAAGGCGAATGTAGGCGCTGCCAAACAAAGCTGGCTGACTGACAATGTAATGAAATGGAAATCATCTTTTAAGGAGGTGTCTTTTAATAGTGTGCTGATTAGACTCTGCATTTTCTGATCATCTGCAAGACAACATACATGCAGAAAGGCTCTTTGTATTTTATGACATGCATGAGATACAACTTTGATCACAGACTTTATCGTTCTGGGTTGTTTTTTTTTTAAATAGTAAAAAAGATCTGTCACCTACTGGCCTGATTTGACATGAAATGATGCCTCAGCTGCAGGTTTTGTGTTCATTTTACCAGTTAGCAGGATTTCATGTTAATACTTCCACATTATAGGTGCATGCCCACACTATTTAATTAAAAAGGGAGAAAAAGGTTTGTGAGCAATACGTCTACTTAAGTCTCAGCGTACACCTCAGTTATTGTTGGGTAAACGGACTGTATTTTAGAATAATGCAAAGTTTTGGTTGTCCCGTAAAGTCCATGCATTGAAAGATTTTCTCTTTTTACGAAACATACATGCAACATTCATGTGTCAAATCAACTAGTGGAAACATTGAAACTATTCGTCTTTTTATTTAACAGGTTTATGAGTTCTAAAACACTTTCCAGACTTTCCTGTTTCACAACTGTCTTTGCTTACGAGTAGAGATATTTCATCACTACTGTCTCATTGTGTGTATTTTCAAACCAAATAGCCAAAAATTTGTTTAAAAAATAACTAATTTGGCTCTCCTGATGTGCGTTTAGGATCACATATACCAGTATCACAGTTACGTGGTCTGATTTCAGCATCGGGGACCACTAATGGATGGACGTATGGGTGAACTGATGGATGCTGAGCACTCAAGTGTTTTTGCACTCAGTGGTATCAGATGGACAGGGGGATGGCTGGTTACCACATCTAAGACTCGTGCACTACAGCATTTAAAAATGTTCAAACGTGGTGTGTTTGTATGAAAGGGAACGTCGGACGACGGTTTGTGGTGTTTAGTTGGAAGACGAAGCACATGCGGAGCATATTAAAGATGCCCTCTCAACATATTGAACCTGTCGTTCAGCCTGATGGGTCTGTTTCTCTGCATTGATTGCTAGAATCCCGGCAGTCAGACCTCAGAGCTCCGG
Organism: Xenentodon cancila; assembly: GCA_014839995.1. Lineage (NCBI taxonomy): Eukaryota > Metazoa > Chordata > Actinopteri > Beloniformes > Belonidae > Xenentodon > Xenentodon cancila. The sequence goes on from CM026206.1 coordinate 19,151,152, forward strand.
CAGTAATGGGAAGCACCTTCAAGCAGGAAATGGACAGAGACGTTCCATTATCCAGGTATCCTCTGTGAAGAATGTATTCATGTGCACTTGTGATGTTTCTAAATTTGACAAAAATCATCATGCTCTTTAAATAAACTTTTAAAGAGCTGAATGTCTATACTATCCTGGATTGATCCTTCAAATGTCTCACATCCGTTGGCTGCGTCAGCATACGTCACAGCCAACTGAAATCAACACTCACTCTAGCTGATCTCTAACTGAAGTTTGGACTTGTGTAGCTGGTAGTTCACACATATCAAGCTGGACTCGGGAGAACGTACATGAGAGGATGGGAGGATCCACTGCGGTTGTTTCTGCTCTTGGAATAGCAGCATACTGGATTATGTCAGAGCCAACACATCTAAATACACTTCAACTATGTACAGTTGCACAACAACAGTACTAAGTTTTAACTCATAATTTTGAGCTTCATTACTTTTACTACTTGATGCAAAACGCCTTCTGGGACACTTTACCGTTTCACTCCACATAAACTTCTACAGGACGCTTTCTCGATAAAATGGGCGGAGCAAGAGCGCATCTGGGGATTTTGACTGTGCATGGCTAGATACGGACTTTGGCTGTTTACACAAGACGTTTCACAAATCCACAAGGAATTAAATACATATAAAACATATATTTGAGGAATCCCCTAGATGGCTGCAGCGGGCGCTGTGCTGGGTGGTGGCAAGCCTTCACTGTGCGACATGAGCCATTGACATGAATGGATTTCAGGGGACCTTTAGTGTGTAAGGGGCTTCACTGTCCTTGGCTTTATGCCACACATCTACACTTAAGTCAAGTGGAGGTTCTAAATCGGTCCTAAGTGTGACAGGGTCCATGAGGGCCTGTTAGGGGTGTTTCCTTGTCTCACACTGCTGTTGTGCTGGGAACAGCTTCATCCAGCCGTAGCCAGAAATAAAACTATGATAGTAAAGGCAGTTATCACTAACGTGTTGGTTGGCGTGACGCATACTGATTCACTGAATGAGTCCACATCTTCAAACGAAGGTGCGTCACATCAGTAGTAGGGGGCTTTTAACGAAGCTCTTTACTCCAGCATCAGAGACTGGACGCTATTAAAGTGTCACTTGCTATCAGCCAGACATGCCAGAGCTGTCAGCTGTCTTTGATAGCCGCACCACTCAGTCTCATCGAGGGGACTTTGATTGGGTTGCCAGGCTCTTGAGGTCCTTGGCCTATCTCCTGCCCTGTGGCGTCATGAGAGTCCGGCACTCGGCGATGCTAGCAGGGGAGCACAGTGTACAGGCAGCCATGGAGAGAGCTCTCTGACAGCAGGGAAGAGGAAGCAGGAGGCAACGCAGTGGGGGAGGGAGAGCTGGTGTTTGGTTGAGAAAGACAGGTGATGCAGGAGCGTACAGTGTGTGTGTGTGTGTGTGTGTGACAGGCATGTCTGTGAGTGTTGGTCTGACCTTTATCCTGACTGACAGGTAGAGATGCCTTGATTAACAACTATCAAACACACACCTGGCACCTGATACAGCGACGTTCCAGCGACCTACAGTAACACTGGAGGGTTTTCCTTTCCGGATCTGGAAGTTAGATGCTTAAATAAATAAAATAACACTATTAATGTGCAAATCTATTTTCTGAAAGGCCTTTATAAATAACCTTTTAAGGGACCATTTGTGAAAATAACTTTTTCTGTCTTTCAAGATAAATATTTGGGTATCTAAAGCGACTATGGACTTTGACCAACAACGATGCCAATGTATGTCATTAAAATGAAACTTTTCAAGAGTCTGGTAGGATGTCAAGCTCAGAATCTAATTACCCAGCATCCCCAGCTGTATCACCATCAGCATCAGTTCATGCTGGAATTGCTTTACCTTGAAAGTGGGAGGTCAGAACACAACAGCCTCAGGTGTTCAACTGGTCTTCAAGTGTCCCAGTGACCAATCTGATGGGACCAGATTGATGTCAAGCAATATCACTCCACAGAGACCCAACAACCCTAAAGGAACAACTGTATCAGACTCTCTGGAAGACCGAGACCCTCAGATGTTCTCTGTCCAAGCCTGACTGGTAAGAGCGCTTTTGGGAGTCCAGAGAGGACCTGGTTATAATGTTCCGAACTGTCGGTTCAATGTAAAACCAGTTTATTTATGATTCACATTGAAGTTTCACCTAAAAAGAAAAAGCATTTTCCATCACTATTTTAAAATGAATATTTAATAGTCATAAGCCTTAAGTAGTAAGTTCTCACCTTCATTTAAAAGTAAATATATTTGTCTATTTTATCTCCTGAATAGGTTTTTTCCTAGCACCCAGACTATGAGATCCTTGTATTGTAGTATTTGTGGTTTTGGGTGACGTGTTCCTCTTGTAATGTGGGGTACACCTATTTATACCCACAACCTGGTTTACATATGTGCTCCCAAATTAATCATCTGAACAGAAAAGCAGTGGAATCATATTGTATTCAAACACAATTTATTGGTTTTCCTTGATACACGTTTTGCAGTGTGATTTGACAGTGACGGTTGCATTATGAGGAGCTTGCTTTGTGTTAGAGCCCCACACACACACACACACACACACACTCACACAAAGAATATAGTACATGTATGTGGTGATTATGTTTATTCCTAGGCACTGGGTAAGCTCAGGACATGTTATGGCATGTGACAGCTCCAGAGTGGCTTAGTAAGAGGAAATCGGGTCCCTGACACGTGTGGACTGCACTGTTAATGTCAGGTTTATCACCTGAGAGCATCTGTTTACTTCAGAGGAATTCAAGGGAAGAGCTCGGAGTACATCAGCCAACCAATTTACACGTTTATAGTACTGAGATACAGTTGTGATTTGGTATCAGCTTTAAAACGGGTGAACGACTGTTCTCATGAAAATGGTAACTCACACCAACATTTCTGGGATCTCAGGACAAAAGCAAGAGTGAAGAGAGAAAGCAGTGATGTAAAAGACAGCTAATATTGACTCATACTGTAAAGTATCCCATAATATAGACATGAGAACAAGTATAAAAAGTGCAATATGTACTTTTAAGTGAATTCTCTTGTGCATTTGTGATGTGGGCTCACAAATCGCACGCAACCTTGCATAATTCCTCGAATCCTTGCACAGTCCATGTAGGTAAGCATTTCAAACCGCCATGCTTTATAATCTGAAGGAGGTCAGAATAAAAACTGTAAATATAAACATCTCAGGAGAAGCCGAACCATTGAAAACAAGAAAAGCGAGGTTCAAAGAAGAAAGTTTTGACAGTGGGGGATGTCGTGAGTCCTTTTAAAAAGCTAATACAGATGTTGCTATAAATACTGATGCCAGCTGTGTGTGCCTTGAGGCTGCACTGGAAAAGAGTAACAGCTGAGTTGTAACCTTTACATAACACAAAACATGCTTGTAATGCTGCAACAAGACGCACGTTCTGGACAATATGTTGATTAAGAGCACTGCACTGAAAGGAGTGGGGGGGGGGGGGGGGGGGGGGGCGCACAAAAGTACAAAAATGGGTAAACAAACAAAATATACACAAAAAGAGCATGCAGACCTCACAGGAACTGGTAGAGGATTATATACAGACTCAGGCTGGTCCAGCAAGTGACTGTAGAAGAAGAAGTGAAACATTTTCCGTAATGCAAACTGATTTCTTCTGCTTTAATTATTATGTTCAAGTGATATCAGTTCATACCAGATAATATGCATCAAGCACGAGACTAAAAATAGATTCCTCTTTCAAACAGTCTTCTTTTTTTCAGTCGAACTATATTTAAAGTGAACTAGGCTATGTAAATAAGTAGTCCAGGTAACATGTTTACACACAGAAATAACCATATAAGTCAAGTTCCTTCTGCTGAAGATTGTGGTTCAGAACTGAATATCTGCTTACAAGAAATCTGTTAAAAAGAAGTTCCCAATAAAGTTTGGAAAATCAATCAAAAATCTGAAATATTGCACGTCCACGGAAACCTCACATTCACAATAGAATATCATCTGCATAAAATCACTGCCTACCAATTTTTTTCCACCAAATCAGTTATTGCTTTGTGTCATTAACTGCACATTCTGACAAAATTCATGTTTTTAGCGTTTTTTTTTCTGATTTATGTAAAGTTAATGATGTGAAAATTTGAAACAAAAAATTTTTCAGGCCTCAGAAACTTTGGTTTCACTCTTAATTGTTGAGTTTTATTGACATTGTGGTGTTGATTTTTGAATCATAAACGATTACAGAATTAACTGCTACGTAACCGTGTTTGGCATTTACATACTGTCCCTGAACATTTTTTCTGCAGTAATTCTCAAGGTGGTACCAACGAAGAAACAGAAACCAAACAAAATAAACTGAAAAATGATATTAGGAAAGGAGCTCATTATTGGCATCGTGTAATAAAATCCAGCCGGAGGAAGATCATAACAGTCCCAAACATGCCCATGGGATTCCTATTTCCACTCTCATTACCCAGTAATTGTCCAGGCTTTATGGAGATGAGGTGACTAGAATGTCAGGTCCAGGAGAAAATGCAGCCTTTCCTAATGCTTTTGGACACACATCAGCTGCGTTCAATGACCTCTTACTGAGGCACCAATGACGGAGGCAGATTGTAATACACTTCCAAGCACTTATCCACACTGTCCTTGGCTGCTGATCCAAACTGTAGTGGTAACAGCGGGACTGAGCTTCGCTGGCAAAGCCACCTTTTGTCCAGACATTTGCTGAAACTAATTGAAATGTATGCTTACAAAAGAATGGATTTATATTTTGGCAATAAGAGCCTTAACTGTTGCAATGAAACTTGTAGACAGTGTTTTGAAACCAACTGACGCTAATTTGCAATTTATAATAAAACATTTTCATTATATGAAATATTAACTGTTGGTGGGTTTTTTTTTTTGGGTTCAAATTGACCTCCAAATTTTAAAGCCACATGAATTATGTTTACATGAAAGTAAGAAGGCCAAAATAATCACATTTGTTCTGCCTATTTACAAGTCTATTTGATTTGTCGACAAATCTCTTCCTGTACGTTTAGCTGGAGTTCAATTAATTTTTCTGACTGCTTCACTGAGCTCAAGTTGAGTCTGTAATAGTTTGTGAATGTTTCTGTCTCATCAGTAAATTATCAATTCTTTGCATGATTTCTTTGGAAATCCTGAATAAGCTTTATATTTTAAGAGTAATGCATCTGTGTGTATATACATACATATTACTATATATACGTGTGTGTGTGAGTGTGTGTGTATTTTTGAAAGTACCCTTATACCATAACCAGGTGCCTTATGTGTTCACAAGGACAGTTAGAAAAAAAAGTTTTTATATATTGGAGAAATTATGGCAAGAAATATTTGGGTCGAGGTGGTTAAAGGAGAGCGGCTTTGTCTACATGTGGCTTGTCATATTATATCTTGTTTGAAATGTGCTTGCCAATTGAGTGTGTGCATATATTTAAAAGGAAATGGAGAAAATTAAATTCCCACAATTATTCCTTTATGAGGAAATTGTCTTTAGCAGCCAGCCAAACCAGTTAAACCTCATGAGAGTGCCAGTCTCTGACAGCTGAAGCAGGTACCTCAATGTCTTTGAATCCCATCCAACCCCAGGTTTGCATTAAATAAATTGAACAAGACGATAGTGAAGTATATGTAATCTATGTTTTGAAAGAGGCTACTTTACCACTACTCATCTGTGCAACTAGAAATATGTCAGTGCTTCAGTTTGTCACGTCACCATACAGACTTTATTACGTCAGAACAGTCTCTTCTTAGTTGCTCGCTGTTCACTAAACATTCATACATTCAGGTAGTCAAACTGAGGAAGAGAGAAGAGGAACGTGTTCCTGCAGCCATGCTCCTCACCAAGTCACCTTCCAACTAAAGTTCAAGATCACAAGTTTGATGATAGCCTCGATCTGACTTTGATATGCTCTGTATCAGGAAGGCTCACAACGGAGTCCTTCTTGGGTCGCCCCGAGTCCGCCTGACTTGTTCCCAGAGCTCCTACTGTCAGCCCCGCTCCGCCTGCAAAACCGTGCACAGAACCGGGTAGAGATGCTAAAGGAAAAGCCCCCGCTGACATTTGGTGGGGGAGTACCACCCTATGTGGTATAGCACTCCGGACACTTGCGTGACCTGATGGAGTCTGAGGCGGTCCAATGGAAGTGGAAGAAACACGAGTAGACTGTGGTGGGCTAGGGGCGCCAGGCTGTGCCCCCTCATGTGGCAGTGAGGGCTGAGAGGCTGACAATACCCTGGCATCTTGGCCCAGGCTGCCCAGCTGCAAAGAATGGGTGCTTTTATGTGCGCTGGGCCAGTGAGTAGGGCTGGCTATGTGCTGCTGGGCCAGTGAAAGCTGGGAGCCCGAAATGGGACCAGCCAGGGCACTGGATCCATACTGGAATGATCGTCCTCCAGCTACCAGTGGGCTCTGGACAGGTGGGCTGGCCATGACCGGAGCAAAGGCACCAGAAGCATGGAGCTGGGACTGTAGTGGAGAAGCTGCGACAGGGCTGGACACACTCTGTATGACCTGGAATCTCCTCACCATCCTGGGAGATTGCAGGGTCCCCACTGTGTTTCCTTGCATGGGAGGACAGAAGTTCATAGCTACGGCCTGCTGCAAAGTAGCGATTGCTGAATCTCGAGGCTGGAGGGAGGAAGCTGGAGGAGTAAAGATCCCTCCAGGCAGAGGAGGTGTCATGGACATGGCCAGTGGTTGTTGCACATCCACCTGCTGGACCATCTCTCGATCATATTTCACAATCTCCTGAATCATCTCATTCTCACGGTTGTTGAAAACACCTGAGTTGAGGTCATGCTGAACTTTGTGCATCAGGATTGAGTTCTTCTTGCCTGGAATGACAAAAAATAAAACAACAGAAAACAGCTGTGTTGCAGAAACTAAAGCCCTCCTACCTTTTGTGAAACAGAAACAAAAATCGTATAGCTTTTTTTTTTATACCGTCACTCATAACCCTTTTTTTATTGCTTATATAGTCACACAAATATTAAAACACACCCCCTCTCAACAATCAGGTCTTCCAATGAGTTTAATCAAGTCTTGGATGAACTGCAACAGATGACGAGTTGCAGTTTGTAATTTTTGGTTTGATAAAAACCAAAATGCAGAAGCATTGCGTGAAAACTGCTTCCATAAAAACAAAAACTACATCTCAGACAAATTACCCAGCTTAAAATATTAAGCGGTAATGCTCAGAACAATTCAGGGGAGATTGGTGAAACTAATCACAGCAAAGTGGGGTCTTCTTGGCTGACACGCCTCTGAGTTTGGCCTGCATTGCTGGTAGTAAGTTGGATTCATTCCAGGTTGTGTTGGACTCCGTCAGGGCTGCCCTTAGTCACCACAGCTTTTATGGACAGAATTCCTAAGTGCAGTCAAGGAGAGAGGGTCCAGTTCGGTGGTGTTAGGATTTTACTTCTGCTTTTGGTAGATGATGTGTTCCTATTGGTGTAAATGAATCGGGAATGTTCAACTCTCACTGGACCGATATGCAGCCAAGCGTGAAGTGGAAGGACTGAGGAGCAGAACTTCCAAATCTTTAATTAGACAATGGTTCTAAGTCGGAAATCCAAAGCACAACAGCAAATTTACAACAAAACAGCTGGAAAAAAAAAAAAAGTTTTTCATTGCATCCAGTTAGACCACAAGGTCTGAGAGGAGAGAGCTGTTTACAAATGAATGCTCCCTTTATCAAATAACGGCATGTACATTTTATTTATATACATGAATCTACAACTGAGAAACACATAGAAGCTGAAACACTTGACACAAAGTATTTTTAATTCACGGTAATGAGTATATCCATTTCTTTGGCACAGCAGATGATGTGAGAGAGCACGTGCCCAATGTCAAAATGATTGCTTACGCTGCCAGTCTGCGTGCATCTGCCCTCCAAGAAGAAAATAATAGTTATCTGAATGAAATTACACTGTTTATGTGTGCTGCCAACTACACTGACATGCACTACTCCTCACCACCTGCTGAAGCACTACAAGTATGAAGCGGCAGAGACGACTGATGCATCTAGTGCTGAATTAGGAGGTGTAAGTCTGTAACAACGAACTACTACTGGAGGTAAAGATCCATTTCCCACCTAATCTTGCACTTTCACTGTTTCTGCTGACTGATATGCTGGCCATGCCACTTTAACAACTCACATGAGTCCTCAACAGGTCTTGTACTCTCATTTTATGAAGGACTCACAGCAGTTGATGAGTCAAACATGCTGCTTTTCATCCAAAAGGCAATCTGCAGAGGACACTTGAAAGAAAAGGTCAAGCTTCCTTCTCACATTTAAGGTTGTAGATGATTTAAAAAAGACACCTGAATGCAGGGGACCTTGAAATAAATCTCAATGTGTTTTTTCAAAGATGCCCACAAAGCTGTACCTAGAACAGAGAAACTCTCTGAAAGCAGGTGTGCATTCAAGCAGAAGGTTCAGCAGGGTCAAGTTACTCCTGCAGAGATCAAGATAATGGTCTCGCACAAGTTCACAGTAACCATAGTAAGGTTACAAGGATGGATGTTGAGGATGTCTGTGTCTGAGTTCTCTCTCATGTACAGTAATTACCTGCGAGGCAGGTAGTGGAGGTAGAGAACTCCTTCCTCTCATTAATGAGTCCAGGATTTCCCCAATAAAAACTGCTGTTATGTGCAATTGTATTATAGTGAGATGAGGCAGATAAACCCTCATTATGTCTCCTTTTACCTTTATCAAGGTAACTCTTTAGGAGAAAGGACAAAATCTTAACCCATTCCTGGAACTAAGGATGAAAAAGGATTCCCATGAGACAGGCATGCGAATAGATATGGGTGCACATCAGGGCACATCAGGACAACCCTGGTTGTCCAGTGCAGAGGTGGTCCAGAAAGCTGAGTACAAGGATGCATTATTAGTCATCTGAGCAGTTACCTGCATAACCGACAGGACAGTAGGATTTAATGCTCTGCAGGAGATGGTTAGGAAAGAGGGACATGATGACTGCTGTGAGTCCGTTGCAATGCTTGCACGTTCCTTGGGTTGCATCTGTGGTAGGGAGTTAAAATGCACAGCTTGGTAGTCTTGGCTTGGTGCACAGGTCCTCTATCAAGGGTTGGAGGGAGGAGATGGAGAAATCCCCATTTGCTGTGCTGAATCCAGGAAAAGCCTGACTGTAATGTTGTGTCTTACCTCAAAGAGCAGCTTTTCTCCAGGATATGATGGAAATCTTTTGTTATTGTTGTACATCCTTGTGACAAGGCAATAAACCCACAGATGAGAAGCTGTCATCCTAAGGAGTCCTGAAGCAACAACATCTGACAAACGCTCATATTTGACTGAAAGCCAAACAAAAAAAGAGCCTAATTGGGGGCTATGATGCATTTGAAGCAGCTTAAGGAACCCTTTTTTTTTCAGAACTCAAAAGGATCCACAGAATTGCAGTAACACGCTGTTTGCATCACTGGTTTAACAGCAATGCCTTCTCATTAAAAAGTCGCGCTTCCATCCCCTCTTTTATCACTGTTCAACTGTGCTTATCCTCTTATATAGTTTTTCTCCTTTTCATTTTTTGTTGTGTGAATATAAAGATCTGAAAAGTTAAAGGGCTCAAAACCCTCACATGAGAAGGAATTATTTTCTCCCACATCAGACAGTTGCATTTTCCATATCATCCAATCTTGCTCTGACTCTGGTTCGAGGACAGAGCAGCCCTCTGGATGTTCTTGGTTTACCATTCCCCAGACTACATTTTTTCCACGGAGGCCGTGACATCTCCAAAAGTGCTCAAGCCAAATTAAACTAGACCTCTAAGACTTCGAAGGTTGCTGTAAAAACATTTGTAGGGCACACAATTTTCTGTTGTAATTGTATGCCGATATCAAGCCAGCGCTGGCGTCTACCAGTCCTCTTTATCGATCAAGGTAGCAACCTTACCTATCCTGTCCAGTCTGTCGATGGCAACCGTCTCAAAGGCCCTCCTCATCATGGGGTACTCCTCCAGCACCTCATTGAAATTGTCCACCGATAGAGAGTACAGGCGACAGTAGGTGTCTGATCGCACACTGGCTGTCCGTCTGCCACGAGTCAGCAGACAGATCTCTGGTGCGGGGAAAGAGAAAGCAGGTGTGACAGAGACAAGAAAATGTCAGGGTGTCGGGCGGTGACTGAGAAAAGAACAAAAATGATGATATTTGTTGAGCAGAGTGAGAATGAGTCTGTAGTTACAACACAGCGACAAAAATACCTGGATACAAATGTTTTTGTTAGGTACATTGAAAGAGAGCATCCAGCAACTGTGTTTAGAACAACCCTGGTTTCTGAATTCAGGGGTTGAGTAGTCAGTATGACCTGCTAAGAAAAAAAATAAAACAAAATAAAATAAAAAAAGGAGCCTATTTCCACTTCTGGCACTATGCATCAGTGCGATGAAAATGCAAACCATCTTTACATATGTGCAGCTATAAGCTTCATTATGGTCACTCGTTACCCCTTCCCTGCCTTTAGTACGTTTTTCTCTTTAGATTCCCTTTTCTAGGGGCTGCGGCTGACTGTCGTCTTGACAACCATATGCCCTCCTTTTCCCTCGCCTGAAAGGTCGACCTCCTCTGACTCCCTGCAGGAAAGGGGGAACATAACGACTCACAAGGATACTCCGTTGAGAACAAACATACAGACTGTGGCTGTCTGTTGAAGACTAAAGTACTATGCAAACACGAACGCATCCACAAGCACACTGGAAGCCAATGGAATATGTGATAATTTATTATTCTTTACACAAAACTGTGCTGGTTATTAAAAAAAAAAAGGAAAAGAAAGAGGCAAACATTTTTGATGCTCCACTTTTGCAAGTGGAAAAACTTGCCCAGACATCCTTTCATAAATTATCACTTGGGATCATCCTGTATTTGCATATTGGCAGCATCATTAGCAGGCAGTGGGACAACACTAATGAAACCACTGGGGCTGAATGAAACCACCGGTAACCGTTTGTGGTTTGTGGTGTCACCCTTAAATATGATTAACAGTGCAGAGAACTGCTGGATATTTACAGCAAATTTTGTCAACAATATGAATATTTACCAGAACTACTTGGACCCAGGTTTTTGTTTGTTTGTTGTTGTTGTTGTTGTTTTTTGGGGGTTTTTTTTTGCAGCATGAGTCGCACTGTTTCTCATTTCCATGTTAGTGGACCGGGAATCTTCCTCTAAAGCTTCACTGCCTCATGGATTCACGGGGAACCTTTCCTTGTAAAGAATGTCTATGTGGATATATTCTTATCACAGATCTAGAAGTTGGAGTTGAGTCATAATAAGTATCACTGAACAAACTGTCAAAACATTATTTAATAGTTTTCTTTGGTCAATTTTGAGAAGATATTCTCAAAAAAGTGACATATAAAACTGTACACAGGCTGTGTTACAAGCTTACATGCTTTTATGAAAAGAATTTTCAAAAAACATCATGGAAAGTGTCAAACGTGACCTAAATTCGTACATATCAATCGCACTGTTGGGTTTATGTGAGCCATTTATGTCTAAATCAGTTGTTGATAAGACCTTCTGTGGACATGTCCTTCTGTATACACATAAGTACCTTCAACTTGCCGTAATGTTTAACTTCCCCCTGCGCTGCTGGAGCAACTTTGATGCTTCGGGGCATGCATGCAGCACCTCTGGGTGTGTTGTGGTCCCTTGGCAAGGGGGCAGTGGACGCTTTGGGCTGTCAAGCGAGGCTTCTGTAGATCAGGCTTGTTCCACTGCACCTAGCAAATGGCTGATCGGATTGGGATTTGAGGGGTTTGGCACTTGATCAATGCCTTGGGCTGTTGGTTATGTTTCCTGAGCTGTTCCTGAGCAGCTTCTGCTGTGTGGCAGGATGATTTATGCTTCTTCTGCAAGAATGTTTAGGTTGGCGGTACTTGTCAAAGTAGCATCCAAATGTGCAACATTATAAAACAATTATTCTATAACCATCTTAGTACTGGTAACTAGTTCAGTGATCATCCAAAACAAACTCAGCGCAGAGGTTCAGTCATGCTCCAATCATAAATGATTGCTAGTAGGTGCAAGGGGACCCGGGGTTTCATCTGTGGTGGCAGACATGGCTTCAAACTCTTTGTTTGACATTACAAAGGGCTCCATCATCACAGCTCTGCAGAGCTAATTAGCTGATATTAATTGCATGGCCACATGTGTGGGTGATTATGCAAAAGCAGTTGTGTGCAGCTGCGTCACTGCAACAGTGACTTGGGCAGCTGGCACATCATTCACTGCTGCCAGTGAACTCTGGTCTGCTGTGGAGGTCACCCATTGTTTGAAACACAACTCATCTAGTTAAAGCAGAGGATTTCAGAACGCAGATGCAGGCGTGTGTTAGTGCACCATTTGTTCCTACAGAGTCCGAGGATCAACAACCTAAGAAGGGCATGTGTCAAAACCTGCAGAGGCAAGAATGAAACTGATCCTGTCACAACAGAAAATGACAGTGACGCACCTCCAAAGTAGGAGCCATCCATCAGCTTCATGCCGATGTTCCCTTTGGTCAGGACGCTCACCACCCCGTGTTGGATGAAGTACATCTTCTTGCCGATGGTGCCCTCTCTGACGATGTAGTCTCCAGGCTGGAAGACTTCAAATCTCAGTTTGGTGAGCATGGCTGTCACGAAGTTGGGGTCAGCGTTGGCAAACAGCGGCATGGAGGCCACCAGTTTACGGCAATTGAAGTTGACGATTTCCTAAATGATTACAGGATGACAACTATTTAGTGCACTAAAATGTAGAAGTTTACAACAAAGAAGTGTGGCACTAAAAAACGTATACTTAATGTGGAAAGTAGCATCTCCCAGTGACAAGACATCAGTCCAAATACAGCGCTTTTAAAAAAAATGGTTTTCCTCTCTTGTCTATAATGAATCCTGCTTTAATAATATATATAATAATAGGATTGTGCAAATCCCCACTTTCACTACAGCATCTCTGTCACATCTGAATTATTTCAGTACCTTTCTTCCCAATGTTATGAGAACTGGGAATATATCCATAAAGTCTCCAAAAGTCAACAATTGGCTAAAGTAATGCAATTTCCTTTCACTCTCTTCTGTGACAGTGGATACCAGAGCACCTTAACTGGTCAAACATTTATGCTGATCATGCGTGTGCATTCAGCTGCAGAAAAAGGGGGTGAGTTTTAATCTACAGTTAAATATTGTAAGAGCCTCACTCGAACTGCTTATGCACAACACCCCTGCAAAAGAAAGCTGAAACCACAAATGACTCATTTTCTGATCATCTTATTAATAAAACTGTGATAAATAGAAAGATGTACCAACTGCAATTTTATTATTCCAATATCCAATTTTGTTGAAGGTCTGTAAAAATTCTTGGCAGATGTATTATCTTTCTTATTAAAATGGATCAACTTAATCAACAAAAAAAGATAATAAAAGCTCTCGGCTGAGTGTTTTGCTTTTTTTTATCCTCTTAGCCTTATTGATGTATCGCAAATAAATAATTAAAAAAAAAATGACAATGAAAACTCAACTACAAGCCCAAACCTCTTCTGGGGTTTGAATATTGTTTTCTTTTCATTTTCAGATCAGGAATTTGTTTGCTCCAGAGTACAGAAAAAAAAAATGCTTGATTGCAAATCACAACAAGCTCTTTTTTCTTTCTTTTAAAATCTGGTTATTATAGTGTAGAAAGTGGTCAAAATAGGAAACTAAATTAATTGAATAAGAACTAAGCAGTAAAATCAACACCAGCTAATCAGTGAATTGCAACAAAATATTTGATCGCTTATTGTGTGTATTTCTGGGTGAATGAGCCCACTGGAGTAAATGCTTGGGTGTTGTCATACCTCGCGCAGAGGCTCATTAAGCTCCTCCAGGATGCTCTCTTCATCAAACATCTTCCCCTGGTACCTGTGCTCGTAGTAGTCGTGGATTTTCTGTCGGAAGTCAGCCGGTAGTTTGTGGAACGACATGTACTGTTCCACTTGTTTGTACTAGAAGATGGAGAGTGGGGCGAGAGACGAGGATGATGGGAAACAGAAACAAAATCCATAAAAGCAGGACTCAGCAACCCTTTTGTTTACTGCGACAGTTTGAGAAGGTTGTGTGACTTTAATTCTTTATGCACATGTAACTGTACAGACATGATGCACCCCACGTTCCATAACAACCGCAGCCGGTTTACTAAGTGTCTATGCTCATTTTTTAAATTACATTTTTTTTTCTTTTTACAGAAATTATAAACAAGCTCACCTTAGGGAAATAATTTTTGTGTTGTGCTCCATTTTTCATGTCAAAAGATATGTATAACAATGTATAACTCTATGATCTGTAACGACGAAGGTAAATATTAAAAGATAGCAGCTGACATATTTGTCCTTGAGTTTCTGTTTAAAGAAATAAAGATATGTGTTATTTTAAGTTGAAACTGGTAAACATGCAACCAAATGGCTACAAATAAAGCCAAGAAAACTGAAGTTGGCTTCAGCGCATCATGTTTGCTCACTTGAGGGTCAGTCTGAACTGAAATGATTGACGCCACTACATCCTCAACACTGTTACTTTTATCTGCGTCAAACAAAGCTTCAATGCCCACTTCGTCCAACTCATCATAAAACTTTTCATGCCTGGATTCCCTCAGGAAATAGCAGCTGTATCTACTCTGTGGTTGGAATTGCATGGCGTCAGCTGGGGAATAAATTGCACTTTTACTCCTTATTCGTGCTATAGAGATGGATTTTGGGTTCGCTTTCTGTATAGCAGAAGTGTACGTGGTTCTACGTGTCTTTGGGTTTCCGTAAATGCAAGACAAGACAACTGATCTGTAGACCACGCACCGCTGCAGCACGCCGTAGGTGTAAAAATTGGCTGCAGAATTTAAAAGCAACAGGCCAACAAAAAGAAGATTATATGTCTGTATGTATATAAAATTGCATTGTGCTAGTAGATTAGGCTCAAGAAGAATAATATAACTGAATGCTGACAATGTCCTTGGCTGTAACAGCCAATGACACATGAAGCGGTGAGGATTACCTGCCGTCCGGGAAATTACATTTTGTCACACTGTAGGGTGGCATATGGCTGAGAGAATAAAACAGAGGCTTGACCCTGCTGACGGGTTGATACGGCAAATCACAATATCCTTAATACAGCACAGGTTGGCTGTCACTATAGGACATCATTCATTTTGCCTCTCCACTATGCAGGTGGAGATTCTTCATAAAACGTGTGTGCGTGTGTGTGTGTGTGTGTGTGTGTGTGTGTGTGTGTGTGTGTGTGTGTGTGTGTGTGTGTGTGTGTGTGTGTGTGTGTGTGTGGCATCTAGAGAATAAACCCTTTCAAATTCACAATTGTCAAAACGGTTTCAGATGTCCAACATGCCGCAAAGTAAAAAACAAATTTTCTTTTCTGATTGTTAATCAACAGCTCTCTGACATAACTGTGAGATAGCTGTGATTCAGGACCACCATGTTCACCACCACATGACAGGACCTGGAGAAGTAAATCATTGCAGGTTTTACAGTCTCTCCAATCCTGTCCAGGGATGGATCTCTTTATTAAAGCAGCAGCCGCAGAGCCCAGACGACCAATGACTGCAGCTGGAGACAGGAAATCCTCTATAAGAGGCTTTATTTATGACCTTACCATAACAACATCATCACATCTGGAAGCAACATGGAACCTGAAGACTTATTAAGCAGTGGCATCATGGGCAAGGATGGTCTTCAGGCCAAAGAACACAGAGTATGGAGATATGGGAGGGGAAGCCTGGCAAATTAAAGTCTAGGATTTATCAGTACAGGTATTTATCACCGGAGATGATAGGGCTACGGGGGAGGGGAATGAAATAGCCCAGGCTACAGCAACTGGAAGAAGTGGGAAAGTTAAAGGCTGCTGAATTAACAACTTATAGAGGGTGGACCAAATGGGATCTCCTAAAAAAAATGAATCCCATGAGATGAACTCTGGAGCTGAAGCATTTCTGTGCAGACCTCTTCCTGAGGTCAAAGTACATCACATGTCCATCTCTAGAAAACCTAACAAGTTGAGGCTTGAGGGAAGACCCATGATGCAGAATGTGTGGAAAAAAGGGCTTGCATGCAAACATCCTGGTGTTACACAGCTCTTACCCACAGGAGGGTACCAGTGATGGCATGACAAAGCCCTCATGATGATAGCAGACACCTTGGAGCAGGGCAGGAAAAGCCTGCGACACCAACACAAGTTTGTGGCTTCTCTGGATATATTGAGCAATTTAATTCAATCAAAAGGAGTAAGAAGGGAGCAAAAATAGAAAGTGGACACACAAACCCATGAAAACACACTAAAGAGCTAACTCAAGTAAACTTTGCAGCTCATGATAGGTGTTTATTCCAAAAACAGTTACGCTCACGGGACCCTGCAACATCCTGAAGCTGCGGTATCCTTTCCATCATTCCTGTAGGCAAATTGTGACACACTGACAAAATTCTATCACATCTAGAAGCTTTCTTATGTACAAAAACACTGCGTCAGTCATTCAGGGTGCCGGAGCCCATCTCAGCTGTCAATACCAAGAAGCTGACAACCACATTTCTTAAATATTGTTTCGTCAGAGGAAAAAAAATGTACATACAAGAGCCACTGATTTAGGTAAGCCTTTGAAGTCTCTTGCCTGGCCTGCATTCCTGATTAGTTTCCACTTAGATACAAACAATTAGTACGGTAAGGACTTACTTTCATTCTGCAGTACCAATGTACAGAGTAGAAACTGCATGAAACTGCTGGATGTTCTACTTTAATTTAATACTGAGGTAACATTTGATGCTGGTACCGACTGCACTGCACTATATTTAAAATGTGTTCCAAGTATATGGATGCCTTAATGAGTGTATCTGGGGGTACCGAGGATGGTACTCGGTAAGTGAGGTGGCATCGTTGAACGACCCTTAAACTCAGTGAAACTTGACGAAGTCCTCCACATTTTCCGTCTGTCAGTAACAATAAATAAGCGGCCGAGTTCCGGAGTATCCAACGCTTTCAGTCAAGCGTGGGAATAAACTAAGAGGCTCCTATTAAGCATTTCCTGCCTCAGGATTCGGAGTGTGACAGTCTCAATTAAATTGCAATCACATCTCCCTCTTGCTCCCTCAGCGGCTGGTGGCTGCTGAAGTCTCACAGTTGACTTTGCGAGTTTCTCGGCATTTGAATCAGATTAGTGAGCATGTCACTCAAAGCCAGGGGGTTGCAAATACGACTCAAATAACCTCATGTTCAAAAACGCTTATAGCTAAACTAAAGTATCTTGACTTTAGTAGTTATAATGGGAAAATATGTTGTAGAAATACGCAGAGAAAAACAGAAGCAGGAAGAGCTGCCAGCAGTGTCCGTCACTCCGACTCCCTACAGAGACCGTATGTACTCTAACCCACGTTTATGGCACCATATTCTGCTGGTGATATTTAATATAGAAGATGAGATGTTCGAACATACTGAAGCTAATAGTAATTCAATGACTCATTGTGCTTTCAAGTCTCACCACTAATTGATAAACGCCACACACTTCTGATTTTCTGAAACTAAACTTTGTGGCCTAGAATGGAGACCAACTGGACTCAGATCGTCCTGCAGTTCTTATATAAAACCAGTAAATGCATTATATTTGTAAAAAAAAATTAAAAAAATGGCTCTCTTAGATTGTGGTCTTAAAGTAGAGATGAAGAGGCAAAGAGGTTTTAATGTGATGTAAAGCCCCTAGTTGGTGGACATCAAACACGTCACACATCTGTCACTTTAAGCTGCCACAGATATGAAAAATTGAATTTGTGCTCTTATTAATGTCGCGTGCTTCTGAGTGTCGCGGCGCAGGATGTGAGATGCCTCATATCTGAGCGTCCGCTTGTGAGTGAAAGATTCCCACATATGCACACTGGCAGCATCTTTTTGGCTTTTTGATTATAGCCTGTGTATGCGTGTCGGCCTGGTGATGAGGCCATGGAGCAACTGAAGAACCACGATAAAATGGTTTTCCACAAACAGAAATGAAGGGTTTCATGTCGTAAATTGTATTACACAAATCAACTGTTTCAAGTTACATCTTGTTCAGGATCGATACAGCCTAGGACGTAGGCTTGTGCAATCGAAGCGAAATTCAAACCGACATAAAATTGAACATTTTGCTTACTGAAGAAAAGTCTTACAGCAAAGTCTATCTTTTAGATATTTATGGAACTTCAAACTGCAAGTGAGTGTAATATTGCTGAAAGGTGACAGTGAGTGAACCTGAGTCAAAATCCCTTGTGTCAAACTTCAAATACAGTAACATCTAGTCCCAGTCAGTCCTCAGTGATTTTTCCAGGTTATGAATTGAGAAGTCCCTCAAGTATGATATGTCATGGCCAAGTACAGCAGTGCTCATCACGAGAGGCCCCATAGTTCGTCTGTCTCTCCTCTAACAACTATTTGGGCATGCTGCTGCAAGGCTCTTAAGGGGGTGAAAGCAATGGGGGGGAGGAGAGCAGGAGTGCAGTTATATAAGGCCTAATGCCCTCTGCTCATGCCTGGTGTCTCCTGGCAGATGGTGTGTTGTCCAACAGAGCAAGGGCAAATGGACAGATGAAACGGGGGAGGAGTGGAGGGATGAAGATGGGAAGGAGATTGTGAAGAAACTCAGGACGAGGACACCAGTTTGAAAAAGGAACCAAACCAGCAGTGACTACTTTGACATTTTTAGTGCAGCACTGTTTTAAAAGTTTGTGTAAACACATAAAAGTCGCATCCCATCTTTTACAAGATCACGGGTCAGCCATTGTGACACAACTCAACTTCTTGAGAACTGGATGACCGGACAACAAGGGTTCCTAAGGAGGAACATGTGTCCTTTCAGAAACGGAGAAAAAAACCTAACTGAATCAATACGAAAAATAAGAAATTATGACTTGCGTGAAAGATAAACCAGATCTAAAACTGTTATGACACTGATCTCAAATACAAACTTCATTTCCAGAAAAGGGAAGTTTCCTGAATTGCATGTAGAACATAGATGTGTAATTTCCCGAGCATGAACAAGCATGACTGAGTCATTGCTCACCACTTCGTGCCAAACTGTCAGTGAATTGTGACTCCGGTTTTTTAATTCTTTCTAAGTCTCCGGGGTAAATCTCAGCGTAAAGGCCAAGCCTGGAAACCGCTGTTTGATGTGTATGACATTTGAGTCATCATAAAAACTCTCAATGAGATCTATATAACCACGGGGGCTTAGGAGTACCTTGGAAAAACAGTGTCACTCCACTACAAACCGGTGTCAGTCTGTCACAGCGTCCAGAAAGGCAGCCTGAAACTATATTGTACAAGGAGGCCAAAAATCCAACTTTGAGCAAAAGTCTACATTTTAGCTGTCTTTTAGGAAAAACAGACATTAGGTTATCCATACTGAAGAAGAGAAAAACATCTATCGGGTTAAGTTAGAGGGCGTGTTTCCATGATAATCAACATACTCTGTGACTTTCAGAACCGGAGGTTTAGTGCTTACTCCGAATTTGTTTAGCCAGGTAATCTTTCTGGAATAACCCCCAGTTACTCCAGACTAAAAAAGAAATATTTGAAAGAGATAAATTTCAAGTATACGCAGTAGCAGCAGCAGTACTGTAAGTTGGCACATGTAATGGATGAGCAGACAGTCTTTTAGTTTGCAATAAAAAGGAAGCAACCAAAAGTTCTGACAACTCAGTTAAAAGCTAAAAGGGAACATTTCAGCATGACAGCTGATGTTGATGAAAAGATGCTGATTTAGTTTGACAGAAATATAAACGAAAGCACAAAGAGCAGGAATTACTGTTCCCTAATGTTTCTCTTTATCTTCTGTCTCACATTTACAGCGTTTCTATTTATATTTTTATTTGTACAGCAGCTAAACATACAAATAACAAAGCTGCACACATGTTCTGTGTTAAAACAGAAGAACGTCCGCGTGGTTTGTTGAACTCGGACCTGAAGAAACAGCTAGAGGCCACCGCTCGCTTTCGTCGGGGGAGTCTGTGCACGCTGAGCGCCACATCTATTATGACATTTCTGTCTTAACACAGCGGCCTGTGCTAACTGTTTGCTCTGTGTTAAGTCAACACCTGTCCATGCTGTCACTGGCATTTAAACTATCTTATACAAAGAGTCTGTTTTGTCAGTTTTCCAATAGCTCTGTCTCCAGTCTGTTATAAGGTGGCAGGACTTATTGCGGACTGCAGCGCGCCACGGTTCACTGCAGTGGTTAATGATGAACAAACAGTCATGAGGCAGTGAGGATCAATGAGATGGTGGAGGAGCTGTCTTGGTTCAGCCTTGCTGGGTGATGCACCTCTTTATATTAGTTCATTGCTCTGCATCATGGAAGAACGGGAAACCAGACGGACGACAGGAACTGACTGCTTGCAAACATCACTTACATTACTGACAGAGCACAGCGACATGTAAGTGACACAAAACAGACTCCAGCATGGAGTCAGCAGATCTTTTTCTTTCCATTTTCTTTTTCTCTCACTCTCTTGAGTCTCCATTAGAAGCAGAGCTGTGTCCACTGCAGGATGACCTCTTTTAAACTTACAGAATTAGAGTCAAAGAGCTCAAGTGAAACCAATTATAGTGAGGTTGTGTGGCACTTTCCCCCCAAGTTCATACCACAAAGCTGAATAATGGCTAAAGAATAAAAGTTCATTTGGTCAAGGGCTTGTTGAGACAGAAATCCTAGCGAATCCTGAAACCAAGAAGTATTTCGCAGCACATGGTTCAGGTGATACAAGGCAAAATGTTAAATAAAATCAATAAAATCAGCTATCAAGACATGCCTGCTAACAGACAAACGAACACAGGCAGGATCAATAAAGTAATCTTTGCACATGTCATTGGAGAAACAAAAATCAGGAAATTTTAACAGGATGCTTGACATTTCAAAGTTCAAAAAATCATTATAGGAAAAAAGCAAGAATGGAATGATGGCACATAAATGAGTAAGAAATAATACAAAATGAAGATGTTAAAATAGAGGACATGATCAAAAGGGAAGCAACTTTAGAGAACAAAATTAGATTTTAAAATAACATACGAGGAAGCATAGAAAGGTTTAATGTTGGCAAGATCAAAAGGCAATTACATAAAAGCAAGTCTCAAAAGCAAGTGTGTATTTTGAGAAAATGGATTTAGGAGATGGTGCTGAATTAGTGACTAAGATTTTTCTCAAAAGAGCAAATCACTGACAAGAAGTCAGAACTGGAAATGAAAATTGTTCACAGTGAGCAAGGAGTGACTGACAGGATACATTTATGTGGAATATTTTTCTTATTCTGTCAAGTTTTGAGTGAAGTGAACTTTTGAAGAATGTGTTGTCTTTGACAAACCTTATTAAAGTGATTTTCAGACCTCAGCTGAGTTTATACCTGGACTTCGGTTTGTTATCTTTCTTTTTGCGCTTCAAACATTACTTGGGGGCTTCGACCAAACATCGAAGCTTTGATCGATCAATCTGTCTGTGAGTGTCTGCATACATGGCACAGACAGCCGGAGTTAGTTTACTTAGATCTCCCAGGATCTGAGAAACCACGGAGAATAGATGACATTGTTATAAAGCAGGAGCATGCTCGCTTCCCCGGCCAGCAGAAACAGAGATCTTTGATCTGCTGTTTTAACAGGGTTGGAGTTACAAATCAGAGAAGCCAGTTTTATTAGTGGTAGTGTACCGGCCCCCTGCTGGTGCTTATCTAGAGTTTCTGTCTGAGTTTTCATATTTCATATGTTTTTTTTTTCTCAGTACAGACAAAGTCGTCATAGGGGGTGACTTTAACAATTATATGGATGTTGACAGTGATAGCCTTAAGTTAGTATTTATTTCTCTTTTAGAATCGATGGGCATCTCGCAAAAAGTAAACAAACCGACATACTGCTTTAATCATACCCTCGATCTCGTCCTCGCCTACGGTATAGTACCTGATAATTTGTAAGTGTCACCTGTGAACACCCTCCTATCCAACCACTATTTTGTAATGTTTGAATTTAACTTTGTTGATGTGAAAGCACATAATAAAATTATTACTTTAGCAGACGTTTATCCGATAACACTGTTGCTAAATTTAAGGAGGCCATTGCTTCTCATCTTCCTACAGTAGAACATTGTGAAACTATTGAGGTCTTTGACCTAAATTCTACCTCTGCGGATACTGATTCTTTGTCAGTAATACTGCAGATTCGCTGCACTCAGGTTTAGCTGTAGTTGCTCCTTTGAGAAGGGGTCTCTGATCATAGGAGCTTAACTCCCTGGTACAGTTCGCATGTCCGCACGCTGAAACAAAAAGTGCATAAAATCGGAAGGAAGTGGTACTCTACCAAGTCTGTAGATTCTCATCATGCATGGAAATATAGTCTAATAGTATATAAAAAAGCCCTTCCTAAAGCTAGAACAGCTTATTAGTTGTCATTCATAGAAGATAATAAAAACAACTGATGTTTTCTGTTCACCACTGTAGCCAGGCTGACAAACACTCACAACTCTATTGAGCTGTCGATTCCTGCAGCTCTCAGTAGTGAAGGCTTTATAAGCTTCTTAAGCAGTAAAAAAAATCCAAATTGGAGAAAAAAATCAACTGGGCCCACCCAACAGTGGTGTGGGCATTTCTTCAGCTTCAGCCACTTCCTTAGGTCCTGAAATAGAGATACTACAGATCTCAGCATTTTACTGCACAGATTGGAGAATGTTGTTGAAATTAAAGGGACAGCTCTAGGCTGGTTTAAATCATATCTATCTGATAGATTCCAGTTAGTTCATGTTCATGCAGTTTCTGCTGCACAGACGACGGTCCGCTACGGTGTCCCGCAGGGTTCAGTGCTAGGGCCAATCTTGTTCAGTTTATACGTGTAACCCTTGGGAAGTATTATCCAGAACCACAGCATCAAAATATCATTGTTATGCTGATGATACACAGCTGTATTTGTCTTTGAAGCCAGATAAAACAGAGAGTGAGCCAAACTTCAGGCATGTCTCAAGGACATCAATGACTGGATATCCACTACCTTTTTACTCCTAAATTCTGATAAAACAGAAGTTATTGTTTTTGGTCCAACAATAGATTAGATGATGTCGCGATGGCCTCCAGTACAACTGTGTGAAATCTTGGAGTTATTTTCCACTGCATTTTTCCATCTCCATAATATTGCAAAGATTACGAGCATCCTCTCCCAGAGTGATGTTGAAAAATTAATTCATGCGTTTGTATCTTCTAGACTAAATTACTGTAATGTACTAAAACTCAGAATCCAATTCAAAATTTTATTACCTGCATATAAAGTCCAAAATGGCCTAGCGCTGTGATATTTGCAAGACCTTATGTTTCTAATACAGCCTCCATTCTCAAAATGCAGGTTTTCTCATAGTTCCTTGAGTATCTAAATGTAGATTTGGAGGATGGACTTTCTGTTATCAGGCACCATCACTCTGGAACCAACCAGACAAAACTTAAAACGTTTCTGTTTAGTAAAACCTATAGTTAGTGCAAACCTAAAGTGTCTTAGGGCCACTAGTCATAGCTGCAGGACAAGGCTAGCTCTACCCAGCTATGATGAAACTGCAGCTATGACTGGTGATCCAAAAGAGCAGAATGCTGTTCCTTTCGAAGCCTGTGGCAATCAAATGTGATCACTTCATTGATATTGTGAAGGACACATTAAGTAGAAAAGGTCTAAAAGAAAGTCTGTGGATTTCTCTTATGGCACTAACCCTCTTTAAAGTCCATGGTTTCAGACAAAATAGAAATATGTCTCTGCCTCACCACCTTTTCAAAAATTTGGAAAATACAACATCAGATGGGCAACAACATATTTGATATTTCTGGATACTATGTTATTATTTATTTACATGCAACATCATGAACTTTTTGCAAATCTGTGAACAGATGTGCACATAAATCATCTCCTAAAAATCTTCACCGGATTGATGAAGGTAGTATGAAATTCGGATTTGTCATGAATCCCAGTCAATAGCAGATTGGAAGCTCCTGTTGCTTAGCATAAATGGCCACCCAGGACCCGCCGTGAAAGGATCGAATGAAAATACCAGGCAAATATTCATTGTCATCCTGCATGTGCAACTGTGGGCATGGCACATGTGAGAAAAAGAAAAAAATAAGAGATGAAGAGGAAGAAAAACTTCTGATGCTGTGATAGAGGTTATTTTAAGCAAAGTGGAGCAAAGATAAAACATGTTTTTTTTTCCTCCGTTAGTAGACTACGGGCTTCAGTTAGGTACAGGTCTGGAAAAAGGTGACTAATGCGAGTTATGTTGTGTATTTTATCCAATGAAGCATCCAAAAGGTGAAACAAAAATGGTTTGCTATGAAGCTGAATGCAACAAACAGATAAATACAACCCCAATTCCAAAAACGTTTGATGATGACGAATTGCAAAATTCAAACCCATATTTTATTCCCAAAAGAACATTCACAATATTTGAAATGCTGAAACAGAAACATTTGGCCAGTCATAGAAAATATTAGCTGATTTTGAATTTAATGGCAGCAACATCTAAAAAAAAAAAGCTGAAACGGGGGCAAAGAAAGGCTGAAAACATAACTGTTCTTCAGACCCTCAGGCTGTTTTAAAAACAGGCAGGATTTTCTATTTGAAAGCACAGCACGGACTCAGGAACACTTCCAGAGATCACTGTTCAATCCACAAATGCATCATTTGTGGACTGAACAATGAACACATATGAGTCTATCAAGAAGATGCCACATGTGAACATGATCCAGAAACGACGTCGTCTTCTCTGGGCCAAAGCTAAACTGCTTGTTGGTCAGGTCAATTACGAAATTGGCATTCGATTTTGAAACCATGGACACCGTCTCCTGGAGACTACAGAGGAGAGGGACCATCCAGCTTGTTCAGATTTATTCAAAAGCTTACAATGTGGGCGGTTCGGAGTTCAGTGTCCTGATGGCCTGGAGGAAGAAGCGCTTCCTCAGCCTCTCTGTTCAAGTCATTCAAGGTCCAGAACTGCAGCTAAAATGCTACTTCAGACAAGAATGGGATAATATTCATGTTCTAAAACTCCAGAAACTGGTCTCCTCACTTCCCACACGTTTACAGTTATTAAAAGAAGAGAAGATACTGCACAATAGTAAACATCACTCTGTTCCAACATTTTTGAGATGTGTTGCTGCCATTTTCCATGAAATGGGAAGTTGTCTCTAATTTTAACATCTGATCCGTTGTTTATGTTCTATTGGTAATAAAATATAGATGTATGAGATTTGCAAATCATTACATTCTGTTTTCATTTATATCTTACACACATCCCAAATGCATTTCATTGTGGCTGTAAATACATGGAACATTTCTCTAGATGGTTAAAAACTCTGCTGCAGACAATCTGCTGTCTCTGTAACTGGAGAAACCTCGTTACCGGGAATCATATCTGCTGGAAACGGATACCTCCACAGGAGTCAATAGCAAATACAGCACGTAAGCTTATACTTGTTATAATATGTGTTATATCACTATATTTGGCGGCAGCCAGGGTATGCATTGTTTACACATTTAAAAAAAATATGGGTTACAATAAAACTCATAACCAATTCATTTCTTTAATTTATGGTTTTTAAAGTTTCTTGGCCCTGAAACTTTGAGCCATTTTTTGGCACAAATAAATCAATCCTCAGACAAAACAAACTATTTAATGGATTTATTTAAATTATGCTTTTTTTTTCCTTCTGTTCCCAGGCAACATATCAAGCCAATTTAAATCAAATCACTGACATCTTAAAAAACATAATGTGAAGCTTCAGTAAGCCAAATTCTCTTAAATTAGGAACACTTTGTAATATTTCTCATTTATTCTCATTTGAAATAGGTGTTTTAAAAATATTAGTATATTGTGAAAATAACTGTCATAATAACGTATTAATGTTGCAAAGTCTGTCAATGAAAAACAATATTTATGTGCACTTCTTATATTCAAGCTCTACACGTCATCACAAGCAAGAGCAGATTTTGTTCATAGCTACGAAAAGTTTCACATGAACACCAAAACCCCGAGATTTCACTCTGAGGATTTTACACACAAATTCATTCTGCTCCCGTTTCATGAATGAGGTTCGGTGTTCATTGAAGATGGGTTGCTTTGTGCTACACAACTGTAGCACATAGATAATGCAAAGATGGAGTAAATTCCTGCCTTATTTTTCAGTTTTATTCGACACCGTGCAACAGCTGTTACATATTTCCTCAGTTTTAAGATGTAAGATAAGAAGATATCTGCTGGATAGTTTAGAAAAACCAGATTAGTTTTAATATACTCGACACTTTCCCATTAGAAACAATTAGCTGATCCTTTACAGACAATAAAAATGTCATTGTTTTGATGAGCTACCTCTCTCTCAAAGTAGCTGCATTTATTTGAAGCAGTACATGAGTGATGCAGTGATACGATGAAGAATACCAAAGGAAAGAAATCCTTACCTTTTCCTGGTACTGGCGTCTAGACGAATCAAGAGACTGGATGAGTGCAGTTGCATGGCCAATGAACATGGCGTAGCAGGTGGCTCCTACGATCATACTGAGCATGGTCAGCCAGATGTCTGACATGCTCTCTGGAGCTTGCCTGCCATATCCAATGCACAGCATGTGGCTCATGGCCTTAAAGAGGGCAAATGAGTAGAGCTCACTCCATGAGTCGTTCTGTAGGAGAAGATATGGGATAAGGATGAGAAAATATGGGAAAGAAAATGGGGTTAGATGGAATAGAGTGTATGAAAATTAACGTTACTTAGTCGGCCTCTTCTTTGAGATCGCGAGACTGTTAATTTACATTAAAGTGAAAAATATATACAATTTTTATTGAAATGTTTCGAGAAAATGTGACTTAAAGCATTAGTGGTAAAACGTGTAATGCATTCCTGCTGAAGTCCTAGGTGCTGTGTCTGCTAAACGTTTCAGGTTTAGTGGAGGGCTTAATCATCACCACCGAGCGACCTCGCCTTGTTGAGACCGAGCAGGAGACGAGGAAAGGGAGCTGGGCAAATGAGGAGCCTATGCATCTGTCAGCTCCCGTCTGCCTTTGATTGGTGCGAACACACTCACTCAGCCCTAATTCTCCCATCCTGGATTCATTAGAAAGTGTGATTTGCATTTAATTTGCGATTCAAATTTGGCTGGTTTTGGAGGAGGTAAAAGAGGACATACTGCCAAGAGGATTGCCATCAGATGTTTGAAAGCTGAACGTTTAGGAAGGTGATGGAAGAAAGGCAGTGCAATGAGCGAAGATGAGATTTCGAAGCTACTGTATGTACCAGGGAACCAGGGTAACCAATAACTGAGTCCCTGGTGTCACTGTGAGCTTTGCTCCAGCTCCAAGCATAACTTAAACATTTGTATTGGCTTCAAACAGTCAGCTGAATTTCAGGATTTTTGATGTGTTTGACTACAAGCACCGTAATCATATCTATAGCTTTGTTATTTTAATGCAATGTTGCCTTCTAACTGGAATCAAAATATCAGCGCATTGTATTTTAACCATAAAACCTTTTCCAGGAAATCATTAAAGAAATTTAAACACAAAAAAGATGTGTTTATAACAACATGCTGCCACATCATTGATAAACAACGAAATTGTGAACCATATGACTAAAGCAAGACACGTTTGGGTCTAATCTGTTACTACGTCTTGGATTTATGGCTCAGTTTTTGAACAAGCAGGTTCTATGTGGGCAGACATGGCACAAAGATCATGATCTAAGCCATAACTGGTGGATTAATGACAGATTCTATCCTGAATCATCCTGAATCAACGTTGTCATGTTAAGTTGAGTAAATTGCTGATGTGTGCCATATTTGAGCAAAACATTCTCTGGGAAATCACAAAAAAACTGACATTTTTGCAGGAGTTTCATGGATTCTCTGGTTAATTTTTAAAAATTCATAATAGTAGGAAAACCCATAATACGTGACTCTGGTTTTACGTTTCAACTGACACAGTGCACAACTGTCTTTCTCTATTTAAAACCACAACTTTCATATTAACACAATAAACTGATTCAACAGTGATTCCACCCTCTGTGGTGGGGGGAAGGGCAGAGGAAACAAATGAAATTAGCTCTTGTGTTCTTTTTATTTGCCATCAGTCTTCACTGAGCAGCGCACATGATAGTTAATTGTACATAATACATTTATGGAGGAGCACAAAGGGAGTTTGGGTCGTGGATGATGCATGGTGGCATTATTATAGAAAAGCGAGTTTACGTGCATGCTGGCAAACCCGTCTGGGTGTGCATGCTGTTCGTCTCTCAGGATTTGTTTGCAAATGTGTCCGTGTGAGCGGGTGGGTGCTCACGTGCTGTGCTTTGTTCGGTTTGCTTCACAGGACAGATATTCCAATTTTTAATATGTAGACTTCCATAAAGGAGCTTGTCAACAGTGTTAAGATTCATTATTTAGAACCACTGGAATTATGTTTGTATTTATTATTCAAATGAAAGCGAGTACAGAGAGTTGCAAGATGGCTTGTTGTCTGGTGGAATGACTTGATTAAAAATAACAAGAAAAGCAGAAATTATTTTGCTAAAATTACCATATCATTAAAAAAAACAAACACCATTTTCTTTGAAGTGAAGCAAGTGTGATATAGTAAGAAACCCTGGAACAGGCTACACATTAAGTGCAGATACAGAACTAGAACGTGCGTGCAGGTTAGGCATGTTCAGTGTAGGGGATTAAAGGTTTTAACAGAGGAGGTTTTCCTGGATGAAATCAGTCTTCAAGACTATGGCTTGTATCACGAGGGAAACCTCTGAGAACATCTGGTGGTTCTTCCACTAACATGGAATCTCAAGGGAAATTGATTCTGCTTTGTGTGTTGGTATCATAGCACCAAAAGATGCTACAGACAGTGGAGAAGTAGTTTTGAAAGAACATAAGTCCATGTGACCGACCCTACGTGGCATCCACTGCCACTCTCCGGACTATGTGCCGTCTTGTTTGCACTTTTCATGGCTAAGAAGACCATTGCTGCAACCAGGGTGAGAGCCTGTCTCAGGTGTCGACTGCCAAAATAATTAAAACATGACCTGATATTTTGAGACAATATTTCTATATTTGAAACAAAACTGGTATCACCTGATATCTGGTACCACAACCAGGTCCTTAGAATAGTTGCTAACAGCAAAACCACTGCCATCAACACCATCAAATACCACCACAGGCCAGGGGCCACAATGTTCTTCAAAGTCGGAGATAAGGCGCAAGTGCAACCCAAAGCAATGCCCAGCTTCCACACCACTATCACTACCTGGACATTGGAAATGGATCTCGGTAGACAGCTAATGTTTCCAGCCAACGATTGCATCACATTCCACCAAGCATCTCATCATCTTGGAGCTTAAAGCTCCCTGGGAAGAGCTCAGGGATAAGGCCAATTAGAGAAAGCGCCTGAAGTACCAGGAACTCGAGGAGGAGCACAGAGAACAGTGGGAGACTTGCTGTGAGCCCTCGGAAGTGGGACGCAGAGCAATCACTCTGCAAAATGCTTGCAGTGCTGGACATTATCAGGGTGCCAAAGAAGAAGGGCATCCTAGCTGCAACTGAAGTCAAAGAAAAGGACGATGATTGCCTTTGGATCAAAAAGGAAGATCCTTTGACAAATTCTACTGGGTCACCAATTCCGGTTAGGTTGCCTGGGAAAGGATGGTTGACTGAGACTGAGGTCATATCACTGATGATGTGTCCAAGGGCAGTTGTACAACGTACAAACAGAAACACCAAACTGCCTTGATAATGTGTTTCATTGAATTAGAGCATCTTGTGTGTAGAAAGTACAAGTTTACAGAAGAAGAACCATAAACATATAGAACTTGAACCATTGAGACCTGACATAAGATATCCCCTACTAACATGCACATAGCAGGCTGATCTTGTTGTCTTTAAACCAGACAGCAACAAGAAGCAAACTGGACAGAAAGCACAAGAGAAGCTTCAGAGAAACTCTTTGGTCCCAGTTGAGTTCACAGGACATTTTAGAAGTGACCTGGAAACTGTTGTGACGTGAGGTTCCCCATCCTCTCCAGATAAACTTACACAATTCTGCCAGAGAGGATAGGAATACCTTCCAGAGAAGGAGTGCACGACCCTGTAGGATCATTCCCAAGAAGGTTAAGACTTCCATTGATGCCAAAGCAACTCCATGTATCTGTACTAAGTGAGGAGTTTCTATACTTTTCAGACTGGGATATTTCAGCTTTGTGATACTAATAGCAGGAGAAAATAGCCCCCAAAAATGTGTTTTTGCATTGGAATTGTGGATAAGTCTGTTTGGGCTGAGGCGGAAAAAACAGAAATAAATTTTAAAGTGACTCAGAAACAAAACATGGAAAACTTCTTAGTGTCTGAAAGCTTTCTGGTGGCGTGCACAAGTTCATGAGGGGTTTAAGAGTAGAACAAGCAGACATTCGAGTGTTGCGGTTCAAGTACAAGAAGGAAAAGGAACACCTGAACAATCTTCCGCATAATAGATGAAATGTGTTTATTGAAGAATGTAGTAATAATATTGCATGCACTGTGAATTGTGTATTCGAATGAAAACCATTTAGATCACTACATCTTGACATCGTTTAAAGCTCTGCAGCAATGTGATGGAGAACATCACAGCTGTCATTCGTAATGCTTTCAGAAAAACTGAAAATCCAGACATCTCAGTGTAACTTTTTATAGAGGTTACACAAGGTAAAGGTAAAGGTTTTCTAATAGTAAAAACAGTTCTGTTCAGATTTGATCAGACATTTAGTTTCTAAATAAGTAGCATGTTCTGTCTGGCCACCAGGTCCTCTGAGGGCTTTGTGAGCCTTTCCGAGACTCAGAACCGAGAACTGGGACGCAGCTGTAAATCGACTGCTGTAGGTGTGCAACCATGAGCTGTCAGACGATGCAGTGATGCATCGTAGACGGCAGGTAGACGGCACCAGCTCTGGCCACATGACATGAGCCCAAAGTTTGAATCGTGGTAAAACCAGGTTGCGCCTTGTGAACTGTATTGCTTTTAAGAGTCAATGCAAATACAAAGATGGCAACACTGCTCAGTTTGTAAATGACGATTTGTTCTCAAACTTTTACCTGGTAAAATAAAGTTTAAATAAAAAAAATAAAAACCTGGGTTGACCCAACCAACTGGTGCACACTGACATAGAAGCTCATCCTAAAAACGCGACCTCACAGTCACTTCAGTGGCAACAAATTGTTACGTATATTTAAAAAGACAAATAGTTCAGAATTCATACATTTGTGTGTGTGTGTGTGTGTGTGCGTGTGTGTGTGTGTGTGTGTGTGTGTGTGTGTGTGTGTGTGTGTGCACATATTTTTACACTAAACAGAAACTACTTTACTTTTCATTGTACTTGGTTTTATTTAAGGCACACAACGTAACTCTACCACCCCAGATCAAACAAGGGCAGCATATCATGACAAAGCATCGGCTCCCGGCGTTAGTGATCACTACACCAAATATATAAAGTAAGTATAATAATGTAATTTTGCAAGAACTATCAGTCTAAGTTCAGTTAAAGTATTAACATGACTTGACAAAAACAGTGTTATTCACTTACAACCTGCATCATATTTATTCCTTTCTGTGCTGAGTGTTATCGGGTCCTGAGGTCCCGACGTGGTTTTTTTTTTTAATGTTTTTTAAAGATGGTGCAGAAATATTGATTTTAAAATATTTAAAAGTGTAATTCTCACATACTGTATAGCAGATTTAAGCCATATATGATCTGATGCTACAGGTCATATTTGTTTGCCAAATTTAAAACAAAAAAAGTCGCTCTCAGTGCAAACATGAACTGACCACTATTTTGCAATATGGCCAATAAATGAGATTACAACTTTTCTTCTTAGAATTGGGTTGCTTTCACAGGGGCAAAGTGTCCCACAAAGAATGCAGCCCCAACCAGTCAGAAGCTAGTTTTTCCACATTACTTGACGCGGCAAAACAAAAATGAGCTCAGATGAGAATTTATCAATCTCTTCAACAAACATGCATGTTAGTGGACAAGACCGAACAAGTTTGATTGGCTGAAAAATTTATTTGAGTGCAATTAATCCATTTAAAGTATAGTTTTTGTTATCAACCAACCCAGTTACAGGTGTGCCACAGTGCTAACCACCAAGCCACCGTGCTGCCTCAAAGTAAAAACAATTATCATCTCTCTTAAAAGGTTTTTAAAAAAAAAAAACAACCACACATACAAATCTCACAGTAACAATCAGTCACTTTTACGTTCTTGCACAGGCCGGCTTGTCTGAGAGACTTCTGTAACTTTCAAAGCACGCAAGTGCCTGAATTTAATTCCTAAAATAAAGAGCTGCAGCAGCTCAATGCTGCCACTAGGGAAGAAGGAATATGCTGTTCAGGCCATAAAAGAAAGACGTTGAGAGAAGTACAACTATGCTCTAACGTAACTGTACCTGATCTTCCAGTCAGTCAGCAAAGGAAGATGTGAGGAAGCCACCTGTACATCCATTCACATATTAGAGTTACTTACATACAGACTCGGTTTCTTGTGACTGTAGCTGGTGAGCTTAAAGTAGGTACCACCCTGCTGTGTTTGTAACTTTTAAGTCAAGATTTTTCTTGAGTATTATGAGGCTGACGTGGTTGCATTACAGGACAAACAGAGGTTCCACATGCATGCCTGTCTTATAAATGCACGAATAAACCACGTGCTTCTGTGTAGAGTGGCTGCGTTGATGCATTTCCGTGAGCCTGTACTTGCATGTATGATCCAAGAAGGAAAATAGGGTGGAGTCCAGTGAATGTGCAGTGCAGCCAGCCGGTCATTTACTCTGAAAGGAAGCGTGAGGATGAGGATCATTTAACGCTGCGTCTCTCATTTGAAGCAGCTGTGAGCAGGACCTGACCTTGATTAAGGTGGCAGCGACACAACGCACCAGGTAGGAGCGCCTACACGGGGGGCTCACTCCAACTCGAACTCAAACAATGGCAAACAACATGCGTGGCCCTAAAATATCAAATTGAAAACTGAATGAGAATAATACATTTTCTCTGTGGTCAAACCCTTTAGGGACAATTGACAGCATCCTCCCAAATATTAGAGTGCGGTATAGAAGCTGAGCCTTCGTGACAAGTTAAGAAACAATCCACATCAGCTTTAGTGTCAATGAAAAATCATCATCATGGTCTTCATTGCTGCAAAGCGAAACAATCAAATCCAACTGTCCACAAAACAAACCCCTAAACCGAGTAGCTAACACAACAAAAGCATAACAAGAAAATTTAAACATAACTGGATATGTAAAGTCTCTTAATTCAACATTGTGTGCAGTGTGTCATATTTCAGCGCTGACTGACTGACTCACTACTGCAAAGTACACTTTCAGTATTGATAAAGTATTACTGAACTGAACTGAACTCCCACAGAACCGATTTAGATCCATATCTTGAAAGTTTTTAAAACAATATTCTGCCATTACGTGGTCAGTCATCCAGAAACAAGCCTTAACTACACATTTGCTTCCAAGCAGCACCATTATGATGATATGTGTAATTAATTAACTGGCTTGGGGTGATCCATATTGGCAGGCGATCTGCTTGACCGAGTTAAACCTCCAACAGTCTGGAGGGGAGGCTGTGAAGTAAAACAAGTACACCCACAGGGAAATGCTGATGTCAGCGTCACATCTGGCATTTTACTGTGAATCTGAGCGCAGAAACGCAGTTTTGGGTTTCAGCAAGCAAATCTGACTGTGAAAACAGGAAAGCTAGCTCACAATGAAGATCAGATGACGTTTTATTGCAAACTAATGCACAAAAAAAAAAAAAAAAAAGATCATTTTAATTTCTGATGTACTTTTGTGTACATCTGTATGTTCTGTATGTGTGAGAGAGATGGGCAGGAAGGAAACGAGGCACAGTGAAATGAACTGACGGAGAAGTAACCAGTGCCCCCCAGGGTCCGTGAGCGTCTGATTCCATCTGTTCCTTGAGATCTCTCACACACTCGCACACGTGCGCAGACACACCTATCAACAAACCCCAGGACGTCACAGAGCACCATGTGCCTTGATGACACAAATCTATGCACGTTAAATAACAAGACTGCCTGTGAACGAACAAAACGCTTCTAAGCTCCAGCAGATTCGTATGTGACAGAAGCATGAAGGAGGAGTTATCCCATCTGCTGCCCCTCCTTCGATACAACGTAGATGCAAAGTTCCCTACAAAACAAACGTGCAAGGCAGCCTCAATTATGTGACGTTTCTGATAAGTGAATTAAGCGGCACAAAGCAGCCACTTACTGCTTTGTGCCTCCAGACGTGTTGGACGTCAACTTCCAATCTGTTCTCTCCAGAGGAGAATGTGATTGGATGGAGAAGTGAGACTGACTACTGATGACGCTTCTGTCTATTTTTTGCATTTTTCATCTGTGTTCACTTATGTGATTTATGTAAGGCTTAAAAAAAAAAAAAAAGGCAGGGGGGGATGAAGAAGCTATTGCAAGCTTTGGATAATTAAAACTATTGTAATAAATTTTGAAACAGGCTATTTTCTAGCTTTGCTGTTACTTGTTAGGATATTTAAGGAGAGTTTGAGGTTCCGGCATCCATTTGACATCACAAGACAGGCAGCATTTTGCTTACCACCATCTTGTTGAGGGAAACCCAGCAGTCAGACGGAAAATCCTGCAGCATGGGAACAAGGAACTGCAGGCAGCCGTCCCAGTGGCACAGCAGCAGCATCATCCCGATCAGGTTGAATATTCGCACCACGGCACTCGCCAGGTCGTATGTCATGTGGAAGATCTGCCAGCAGGTGGAGAGATGGGAAGAGGGGTTGCATAAGAGAAGATGAGGGGAAAAACAGCTGAGATAAATGTGTGGCAAGAACGAAAAAAGAAAAAGAATCTGTGTTTATACAGACTGAGCCAAGAGTGAATAAATGGTAAACACAGGTTCGTCTGTTTCCACAGCGATCGCAGATTAATGTTAAACAGCAGAAGGCCACTGGCAACAGATTTTCTCCGTGGGGTGGTTTCACAGGTTTCATTCAGAAGTGCTACAGTAGCTTTGTGCACTCACTGCCTTACTCTGTTTGACAGTATACACTTCAGAAAAATGACAACCTGCAAAGAACAGTGGCATACAAGAATATAGATTTAAAACTACATAGACTAGCATGGATGTGCATGCATTCAACATGTAACATGCAACATTACAATATGCACAATTTTATACAGCATATATATATATATATATAAAACTATGGAGTTTTCTGAGGTTTGCTTTGAGCAGTTCCTTCTCAGGCTAAACACTAAACCATTAACAAATAACCACGGGAGATGTGGTTTGTACTAATGTGAGGTGAAACCTCATTACAAGTTGATGATGTTTTGATTCAGCAGCCTCGGCCGGCCTCTTGCTGCCGTTTCTAAGCATCACTCGCTGCAGGTAGGGGCAACCTTAGTAATGTGTGCGTGTGGGTAGTTTTACATCGAGTGAAATCCTTGCTTAATTGCTTAAATTGGATGCTTGTCCAATTCATACGAAAAAGTACATTTCCCCACTAGGAACAGGCAAACAGCTGTACAAAGACAGGAATTAGGCCAGGCGCTGTGCGTCTGCTTAAAATTTAAATATATTTATGCGCACTGCAAAGAACCTGCTTCACGGACCTATTTGATGGTTCCTATTTAAAAAACATGCTCACTCCTCACTCGATACATGTGGACTAGTTCAGAAGTGTGTGTCTGGAGTTCGTGAACGAGCAGCATTGCTTTGAATTTAAAGCTTTAGATCAGCCGGGTCGGGATGTTCCATGACTCACGCCGCCACCTCAGAGGCCTCGGTGACCTAAACCCGCAGCTCGCTTGAATATAAAAACATCACACTTATCATACGCTACTTGCAAATATCAATGAGTCTCTGGGCCTTTTTAAGGGTGCTGAGTTTGGCTGAATAATGACAAGCGCAACAGATCCCATAAATCTCTGCGACATTCTCCTTTGTGTAATTTACACATCGAGATTGGAAAGTTCATTCATATTTAGGGTCAAATAAAATGTTATTCACGTCTTTGCTGAGTAAAATATCCACACGTCCCCAGCTATTTTGTAAACAGATATACATTTTCCCTCCTCTTCAAATTCTTTCCTCCTATTCCACACTGTCTGTTTTGTAACCAAAAACATAATTTAGCTACCACCACTTGTCATTTATTTCTAAATTCTGGGACTCCAGGACTAGCGTTTCCCTGGACACCATAACAAGTCCTGGCCCCGTGTCACTGTCAGACTACAATCTGGGTCACAAACTATTACAACGAACCCAAGTCACAGCCGGAACATCCCAGTTCTGTTTCTTTTTATTGCTGCATTTAGAGAAAACTAGTAGATGTGATGAATATTAGCGTTGCTACATCCCTCACTAATGCACACACACTCCCACACATCTTGCTCATGGAAAAAAGCATCAATATGAGCTTCCTGCTACAGGAAGTTACTCTCAGTACTTCCGACAATGCACATCTCTTCTTCTATGCCAGTAAAACAGAAGAAGAGACACACATACACCATTTTATTTCAACATAACTAACCTGATTATCTCTATTCATTTCCCAGATCCTAACTTCTGTTGAGCCACAGGTTGGTTATAAGGCTGAAATCATCACAACACTGAGGTGGTCTTTTAAGAAACCAACATGTTGAGTAAAGTCGAGCGGAGCTGAGCTGGTCTGGGCAGCGGAGGAACACGTCTGGATCGACCTCAGCAGAGCTGAGCACAGCTGAACTTAGCGGCTCGGGGCAGGGCTGTGTCAAAGCAACGCAAACATCCGCCGGTGTGTGTGTGAATAAATAATTAGGGTTCTCATTGAGCTCAAATTACCACTCTGCAATCAGAAAAGGAGTAGTTCTCCTCAGAGCAAGAGAACCCACATTTGCTTGGTCGATTGTGTGGTTAGTCAAACTCCTCTGTTTATGTACAGATGAAGAAACAGATGCTCTGGGTAAAGCAGGGACTAATGGTGTTTGTGCAGCATGGAGGGGAGCATTAGGAATCATAATGCATCCATGGTATTCCTCAAGTGTAATGTAGTAAGCAATTTTACTGTCAGTATTAATTTACCACTTTGTAATGCCTCAATTGTTTCAAACATCAATTTAAAACAATCACGAAAGAGGAAAATGCTGTTTGTATCATTTCTGTTTGTGCTCATACCGCTGATGATTTCTTTTCACTTTCCCGCTGATATGCACAATTAGTGTTTCAACTGACTGCGTGATTGACTGGGTTATGATGAGCTATAATCCAGCTAACAGGCTTATTACAATACAACGCTGCAAAACCTCATTTACTCGAATGCCAGAAAGTCATTTCAAAATTGAGGATTGTTTTGATTTGCAAACACATTTCCTTTTACATTCACATAAGCCTGTGCGCTGAAATCAAATATTGCATCATTCATTTAGGCACACTTAGACTAGATTTTCATTCAATAAACACTTTACTTCTACTCCACATGTATAATGTCAGCAACAATCGGTACAGCTACATAAGCAGCTAACGAGCGCCTTTGTAAGACTCTAAAACTCATTAGCTGGATTGCAAATAAAATTTTACGATGCAAAGGTTTTTGTACTTATAGATATATAGATATATAATAAAATCACAAAACTATTTCATTATTATCGCTTTCAATTTTGTATTTATTGTTTCTGCACAAATAGTAGCTATTTTCTAGAGCTTTTGGAAGTTGTTTTTTTTTTTATCACACCAAGAGGGACAAAACTGATCATAACAGATCAATGTATGAAGGAGAAATTACCAGCAAAGGCACTCTTAGACAAATATATAGTTTTGTCATTTAACTCTTGAAAAGATAAAATACAAATACCAATTTCAGTGTTCTTTAGTGAAAATGTATCTCTAAATGTTAAAAATCAAATGTGTTGCTTGTATTTTTTATTATTATGACTTATTTAGAGAACAATATATCTTTTTTTAAGGTTTATATTTTCTTTTTCTATTTTACAAACATCTTGCTTTGACTCAATTCATTATTTGCAGCAGAAAAAAAGATCACATCTCTTAGTTTCTGCTTGACAGGGTTGTGATAGTTGCTGCTTGGAGGAAGTGTCATATCATGTCACGTCAGACATGAAGACAGAGTGTGATCATTTATTTAGAATAGTGGAAGAAAACATTATCACATCAAGAGACAAGCCTTATGATTCCTGGAAAATGGAAATCTCAGGCAACTTGGAATCTAACTAGAAGGAGTCATGCAAGATACTACAACTTGTGTAGCTGTGTAGATGTATTTTCCCGACTGTTTTCCCAACTGCAAAGAAAATGAATGTCTCAAAATGAGAGGAATGTGGTGACACAGTGGCAGGTTTATATTTTCTGGAACAATATTGATATCGCAGTGATAGGTTAGGCAAGCCCAAAATGTTGTCTATTTTGTTGTTGTTATAACATGTATGCGTGCTTTCAGTAAAGAAAAGTATGACAAATTTAAATGTGGTTTAACTGGAGGGTTACATATTAAGACAGTTATTTGTAAATGAGTTGGATAAAAGGTCTGTTTTTGATGCAAGGTAAAGAGCACATTGTTAATATTTTAACTGAACACCTAATCAATTTCTTTAGCAGTAAATGAGTCTTAAAAATGAAATGATCTCACTGTGATCAAATGTTTAGTGTTATACACAATCAGTGTAAGCTCTGGAGACACTGGTATAGTTGCCTTTAAATAAATGTATGGCATATTTGTTTTTATTTGTTTATCTATTCATTTTTTTTATTGCACCTTGAATCTGTAATAAATTCTGTCTGTCTGTCTATCCATCCATCTATCTATCCATCATGATCATATGGCTTGGACTGTAACAAGCTGCTTCTGTGTTTGTAAATCATCTCAGTGTCACAAACAGTTCTGGATACTCCCATCGGTGCCGTTTATGATTTGCAGCCAAAGACTAACTTACCACCTTAGTAAATCATTCTCTTGCTCTTAAAGCATCATAAGCAAATCATCCAACCTCAAGTTGCAAATATGGTCAATAATGATTCTTTAAAGACAGTGCAAAGTCTAAAATAGAGGCAACCAATGCTTCAGCAATGCACTGTGTGTATGTGGCTATCAGTACCATTAATAACATGCAATAGCATTGATTTCAACCTTAAACCACACTTTACACCTGCTCTAGCTATGTTTGTTAGTAACTATCCAACCCAACTTTAATGGATTAAAGTCAGACTCCAACCCTTCTCCCTTCCCTGCGCTTGTATAACAAATATTTTCAGCTCAGCGTACCTCCTCCCACTGGTGGATGTAACGGATGAGTCTGGACAGCCTAAGCAGGCGCAGCAAGCTGAGGATCTTAGTGAAGCGGACAATGCGGAGCGCCCGGGCCGTTTTGTACACCTCAGAGTCAATCCCCTTCTCCACAATGAGGAAGATATAATCCACAGGAATAGAAGAGACAAAGTCCACCACAAACCAGCTCTTGAGGTACTTTTTCTTGATCTTCTTGGGATCGAGGATGATCTCAGTGTTGTCCTCGAAAACGATCCCTGTCCTGAAGTTAAGAACCAAGTCCATGAGAAAAAAGGTGTCAGAGACAACGTTGAAGATGATCCAGGGTGTGGTGGTCTCGTCCTTGAAGAAGGTGATGCCTACTGGGATGATGATCAGGTTTCCCACCATGAACATCAGCATGGTGAAGTCCCAATAAAACCTAAGTAAGAAATTGTTAAAGAGTCACATGTATAAAGTTCATCTCTAAAACCATAGAGAAAGAAATACATGAGAACACTACCATAAAGGGTTATATTCTAACCTTTATGTTTGAGCTGAATAATCCCATATAAAAAGTGCAATACTAATATCTAGACACTGATATTTGGAGTGGATATCACTTTCCAGCAAAAATGCTGATTCTGCTCCAGTGGTATTTCTAGCTTTCTTAGTACCATGAAGCAATGCATGGTCAAAAGGTAACATGCTTCACATCCAGCACCAGCCCTAACCACAGACACATAATGTGAATGCGTCATGACTTTAAAGATGTTTGCTGTTGCTGCATTCTGTCTCCTCTCACTGTTAACCTAAACGTTTGCTCCAAGTCAAACTATAAACACACTTGCTGAAATCATTTCATATGACAGATGAACAGTAAAGGGTGCACAAATATCAATAACAACATCACAGTTTCAGTGTCCTTCTCAATAATCGCTTGTGCTGAATAGTTGTCGGATTCAGTCCCCACACAACTGCCAATCAGGACAGAATTGTAGTTGCTAAATTACAAGAATATATATATATATATATATATATATATATATATATATATATATATATATATATATATATATATATATATATATATATATATATATATATATATATATAAGATGGACAATAAAAAAGAAATGTACATGAAAAATGCCAGACTTTTTACTTATAGCATATTCTGTGAGGCTTGCTGCTTTTCCCACTGTTATGTAGAAGAAAAACTGAAGCAAAACGTTGACATTTGCTAAAAGGAAAAATTTCCCTTACATTTACAGGCGAAATCATTAATAAGTGAAAAGTGTTCACTGAGGACTCAGTGTCTGAAGTGCGCGCAGACAGAGTAATACCTTATATGAAAATCTTGGTGGCATAGCTGCCCTGAGGTGAAAAGACCAGGGTAGGAGAAATCCTCGTTTTTACACTGATAACTGGGAGAGCTGTCCTGGGTGCTGAAACTGACAATCAGGTTGAACTTTTAGATGCACTAATTGTAATTTTTTAAAAAAGGCCGGAACCCGAAGTCCACTAATCTAACAAGGTGGTTTGCATCTAGCTGACCGGGTTTTAACCACCTTGTCCCTTAAATTTGGGTATCTATAAGTCCCTGAAAGGTAACTGGGACTAAAAACATAACCAATATATCAAAGTTTGCAGATTCTTCCCAGTTATCATGTAAACATTTTTAAATAAAA
Source organism: Xenentodon cancila (assembly GCA_014839995.1). Taxonomy (NCBI): domain Eukaryota; kingdom Metazoa; phylum Chordata; class Actinopteri; order Beloniformes; family Belonidae; genus Xenentodon; species Xenentodon cancila. The sequence goes on from CM026206.1 coordinate 19,192,183, forward strand.
ATATTTTGTAATATTCCCCTAAACCAATATTGTAAAAATAGATAACTTCGTTTCTATTGTATTTCATAATTCTAAGTATTTTTTTCTTTCATAATAATCAATCAAATTTGGCTGCACATACTGGAAATACTGGACGCATCTCAGTTTGACCCGTACCTGAAGTCGCTGTATGGGTGGATAATCCAGTTACCCGCTGACTTTACACGCTCCTGTTCTTTCTCCACCGCCTTCTGGCTGCCAAACATGCGCAGGGAAAATTTGTTAACTCCAGGCTGAAGCATGGAGCTAAACTGCCGCTGCATGTATGTCTGATTCCCCCTGGAGTCTCCATCATCAGGACCAATCTGAGAACCATCCTCTGCTTTGGTGAAAGCGATTGAATTTCTCGACTGTTGGCCAGGTGGCTGTCCCTTAGTTGGCGCGTTGGAAAAGGAAACTCTGGAGTCTTTTTTCTCCGTGGCTGCCGCGCCCTTGACCTCGGCCCCCGGCCCCTGTGTGAGGGGCACCGCTGAAGGGACGGTGCCGTCCATGCTCGCAGCCAGCCTCGTGCCCTCGTCACGCGTTACAACTCCATCGGCTTGATTCTCCTGCCTTGAGATGAGGGAGGAGAGGCTCCCCGAACTGGCCGGATCCCTTCTACAGTCTCCGTTTTTGTTGCATATCATACCGATGCCCCCCTCTTCCGTCACGCCCGTCTCTGGCACCGTGTCCCCTCTTGTCCTGTGATCCGAGTCTGAGCCGCCTCTGTCGCAAACAGCATCCCTCTGGCATGACAGAGCTGAGCCAGCACTGCTTGTGGCACTTAAAGGTGCGGAGTCCTCCTTTTGCAGGAGCCACGGCTCATTGTTGCTGGAGTTTTTGCGCGCAATGGACGCGGCCCCGCCTCCAAGCGTAAACTGCTTCATTTTGAATCCTCCGCCGCTCCAAGAGCCCTCGCGTCGGGTCAAGCTGGCTTCTTGAGGTGACCAAGAAGGATGCTGGAATTTGGGGTCCTCCTCGCCATCCTCAGTCTCGTCCATTATTGGGGTAAACACAGGAGGACACTCGCGTACCTTAAACCTGGCGAGACAGGGCGGTGGCAGAGGAAGGAAGCGTGGAGTTCAAAACAGGAACGGCCCTCTGCTTTCCATTCACATCTCTTCAGGATAACAGCACCGGAGGGGTTGCTATGGCTGCAAACTGGTGGCTGTTGTGTTTGTGTCTTTGAAGGAGAGAGGTGGGGTGACAGCATTACATTTGGACTACAACCATCTACATTTAGTTTATAGTAAATATGCAGAAAAATGTGGGCAGGAAATTAGACAATTTTGACTCAAAATTCAGTAAATTCAGGGGGAAGAAATCCTGATATTCCAGCGATAAATGCACGATATTAAAAAGGCGCAAAAGGATCACTACGGTCCGAACTCAAGTCCTGGTCATTCTAGCATTCACTGCAAGTACTGATCACAAGGACACGTTATCCAGTTCGCCATACATCCATGGGCACCTAACCAGGAACATCATCAGCCACTTTTTCTACGCCTGTTGCTTTGGGTTGGCTTTTCCAGAGCTTGGAGCTGTTCCGGTCAAATGCTTCCACCTTGTGGAGAGAAACAAATTGCACACAATCGAGAGCTCAGGGACGTGCAGAGCTGTAATCTGGAGCAGGTCCGTTTGAAGAGATCCACACATGCAAAAGCACCTCAAGAGTAACCAGAAGCCAAATTCTTCAAAGATGATTTTCTTCTGGAGATTCGAGCTTCAAATACAGAGCACTAAATCTGTAAAAGTGGAGTTTAATGGTAAACAATTTAGTTTAAATGCATATTAAAAAAAAAAACAAAAAAACCCCACAACTCCACACACGGAGACTCCTTGCAACGGAGTTACAAATAAGCAAGTCTGAAAAGTAAATGAGACTTGACAACCTCACTTGGTGTACACACACACACACACAATTCACCAACTCATGACAACTGCACCATTTTAATGGGGGGAAGGAACACAGGGAAAAAAAACAAAAAAAACAAAAAAAAACCCCAATTTAAATTCCTGGTGACATGATTGAGAGACCTTTTCTAGGCCAATTGTAAACATTAGAAAAGTTAACAAGCAAGCATTTTTATCAACTTTATTTAAGTTTTTGCAAGTTGTACAAGAGGTGGTATTCCATGTTCAAGGAAAGGACAATTTACACAATCCTGGTTAGGTTTTATATTCATCCAATCACAACACTACTCAGGTTAAATGAACATGGCTTCTCAACCTACACAGTGATATTAGTGTGTGAGATTTTTTTTTTAATATAGGAGTGAAAGAAAAATAAAATTCAATGTTTTTATTCAGCAGTTTTAGACATTTGCACAGAATTTGACAGTTTCATTCAGTCGCAACTGTTACATCTCTTGCACTTGGTCCTTAGGAGTTGATATATACTGTGGATGTAAAAACAGCAATATAAAACATTGACCAAAAGTGTAATTTAAAATTTGGGGAAAAAACAAAACAAAAAAAAACATTCCTAAAGTTATTTCTCACAGCAACAGAACCTAAGACATCAAATCTTAGTCGATGCAGGATTTAAAGTGTCAGAATTTAAAATGTTTTAATTGGCAACTAAAAGGAAAAAAAGGTTTGTGATGGTGATCCTGGTAAAGCAGGATCAAAACCATTGTAGATCGTCTGAATAGATCTTATGCTGCTTCATTATGCTAAATTGGAGTACATAAAACCAAAAGACAAAAAAAAAAAAAAAAAGCGACAAACTGAGGTCAGTGCAGGAAGCGTTAGTATTAACAGGAAATAAAAACCTAAGCACTCCTCACATTAACACTAATGAGTTTACAACAACATACACGTTGCTAGATCAGCATTTAAACTCATGCAATATTTGCCCCACAGCCCCAAGCAGAGTACTATTTCACACCGTTTATCTGGCTGTACAATGTGAAGGATATACAGTAGAAGAACAAAATAAGAGGAAATAACACCCAAGCACAAAAGAGGTACTTAAAATTGCAGGGTGAACAATATAATGTGCCACACAACAGGTGGATCCTGGAGTGCCATCCAGACGCCCATCTAGGAATGAGAAGGGAAAGATTAAGTATGACAGAACCTATGGAGGGAGGAAAGACACACAGACACACAGTTGGACAGTTTCACACACCTCACTCAGCTTCTAGTTGGAGTTCCTTTGCCTCACATTCTTGTCTTTGTGATTTGCAGTAGAATTGCTCTTCCTGAAAACATATTGTACAACATTATTGAAAAAGCCAAATCCACAGTTGTTAAAGTTGAATGTGAGGAAAACTTGACTGTACTTACAGAGGAGCAGATCCTGAGTCATCATCTGCACAGCAGTAAAAAAAATAAAAATAAAAAAGGGGAAAAAGTAAAATTAAGTTAGATATAAAAAACACCTACACACTCCAAACAGATTGTAGAAAAATGTTATAACATGATATTGTTCTATACAACTAATGAATTATGACAACTACACATGGATAGGAGCATGCCCACCAGGTGCACCTTTAACTATGAATACAATAAGTCCCTTTTAATTAGAAGAAGAAAAAAAAAGTTTTAACCCAAAAATGGTAAAACTTACAAAGTGTCCTTTTTAAACCACTTTGTTGGTTTTCCTACATCTTACTGGTCAAAAATTGCTACTAATCAATGTTTCAATGCACTGTCCCAAATTACCCCTCAGAATCACAGAGGCTCATGCAATTCAAGCCAAGGACATCAAAGAGCACTGCGGTGGTTTTATTAGGAAACAGTAAAACGCTGAAGCGCCAACACACATCCTGGCATGTACTGTATATAGGCAGTGTTCACACCTGAAAAAAAGGCATCCATTTGCAAACTAAGAAAGTAAGGTACCCATGTGGCTAAATGACGGATGAGACAAATGGCATAATGAGCCTAAGAAGAGCGCTGCCTGTCATTTATCATGCATTAGGTACAAGATGCAGAAGGCATGCAGACAGATGGCTGAAACCTCTTTTTAACAAACTCTGTTTAATCTCAAACCATTACAACCAGCTTAAGTGTCATAACTGACTCTTTCATTGGCTCAAACACAATTTTAAGAACCAAAAAGTTAATAGCTTGCCATGTATTAACATTCAGGGCCAGTGAAAGAGTGTCCAACGCTGAGCACATTCCCCTTAGAAGTGGTTACTATGAAAGCGGTTCACTCAGATCTCCATAATCTTTCCATGTGGTCATCTCAGCTCAACCACTTCAGTCTGACATGCAGTTTTGTTCACTTACCAAAATGCAAAATCAGCAGCGAACAGAGAAGTCAAAATGTAAATAAAATTAAAAAAAAAAAAAAAAAAAAAAAAAAAAAAAAAAAAAAGTTCTATCACAGATTGTTTACACAGCAGAGGAAGGTAATTTCCTGAGCTGCATTTTAGAGCGTAAATAAAACCAAAGACAATACTGATTCAAATTCAATACATGCAATTGCAACCCTTTCATCTTTAAAAAAATAAAAATAAAAAAAATAAAAAATTAATTAAAAAGGCAGTTTGCCTTACTTATTTCAAACCTACTAGTGAACGAAAGTCAATTTAATGCGAAAGATTTTAAAGGAAATGTACACCCATTTAATCACTTTAAAATTACATCTGTAATTTTTATTTCTGTAAATGTTTAACTGCCATCTTGATTGTGCTTTTGTGTTGGGGAGGGCTTCATTGCAGTCCATCAAAAAAAAACAAAAAAAAAAAAAAAAAACAAAAAAAAAATACAAAGTTAGGAAATTTCGTGTACCAACAATTCAACATACGCACTTTCCAAATGACAAGGCAATGTTCAATAATCGTACTAATTCTAACCTGAAAATAGCCTAAAAATTGAGTTGATATAACATTTAATGGTGTAGAGGACAACGAATACATACCATCATTGACCTCGTCGGGCTTTCTTCTCTTCTCATAGATAAAGATGATGGTCACAAGAATGATGACCTCGGCCACAATGCCAAGAAAGGGCCAGAGAGCAGCCAAGCGGCTGCGGACACGCAGGTGGATCTTGTCAACAGTTGTGCCGAGTTCATTTGTTCCGGAGCAGGTGTAGTATCCAGCGTCGTTCTCAATGCTCAGGTCATTAATGGTCAGCGTAGTCTTGTTAGGGGTGCTCTTTATCTCATATTTGTCACTAGTGCCATTGATGATTGCCTGAGGGTTGTTTAAGCAACAAGTTACTTTTTTTTCTCCCCCGAGATAAATCATTATTCAACAATTTCTCCCAAGTGAAACTTTTTCCCTCTCCTTAAATTGAGGCATTCATTTTAGTTCCGAGGGTAGGGATCACTGACCTTTTGGGTGCCCTCCTCCTCTTTGAACCAGGTCCAGTCAGTGGGTAGTGGATGGCCATGTCCCACACAGACCATAGCGGCTTTGTCATTCTCATTGCCATGCTCAGAGTGCTTGTAGGCTGAAACATGGGGTGGTACTGCACAAAAGTAAATCAAATTAGAGTGCAAGCATCTGTGAAATAACTGCTACATAATGGGGGGAAAAAAAAAAAAAAAAACCCACACACAAAATCAACTTACTTTTGACCTCAATAACCTGCTTCACCTCTGGCTCAGTGTCAAACACACATTCATAAAACCCACTCTGATGATAGGTGATGGTATTCAATCTATGGACAGATAAGAGACAAAATTAAAAAACGAACATGAAATTTGACATGCATAACATTTTCAGTCTAGCAACAGACTTAAACCAAAACGAAAGTCACTTTAGCAGTGGTGATTAGTGCTTCACTTAGCCTAGGCGAGGAAAAAAAAAAAAAAAAAAAAAAAAAAAAAAAAAAAAAAAAAGGGGCGTTTGTACACACATGCGCACAAATTCGTCTCTCATCACTACCTCCTTTTTGCTTGGTGCCATTGTCCTGTACATTCCCGCCTTCATTCTCTAATGAACAATTAAGGTCAGGCCAAGAGAGCGCACTGCTAGGGGCTTCAATCCATGTTGTGAACGCTGCATGGTCTATCTCCCTGCTAATCAAGAGCAGCGAATGCTTGAATAGCACCTCTAGCTCTGCTACTAATGGAGGCAGCCAAGAAAAAGGGCTCACGCATCAGAAAAGGAACAAAATACATCAGTGTAAGACAGTTAAAGATGCAGAGTGTAAAGGATGAGAGCAAATCAAGGGCAAGGTTTAATAAAGGAAGGGAAGAAAAAAAAAAAAAAAATAAAAAAAAAAAAACGCATAGGTGAACGCCTCTTGTTGAAAAAGTAAGTTACTTAACATTTGACATGCATTTTTCATTATATGCAAACATGGAGTAATGCAGCGTATTAACTGCAAGACACGTAGAATGAATGCATCGTCTTACTGGTGAAATGTGTAGGCAGAGGAACCCTCAGACTTGGAGTTTTCAATGACTTTCCCATTGTAGGTCCAGTGGGAACCCTTAATGTGAAGGCTAGAATCTGTCAAGTTGCATCTGAGAAGAGCAGACGTTTGGTTGACGACCTCAGTGGGTTCAGCAATGACGACGGGGGCTTCAGATTTGAATTAAAAAAAAAAAAAAAAAAAAAAAAAAAGGAGAAAATAAAAGGCAATATTAGTCAACTTGTACAGGTTGAACATCAAAATCAGCCATTTATATTTAACCCCCCCCCCCCCCCCCCAAAGTGCATTTTTTGAGCCATGATCAATTTGCCTAGACACTCAACAGCTGTCTTTAGGAAAATTTATGATTTCCACCTCCACGGCACAAATTAAATTTTTTTTTTTTTTAAAAAAACAAGAGTGGTTGGGGCTCAATATGGTTGGAGAGAATATTTTCTTTTAGACAATTGTTGAGTGTTTGGTAGAAGTGTGAAAATTACCAGTGAAGTCCTTTTCATGTTGCAATAAACAAAAACACTCCACTCCCACAAAAGGAAAGTGACAAGAGTTCTGTACAAATGTAGGAAGTCAGAGGTGAGAAGAGCTCCCCAAACTGAGGAAATCTACCCCACCAATAGCAGGATGGGAAGAAGAGTAGGAGCATTGCTGGAGAAGAAATACAGTAAAACTACAAGACGGTGAAGGGGAAGGGTCCTCTGATAAACACATGCAGAAGAAGCAACAAATGGAGGATAAAAGTAATTGACAGTTAAACTGCCAGCCACAAAAGGAAAGGGTAATAAAGTCATTTTACTTCAGTTCCTCTAAGGTAGGAGAGATAATACTAAACAAGGCAGAATGATGCTCCATGGCTGAAAGTTTTTTTTTTTTTAACTCATCAGTTGCCATCTTCTGTGCCTGTCATTTAGTGAGCTATGAGTCTATAAGCTTAAGCAAGAGGGGAATTTACAATGTTAGTATCATTGAAGAAAATACTAGTAAAATATCTAGGAGGACACAACTAATCGAGTAATCTGCCCCACCTTATGATGAACCGTTACTAGAATTGGCAAAAATTTAAATACATTGCATTTCATTCACATCCAAAATCATTTATAAATTTCTAACCATATGGCCAGTATTATAAAAACAAAAAACCCCACAACAAATACTCCTTTAAACCTTGGAAAATAAAAGGCATCAGACATATTTTGCATTAGGTGATACACAATTAGGGAGCAGCCAGGCCATGTTTTCATGGCCAGATTTGCAATCTACTACAGGACAAACTTGGAGCTTTTGAGGAAAGGAGGGGGAGAGTGTGTACTAGGTGAAGTAGGATGGAGAGCGTACGCGACCAAAAAGTAAGGCAACAGGAGTTAAATGCCCAGGACTTCACTATTGAGAAAATAAGCACCAGCTACGTTGAAGTCTCCTCCTCCTTCTACCACTCACGTTCAATCACAATAATGTTTGCCTGCGATCGGATCCACTTGATTTTTGGCGTCTTCTTCAGATCATTGCGGTCAGGGTCGTTGGAAGCACGGCACTCATATGTACCAGAGTCGTCTAGGGTAAGGCTGGTGAGGTGAATGGTGCTGGTGGCATGTGTTATATATGTGGCATTTATATTGACACGCTCATCCTGTGCTCCGTCAAACAGCTGGGTGTATGTCTCATTGGGCTCTTGACCCTGTACTAACCACCACTGCACCTCAGGGATGGGATTCCCTATCACCTCACAATGTAGTTCTGCACTGTGATTGATAAATTTCATCTGAGAAAGGGGAGATTTGATGAAACCCGCTGAGCACCATTACCAGTCAGCCCAGCAAACCCATTTTTTGATGTGGTGGATTTAAAGCAAACCAGGTGATCATGGATTGATGATGAAATGGAATGATGCAAGAGGCAAGCATACAGGAAAGAGAAAGACAAAAAGTTAATGAAATGAATGATAGCAAGCACATAGAAGAAAAAAAAAAAAAAAAAAAAAAAAAAAAAAAAAAAAAACCCATCACACCCAATCATTTTGAGAATGAATTTTACCATTTTTAGAACTAATAATTTAAGATAAGCATCAGAAATGCAACACAAATGACTATGACTATGATAACTCTGCAAACGGTGTCCTGCTACACTTAATACAAAGTCTTTGGTTATTCATTTTTGCAGCTGGAAATTGTCAACTGCTACAAACATCTATACAACCACACAAACTCATATAAAATGATATATACACTTGTGATTTGCCCACACATTGTTTTCTACACCCAAATATGACCATATTTGGTCACAAAAGACTGAGCATGTCTGCAGAGGCAAACATGCCTGAACAATAATTTATTACTTATTTGTTCTCTGAGAGCAAATCATTTTCGCTGTATTGTTCAAGCAGCCTTTCACTGCAGACCCAAACATCACATTCAGGTGATCTATATACACATTTTTAAAAAAATGCCTTTGTAACCAACCTGACCCCCTTTCAGGTTAAGCTATAGAGCAGGAACTCAATGGTTTGTAACCTTACTAGTAGGACTGGTTGATTTTAAATACATTTTCCTCTTTACCAAAAAAAAAAAAAAAAAAAAAAAAAAAAAAAAAAAAAAAAAAAAAAAAAAGATGAGGCTGATAAAGGTCGAGGGTGTACAGAGCATTGAGCTGACTGTTCCAGTATTGTTCAAAGTTTGGTGCTTGTGTTAACTAGGTGGATGTTTTTAGTTCATATTATCATTGAAGTCTTTGTGTACAGAACAACTGAACATGGAATCCACAGAAGTCTCATGGACATTTTTTTTCCCGACCAACAGACAAGTACATAGCAAAAGCAGTAAATGTAATGATCATTCAGTCAAAAACTGGTCACATTTTAAGGTCTTAGTATTTATAAAAAAAAAAAAAAAAAAAAAAAAAAAAAAAAAAAAAAAAAAAAAAAAAACCGAGAGTTCTTGGACTTAAATACGACAGGATCAGCCAGACCAGTTTTAGGGCATCGTCTTTGGTTAGAGCCTATTAAAAATGTAAGTAGCATAGTGTGACCACATTCCTGAGAAGGGTCACTGAGGGAGACAAAGAAGAAGAATTTTTTTTTTCCCCCCTCTGCCACCTTTATTAAAAAAAAAAATAAAAATAAAAAAATAAAGGGCAAAGCAGCCCTTTGACCCTGCCATTTGTCTCTTTTTTGCGGTGGGTGTACTGAATGTTATATTCCATTGAAACATGATTTTTGTAAATGAAAAAAGTTGCAAAATCCTGTAAGGCAGCAACTCACTTTGTCCCTAGTTAGAATAGCTTCCCCATTAGTGAGCGTCGTCCTTCAGGGCACATGCTTTGTGGAAGGTCAAAATTAAATACAGTGCCTACCTTTGTTTGAGGTTTAATTACATGTATGTGTAGGCTAACTTCCACAGTGCAAGTTACTACCTGCAACCCTGTGCTCTATAACATGAGAGCCAGCTTGTTGTCCTTGCAGCAGTTTGACAGTTCAAATTTCCTCTGTCAAATGTCAGAATTTGACATTTAAATATATTCAATGACACCAGTGACTGGAAATAAACAGCTCTCTTGCATTATAAGAGTAAATAAAGCAATGCTTTACTTATATCTATGGGTGTGTGTGCGCTTCAATAGAAACTCTTTCAGTCAACCAGCTGATTGCAGCAACTCGGGCAGAAATGTTATCAACCTTTTGAAAGGTCACGTTTAAGGAGTTCGAAAAGATAAAGCTTTTCACAACGTTAGACTTCCCAAGCCACGTTCAGGGACTAAAAATATATATTGACATTAACACAAGTAAACCTTAATGCATTACCTTAAAATAATGGCATTTCAACCGATAAAAGTAGGACAGTTTCAAACAAAACAAAAAAAAGCATGGTTTGTTTGTAGTTTTCAGACTCCAGAAGAAGTAGGTTGTGATTAAGCATTTGTTTACATGAAAATGGGACCATGTTAACAATGTCTTCAGAAATAATTGTGGAATGCAAGTGTAAAATGTATTCATATGAAATAAACATTTGAGTCTGACTTGTCAGTCAGAATATAACTTGTCCACTGTAATCATTAAAAGTAGACTGGCACAGATTTGGCACACGCCCAGCACAAATGCTTAGACTGAAAGCTTTTTTTCATTAATAATTTTAATGAAAGCAGGTTAAGCAGATTGAGTCTGAAAATGGTGGCCAATAAATAAAAAAAAAGTGAGTCCATGTCCACATTGTGACCAATTACTTAAAAAGAGAAAACGTAGGCACCTTGTACACAAAAAAAGCGTTTAGGATTGCTTCTTGTCCACACGAGACAACATCATCTTCATAGCCTACATTTCCAGTCAAAGTTAACCTTTAGTTCTAGCTTAAACCTGAGGGGGAACCAATTTTAGTCTCAATCTACTTTAGACCCGTTTTTAACAAAGCAGAAGAAACGAGCAGCATGAGGGCAGATACACACATTTAACTCGGTGCAAAATCACAATACAGTCTTCCTGTTTGCATCTACCCATCATCCAGAAAATGGCTTCAATAAACCAAAAGGGAGGGGGGGATATATGAATATCAGATACATTTATTAAATAATGTGAAAGTGGTAATCTAAAGAAAGAAAATAACTACTGACTGGTGTCTGATTTAAAAACTAGTAGACAAGCGCAGCATGACGTTTTGCGACAGGCTTTATGTGACCAGAAAGCTTTTGGTCTTTATATACACATTATATTTGATTATTTTTCACTTGTGTTAGTTGATCAACATCAGGGTTAACTACAGACCCAACTAGGCAGTGGAGATGACGTCGAAACGCATGACCCTTGACTAATTATTAAACCGTTAAAATGCAGACTCGTGATTACTCACAGAACCAACGGAGCATGTCATTTCGCGTTACAAAGGCTTTCTAAAAAAAAAAAAAAAAAAAAAAAAAAAAAAAAAAAAAAAAAAAAAAAAAACACGAAAGGCTTACTAAGGAATGTAACACTTTATAAAAAGGGAAAAAGGAAAAAAAGAAATTAGTCAAGAGTGATGAAAATTGATGTCACACATTAAGCAATTCCCCGTCGATTTTACAATACATTAACATTCGCTCTCACGTGACAGAAGAGTTCGTTTATATATAAAAATAAAAGTAGTAAAACCGTCAGAAAAAGGGGAATAAAGGGTTTCTGTAAACGGTACACGGTACTCTGGATAAAGCTGCCCAGCAGCAGCCATGAACGGCCCCGGCGAGCTTCAGGACCGCAAATTAGCTAAATGTGTCGTTAGCTGTAATATTACGCCGAACAAGCAGCCTCAACGTCAACATTTACTGTCCAAGCATTCAAGTCAATGTACGACATTATATACACACACAACCGTAAAAAGTTCACAATATACATCAGGTCGAAAGCCTTTGAAGGAGTATGAAAAAACAAACAAACAAAAAAAAAAAAAAACATGTTCGTTCTCGGGGCAAAGTCTACATCGACAAACATGGCTGACACGATCCTTACCTGTGGACGCGTTGGTTCGCGAACAGCACAATAACAGGGCGCTGACAGCCCATAATAACTTCATGGTTTACTGTTAGAGATCTGTAAAGAAAATGAATGCAGCCGTAACGACGTCCGACTAAATCTTCTACCCTTTCTCGCGACCTTCCAGCGAGATGGAGAAGCTAAATGCTCGACAATGAGCCGTTGCTGTCCCTCGTCCTCTACATGCACGTCCCGCACACGCCCTTATCGGCACGTACACATGACGCAACATGTATGGGCGTGGTCACGTTGAACGTTTTGTTTTTACTTTAACAAATGACTGATTTTATATATACATAAACACACTATCTATCTATCTATCTATCTATCTATCTATCTATCTATCTATCTATCTATCTATCTATCTATCTATCTATCTATCTATCTATCTATCTATCTATCTATCTATCCATATATATATATATACATACATACATACACACAGATTTTATATATATAATCTGAAATATAGTAAGGCTGGAAATTCTAATGTCACAGAGTAAATGATGAGAAGGGAAAAAAAAAAGCCATGGTCAATTTTTTGTTAAATATTCCCAAGGAAAGTGTGGGAGTGTTGATTCCCCAGACCACAATCCTAGTCTAAAAAATTTTATTTGTGATCATCATCCACATATTTTCAGAGTTTTCAAAATCTGTAACTGGAAAAAAAAAGGTGCCAAACTGTTAAAAGAAAATAATTCTGGCTTTTCACTTTTTTTTAAACAGTCATTAGATGGCTTATATATTTTCTCAAAAAACAAGTCCATTAAAAATTAATACAGCTACACCAGAAATTGAGCTACTATAGAAATTTTTACAATCCTAATACAATGAAGTACGTTGAGAGCTGGAGCAAACAAGTCCACAGTGATGTCACTACATACAGTACCAAAACATAAGTTAAAGTTTTCATACTGTCAGCTATGATAATTAAAAAGGTACACTTACTACCATGTCAAATGGAATATAATTCAACAATTTTACATTGTACAGCCCACCCCAAAGTCTCAACTCAAATGTATTCAATCATGTGTCCACCTATGTTCTAACAACAATCACCTTGGGTAAAAGCCTTAGAACCTTAAATCCCAGGGGACAACAAAGGGTACAATGAAGAGGAAATACACCCATAATGCTAAACAATAAAAGGAAGCAGAATGTAATTAGCTGATTGATTATATTTAGCACAAGAGTGCAGCAGTCAAGAGTTTCAAACAGATTTTGTTTACTATCTGCATGCCTTTGGACCTGCCATCACTTTGAAGGTACAAAATGACCTGAGAGCTATATTATGCATTGAAAACAATTCCAAAGTGTTCACTAATGGGTTTATTGTTCCCTGGTTGTTTTAAAGAGTCTATGAGGCATGAAAAAAAGAACATACTTTAGTCTGGAAAAAAACCCCAGACCAGCTAATGTCCTGCCTATGCATAAAAGTTTGCAAAAAGTTCACCACTTTTGTTTATTTGGTATTAGAAAAAAGTGACAAATCTTTTAAACCTTTGAACATTTGAAAATCTGATTTTTTTTTCAGTAATTAATGAAATCTACATGTCCCACAGACCAACCAAGTATGACATAAAACACTTCCCTCCCGTCCCTCAGTTATGCACACGTAAAATACATTTGTTTTAATAACTTTTACAACAGCAGTCTTTCAGTCCATTTCTATCAGTACTGTTGTGTTTGATTTTGCCTTTAAAGACATATATATGCATTCAAAACATTGTTTTGTATGAAATAAGTAATAACACCAAAAATATTTATTTTCACTTTTGGATCAGTTCATTTTTTACGTACATGACTGTATTCGAAATTATTAGTGTTTAAACTGGCAACTTAAGAAAATATAAAATTTATCTGTAAGTTAAAAAGCATAAACTTAATGAAATGTCTTTAACGTGGCAATGTGAATGCCTTATTTAAACTTGCAGATGTAATACAAATAGATCAGTCTTATTTACTAAAGGCTAAAAAAAAAAAAAAAAAAAAAAAAAAAAAAAGTAAACACGACTGCAATCTTAAACAGTTTCAAGTGCAAGCAATGGTACCCGTGTCGTGACAGGTAATTTTAAAATTGCAAGTGGATGCTGCAAATAATATGATTAAATACATTTTATCAATTTAATTTGAGACAAAAATCAAATATAATATTCTTGCAAACCACAGAGACTTTTAGTGCATACTTTAGCAGTGCATAGTAGTGCACTTTGAGTCACTCTGAGATATGAATGCTACTTATTAGAAAGAAAAAAAACTGCACATGGGCAAAATTGAGTTATCTTAAACAAGTCTACAAATGTTTAAAAAAAAAATTTAATTTTTTTTTTTTTTTTGCTGCTCCTAGTCTTCTAGCTTTGGATTCCTTTTTTTCTTCTTGTATGAGGTGCTTCAAGCAAATCGAGCCTCGTGAAGTTTCCATGCTTCTCCTCATCTTCCCTGACAGAAGCTGCACTTCAGGCCTCCACCCCTTCATTGTTCAGATTCCTGATGAAGGTGGAGTCAACTTGATGGGCAGAAATACATGAACACATGTATAACTTACCCCTGAATCAGGCCTGAGTGCTCCAGGCGAGATGCACTCAGGCCTCTGCCCTACTGCAGGGAGGGATTTAAGGTCACTGCTCTGAAGTGCAGCAGCCTTAGAGCTTTTAACAGCTTATATGGTGATAGGGACCAACACCATTTCTACGAGTTATCAGTTGAGTTCTCATTGCTGGTTGAACTTGAAGACTGAGGGGTAGAGGATGATGAAGAGGATGAAGAGGATGAAGAGGAGGAGGCAAAGTTCATCCCTGATAGTTCTGGAGGGTTGGTTGCTGTGTTTTGTCCACTCAAACTTTTCCTGCATACTGGACAAGTGTCATGCTGGAGAAAACAAATATGGCACCGTTTTAGTGGCACTACTGATGTTTAACCATCAACCATCTGTTTCAGATGGTCTCAGGTGAATAATTACAGCAAACAAAAAGAAACTGGAGTGGGTGCACCTTATACCTGTTCCAGCCAGGGGACTATGCAATCATTGTGGAACATGTGATTACATGGAAGCTGCCTCACATTTTCTCCAACACTGTAATCTTCTTTACACACTGGACATTCCAGGCCAGAAGCTGAAAGACAGGACAGGTTAAAATGAATTCACCATGCTCCAAAGCAGTAAAGAAAAGTACGTATACCTCTGATTTTATGCATTTATTTGTCATAAAATGTGTTCCAATCTTCATTTTAAGTCACAATAATAGACAAAAGTGTTGTGATTTAGCTGATACCAGATTATCTTAGATTATTGTCCCTTTATTGAACAAACATTTTAAACAATAATAAAATGAGTGCAAAAGAGAGATTTGTCTAAACTTGAAAAATTAGTAATTACGCTGCACAAGGCTGGAAAGGAAATGCAAAATAATACCAAAGCATTAAAATATCCATCAGTCTACAGTTAAGATGCTGAGTGTATAGATGCATATAGTTTAGTTACTATATATATATGCATATAGATGCATATAGTTTGGTTACTCTTCCAAGAAGTGTTTAGTCCAATGCCACCATGCAGAACCTCCAGAGTGGTAAAGAAAACCCCAGCAATATCACCTAAAGGCTCACAGACATCGGTGGAACTGGCAAACATCTCTGTTCACGAGCCTATCATCATGAAGTCTTTGGACTGGCATGAGCTGCTGCTCTCCAAATAACATACATTCAAATTAAAAAAGAAAATTGTGCCAGTAGCTTGGCAAAGTGGCCCTCCACAATCTGCTACACTACTGAGAAAATATTTTGTTGTCTGATCAAACAATTGTTGAATCGCTTGGGAAGAATACTCAGGAATGTGTTGCAGAAAGTATACAGCTTACCAACATGTAGTGTGCAGATCTAAAACAGAACTACACTGTTCTGAAACTACACTGAAAGCACTTGTCTGAACTCATTTCTGCCAAAAGGAGGTTTGACCAGCTTTCAACTCCAAGGGTTCACTTACTGCTTTCACCAGCACTGCGAATTAATGATTAATGGCTCATGATAAGTTATAACTTTTTGTGTTTAAGCACATTATATTTATCCATTATTGTGACTTAGTAAAAGTGTAGCAAATTAATGCAGAAGACAAGATAATTACTCCTCCTGTGGGTTTTAATTTAGAATAGTTATGCATATTTCTAGACTATCACCAGCATAAGAATAATTATTTATCCGTGCAGGTATAAAATCTTGGATCAACTTCTTTTACTTTTAAAAGTAAAATGCAGATAAAGCTGAAAAACCAGCCACACTAAAGCTTTTAACTTACCAACATGTTCATCTGTAATTTGTACGGTGGGAAGACTTTTTATTTTATCCCTATCAGCAGGCGGAGGCCCCGTGTTCTCAAATTGATTTAATAACTAAAAGGTTAGAAAAGGGAAAAAAAAAAAAAAAGAAATATAGAAAAAAGCAGAAAATATATTTTATGCACTGATAAATTGCTTAAACAATAGATAAAATCCTTAATCTAATCAATGCAAAACATTTATTCATTCATTTTTTTCTCCATGTTGCAACATTTCTTTAAACTACCTGTGTTATAATAGCATCGAGTCCGTTAGCACCCCAGGCGTAGTCCATGGGATTTGAGTGAAGAACACCCCTTTAAAAAAAGATGAGACATTACAAAAACATCAAGCACATTTTGTTGTGGGTTTTGTTGGTTGATTAAACCTCCATTACACTTACTCACCAGGGTCCAACACCAATATTTGGCATTGCTGTAGGTGCAATTATTCCATTCACTAACTGCTGAATAATTCTACAAAAAAAGCATAAAAAGTAATTTAGACTCTTGTAAGAAAACATTGTGGAGCTATTAAGTTAATTGAAAACAGAGTGTGTGACAAAACAAGTACGAACTCAACTTCAGTCATCATGTGTACATCTTACCCTTCTAAAGTAGGGACTCCCTCGTGCCTCCCTGGCTGTCGCCTTGAACTGTGGCGGCTTCTAGGCTGTCTGGGGCCATATCGTTGACGTGATGTGGTTTCCCTTTCTCGTCGGTTTTCAGCATCTCGGTTGTCTTCTGTTCCAAGTCCAGCACCAAAGTCGAAGCTATCATCAAAGACACTGAAGGAAAATTGACCATAGCCTGAAGGGAATGTAAATAAGTGCTGGTCCACATTCTGGGAAAGAAACACATACAAAGAGAGACTAATAAGCCAGCTGTAAAAATATTAAAACCTCTGATTTCTCTGCATACCCTCAAATATTCAAACTCAACACAACACTGCTAGAATGTTAAATAATCACTTTAATATGTCCAAACTAAAGCCAACAGAAAAATTATAGATTACCAAACGTAAGAATGACACTCTTTTCCAAACAGCCCAGTGACTCAATGTAAATATAGCAGAGATCAAGACTACAGCTTCAAAAGCAGAAGTGGATAGCAACTTCCATCTTTCATAGTTGAAAATCAGCAAAAATCTCAGACGAAACAGTTTTATGAAATGATGACTTTTACAGAACAGCGAGCATTAAGCCACAGGGGTGCAGAGCAGACAGAGGTGCTGTGACAGGGAGGATCTGAGTAAAGATCAGGTTAAAACCTCAAATGGTTGCTGGTTCTGGGGCCCGCTGGAGATGGTAGACATGGAGCCATTGTCAGCACTAAAAATGAGAAAATATTGACAATTATATACTGATTTTGAATTAAAAACAAAATTTTCATTATGTCTAAAATATTTAAATATTTCACACAATATCAAATTTCAGTTTCGGTTTTCACACCCCGACCTAGTAATTCACATGTAAAGTACAGCTTGTGATCTCAATTTTATTAATTCCTTTTGTATATACATGGCAATAAATATATTAATATACAAAAGAGTTAACGTTTAGCTGACTCAAAACATCAATAGACCATAGCAGTACTTATGACTATGACTAGAGCCCATTGTTGTTATTTTAAATTTTGTCTTTTGGAATCAACTCCAAATGAAACTGAGGAACATACACAATTGAGCACAAGCAGTCAGATTTAGGAAAAAAAACAAACAACAAAACACATGCCATTTACTCTACAGTTAAACAGAGTAAAATCAAATGTAATGTGTCAAAGCTGACTCTTATAAAACTGATTACAACCTGTGCACAGATACTTGTGCTGAGTGTGCACAGGTTCAAATAGCTGAGTTTTACAGAGGCCTTTATTCTAAATGTCAGCTGCTGTGGGCTGTTGAGGGTCTAAAAAGATGAACAATTACCCGAAGAAGCTAAATCAAGTTAAAACACAAAGCATTTTGTTGCAAAATTTCCACATTAAACACACCTTCTCTCTTCCAGCAGCTCCTCAATAAACCCAGAGTCACATCTTGGACACGTATACTCCTATAAACAACAACGACAAAAAAAAATATATATATCTATATATGAGAACCAAAACAGAGGATTGATCCTTAGTTCAGGCTGTAGGTTAGAATAAAACTAATTCTGATTCTAATAAATTTAATGCAGTTTTTCCAAGTGGGCAATGTGCTCTGGCTGTAGAGTTGACTTTAGTGTTTGAAAACTACTAGCAAAATATTCCCACACCAAAACACACAAACAAACCCCACTGACTACAATGATAATTGTTGTTCTGAGGATTTATGGTGACAAATAGACATGTTTCCATTAGCGTGGATTCAGGGTAAACCTGCCAGACAGGAACCTTGAACAGGGCTGACCCCGTCTTCTGCCCCTTGAGCCGGTGTGTATCCATCACACTGTAGTGCCCCACAAAAACCACTGACTGAACAAATGACACTGCTGACCATGTGATGGAGGTTTCCAAATGGCCAACAGCACAAAAGGAGACAAAAAAGAAGAATACAGCAAAATAAGAAAGAGAAGGAGAAACAAGTAAATAAGGGATGAAACTTGCATTTTTGTTTGCTTGGACCTCTTCACTGGCATGAGTGATACCATCAATATAGTTCCTGTAGACCAATCTGACTACCTCTCCTACTACAGGAATGTTTTTTTTTTACCTGCAAAAGGTTTCTGGAGGCCGCTTTTGCAGGGCCGTTCCTGGTAATAGAGACATGCATCAACAATCGGCCCCTGAAAAAACTACCCGGAACCCCTACTAATGGGAATGCACCTAATGTGACGATTCTGCTGTAAAAACTAAAATGTTAAATTTCCCCACATATCCCACACAAACATACTTAACATTACTTATGAATAAATTAGCCTATAAATTAAACATTCTTTTTTTCTTTATTTTAACAACTGCCTGCATATATATTAATGGTTAGAACCACGCTTTGGTAAAATCTTTATCTATGACAGATATATGCATCTTAATCATACAGCAGATGTTAGTTGTTTTTTTTTTTTTTAAAGGTACAGTGGGAATGTTCTGTGTGAGTGTGCATGTCCTTCGCCAGTCTTCTTTGACAGTCTGCTCCAACATATTTTATTAACATTTGAATTCCTGATTCTGACAGAGGACTAAAAATCACCAATATGAAATATGAAAGGACAAGATTGATAGAAAGACAAAACAAAGAAGGGGGCAGTGTGTGTAGTGTGGCGATTGCTGTAGTATTTGTGTGATGTGTCTTAAGGCGCTTACACACTGGTGTTTCATAACATTTAAGTAAACGCAAGCCACCAATTTTACTTTATTGGCCTTCAGATCCTCCTATTTACATCCTATTAAATCCTGCAAACATGTGTCCTTACATACATGAAACCATCATTCTGGAACTGAAATGTGACTCCACATCATGTGTATGAAACGAGACGGAAGGGGTCCATCATGTTCATTTTGCTCATATTAATGAATTTAAAAAAAAACAGAGGAGAAGATACTGACTGCTTTCTTCATATTATTACTGTTCTTTTAACAGGAATTAATGTACGCGTGCACGCGCAATTGTGCAAGCGTGGCGCATGGACGAGAGCGTGACAATGTGTGTATGTGTGCACCACACTAATGTGTGGAGAAGTTGATCAGGAAGATTTGAACAGCGTAATTAAGACAGATTCAGTACAGTAAATAAAAACGTTGCTGCTCCTCCAGCTGGATGAGTCTGGGTCCTCCTCACCAGCTGCTGTTTCTTTGGTGAGTGGGTTTTAACGTCTCTGGAGCTCAGTGCTTATGACTATGATCAGGACACGTACAACATAATCAGAAAGTTGTTAACTTCTCACACTTCTCTCTGGGTTACGTAATGGGGGGGCTTACATACACAACCAGGCTCTCCTTTTTCACACCTTTTGTTCTACCTCGGAAGGAAGAAAAAAAAGAAGAGGTTATCAGATTTTACACCTTTCCAGAAAGCAGCTCTTAGACACAGGCGCTATTACAGGCAAAAGGGGGAAATGTTCCACAAAGAAATGCCAGTATGCAAGTGCCTTTTGTGGTGAATGGTGTTGCAGTAAAAAGGACAGACATGCGTGCGTGTTTGAGAGAGAGAGATGCATTCAGTTCTAGTATTTTTTAAATATGTGTTACATGCATATGTGTATGAACATGGATCCAAATATAACCATGCAAGCATGTTCTCATATATACACACTTGTACATATACATATACACACAGAGAAGGAGATACACATACCTGTAACTACACTCATAATGATGACAACAATAATAATAATAATAATAATAGTGACAGTAAAACAACAACAACCATAATGCTAATAATAATATTAACAATCCTAGTATCATTATTGCTGGTATTATAATTAGTAGTAGTACTACAATTACATGGTTAGTTTTTAACAACTGACAAAGCCGCTACCATCCTCCCTGGCCCAGAACGGAGACCAACCAAGAAGCACATGCAGCCCCTGAGCTAACACCCCCACAAGGGCTGCAACCCCATCAACAGGAGGCCCAGGACAGAACCCAAGGACCTATAGCTGCGACTAGGCAGCCCAATTCCAGATCTGCCCAGACCACAGTGCCCTGGTCCATGGCACTTACACCAAGAGCCACTGCCCAAACAGACCGTGCAACCCGGCCGCAGCAGCATCACTCACCAACAGATGAAAGGAGTAGAGGCAGCACGACCAACACCAGAAGGGCCAAGACAGCCACTAGCCACCATCCAACACAGCGGCCACAACAAACTAAGGGGCATAAGACAGCCGCATTGCTGCCCGCCGTCAGTCAAACTTACACTTAAGATACACATTTACTGGATAATAAATAAAAACACAGGTCCGGATCCGTATGTGGACAACTGACATCAGTCCTGACCTGATCAGTGAACAATATCACCACTGAACAAATACTGGCACTGGCTCAGATATAGATGCAGCTCTTTTCACAAATACTATTCACAACTCTAGAAAGATATGTTCTTTGTTATTTACACATTGATGAATAATAACAGAGTCAATCAAAGTCGTGTGGGTCTCTCATCCCTCCTCAATTCATGAGAAATATATTTCACTACTCATATAATCTCAAAATGATTCCTCGTTTGACTTATACAACTATTGTACAGTTGCATAACCCGACACCGTCAGAACAGGACATTACCAGAATCCTCCAGAAACCGACGGCTGGCGTTTGACGATGTAAAGATCAAGCATTCCCAAACGTGACAGATCATTCCAGCCTGTTAAAGGGTTGGCATGGTGTGTTTATGTGAACGGGAAAACAAGTAAATGTGGAAGACGCACAGCCAGCGCTGGAACACGCACACAAGTGAATGAGACAACCGTAAAAGCGACGAATACATACATATCGAGACAGTCTGGTGTTTCCGGTGCTTAATTAAAATGAAATAAATCGAGAATTCCCAGTAATCGTTAACACTAGAACGTCCAGGATTTTTGACTCCCCCTCCAGAGGCTAGAGCGCAGCCAAAAGGCTGCCTTGCTTAAACTGAATAATTCAGCAGCCTGCGATTAGCCACCTTTCATATTTAAATGCAGCAATACCTGCCTGATGGTCTGAATGAGGACTCTCCAACGGCCCATCTAGTCACATTCAATTATCAGATCAGGGTGGGGGAGGTTTTCTCCTTCAAAAGAGCCTCCAAGCTCAGACAAACTGAGACTCCCAGTTAGTCAACTCAAGATGGCTAAACGAGCTTGCACAGTCACATGTGGGAGCTGAGAAGGCAAAGAAGGACAACTATCTTCGGCGACAACCTGCCACACCTGGCAAAGGGAAAAGGGCAATGTGCCAGGTGAATTGTCACTGCAAGAACAATCATGCCACCGTGCGCTGTGTTGATTGCTACAAATATACTTGTGGCAAATGCAGAAAAGAGATTGTGTGGCAGTGCCATGTGTGTGCAGACAATGTAGTGGGTTGAACTTATCGCTGCACCCACATGATGCATAGATTTGCTTGTTTGTACATTTGTTTTGTACATTGTTTGTAAATTTCATTACAGTGTTATGCATATAAAGACGTATTGTTTGAGTCTTGTGCATGAACAATAAATCAAAGCGATGCATGGAAGTTTTCTGCTTCAAAAGAGCCTCCAAGCTGTGACAAACTTAGACTCCCAAATTTTACAACACCGAGCAGACTCTGAAGATGATCCTGGATCAACCACTGAGCCACCATGCCCCCCCATTTAGAAACAATCAGAATCTATTTGAAACATTTTAAATTTAGTTTCATGTTTTCAAAGTTGAACTACATTAGAAAGTTGAAATATGAAGGAACTGAAAGATCTGACAAAATGTCAAATGTCAAAAATGTTCCATTCACTTTCAATGGGACAGAAATTTCCCAAAAAGTTGAAAAGTTCTATAATATTAAAATTAAAAATAAAGAGGTGAAACAACATATATCTTTGCATAGATTTTTTTAAACTTCCTGGAAGTTTTCATTGTTCACATCTCAGAAATCTGATCACAAATGAGGAGACTTCACTGCCATCAGAAATTATGATTTATAATAATCGTTCTGTGCGTTCTGCACACGCACAGAACGAGTGGGGGCTGACAGGTTTGCTGCAATCTCCAATGTTTGGGGGGTCTCTCGCTGCGTCAAATCTTTCAACCCAGGCAGGTACATCACCGTTGACCAGCAGCTGTCAGGGGGTCGCGAGTGACCCTGGGGAACTTTTTTTTTCCGTACTAGAATAAAGTGTAATTGCAGATCGGGTCGGGTCGGGCCGGGCTTCTCTCTCGCTGACTTTTTCAAAAATAAAAATATGTTTACAAAAATATATACTAAAACGATGTGTGGTGATGTCGTGTGCCTCGTGGTCACATCACTTCTATTAAAAAATAAATAAAACAATAACAAAACTGGCGTTGCGGCTCCCGTTCCGTTATGTTTACCGTTGCCATGGAAACCCCTAAGCCATTTTTGGCTTTCGGGTTTGCTTCGGGGGAGGAAAGGAACCGCGAGTTGTTTTCTTTCTGCTAGGGGGAGGGTCACAGAAAATAGTTGAGAAGCACTGTCCTAATGGCTGTGTTCATGTGTAAACGACGTAGATGGGTGCTCGTTTGACATGCAAATGTTCACTGCTCCAGCCACTTGGCTGCCCCCGCGACGATGCAGGTAGAAAAGCCACATGGCTGTGCCGTTGACGTTCTAGTGTTAAACGACCTGACGGTCATGCTACGCATTCCAAACTACAGGATCAACGCTTAACTACTGAACGGGACGTGGTCGGAAATCGGTTCAAATAAGTGTCCGACGTGTTGGTGTAGTGACCGGGTTGTATTGTTATTCTGGCTGGGGAAAAAAACAACCTTACTGGATAACGTTACGGAACCATGTTGGAGTGAGCTAAAGTGCTAGCCTGCTAACAATTGTCCCGCTGTTAGGGCTGTGTTTATTAAAGTAAGAACAACCCTGGTGTATGTTTCTTGTTTTCGGAAGCAGTCTCCTATATTTTCCGTTAACTATACTTACAGGAAGCCGCGGACTAATCTCCGCTGAACATCTGTGACAGAAGAACCGGCTGGGCCATGGGGGAGCTTCTGCCATCTTTAGCCTCTAAACAGGTAGCGGAAAGGAAAGACTACGGAGACGCGCGAGGGACAATGTCTACCCCGACCTGCCGATCACGTGATTGGACAATTTCTTTTTATGGGCTTTACATAATAATAATAATAATAATAATAATAATAATAATAATAATAATAATAATAATAATAATAATAACAAAACTGTTTTCTATATAATAATGCAGATATAGTTTTGTACAGATATAGTTTTGAACGGCACAGTCCTAGAACGTGTAATAAATTGAAAATAACATTACTTTGGTGGCTCTGAGGTTCAAAAGACAGTTTTTAGCTAAACAAAATATGGGGTTGAAATGCATTGTAAAAATGTAAATAGATTTAATTTATGGTTTTATGATATGAGTTTAGATATGAGAATGCCGACATCAACAACAGCTCTCTACTTAACTACAGAGAGCTGAATAATTCATATGTCCTAAATTGTAGAACGTCACTGCCCACTGTAACTTGAAAAATGTGGCCACCAGATGGCGCTGTTATACATCTAGTGTGACGTTCGAGTTATAACAGCGGCCAGGGTCTGAAGGAACATTCGTTATCCATCAATGTATTATCGTTACCCGCTTTTTCTTATTCAGGGTCAGTGAGATCTGCTGGCGCCTATACCACCTTGGTTCAGGGATACATACCGGGCAGGTTCCCAGTTAATTGCAACATGTAGGGCAACTGTAGAACCACCCCCCCCCCCCCCCCCTTTCCCAAACAACCACACATTCACTCCTATGGGCAATTTAGACTCACCAATCAACCTGACATATATGTTTTTGGGCTGGGGAAGAAAGCCAGAGTGCCCTAGCAAACTCCATACTCCAAACTTGGTACGACAAACCTCCATCATGCTGCCCCATCTATCTATCTATCTATCTATCTATCTATCTATCTATCTATCTATCTATCTATCTATCTATCTATCTATCTATCTATCTATCTATCTATCTATCTATCTATCTATCTATCTATCTATCTATCTATCTATCTATCTATCTATCTATCTATCTATCTATCTATCTATCTATCTATCTATCTATCTATCTATCTATCTATCTATCTATCTATCTATCTATCTATCTATCTATCTATCTATCTATCTATCTATCTATCTATCTATCTATCTATCTATCTATCTATCTATGTCAGTAATGTAATTAATTTTTCCATACAGGTTCATTTTATAGCCCTTTTCCTTCTCACATGCAAACCAGAGGTGTGTTTTTGCAATCTGGCATCACTCAAGATTTATTTAGTCATATGTTACTTTTCCATTGGATTCCTGTCAACAACCTTATGAGTCCAGCAGGCATCAGTCAGCGGTTGTCTAGCATCTGTTTTGGAACAACACATCTTGTCAAAAGTGAATTTGTATTTTGTCCTTGAGTATTTGCCAGGAGTGTCTGGAATCCTTTTTATCAAAATTCAAAACTGAGACAATAAATAAGAAGCTTCTCACATGGGGGGAAAAAAAAGTTTTAGACATTTCAGACAAATGCCACCAAATTCTTGGTGGTGTCTTTCTGGTAGGTCTGAGATATCGATCAAGGTCATAGAGATCACTTAGTTACCAAAGCCTTAAAAAAAATGTGAAATTTTGAAATATTTGGCAATAAAGGTCTCTTCCCCACAGGTATCATTATTGAAATGTCCCAAACTGCAGGCTGACAGATATAAACATGTCATACAAGTCTGAGATGTATTGTGTGCTGGCAGTACATTAAGTCATCAGATTTTGAATCAGCCAGTTACATTTTTCTGCTTTTCTTGCCTTATTCTGAAACATTTATTTCTATGTTTTTAAGGAAAGTTGTAACTTATAAGGATGATTTCCAGAAAAATTGAAAAGTTTTGAAAATTTTTTTGTAATGCAACAAAAACCTGCCTTGGTATAAAATGGTATAAGATGGTATTAAAAAAAATGCTTTTTTATACCATCTAAAAACAAGTGGTAGGAATTGCTGCAGTTTTGCAAAAACTATCTGTGACCATTCTTGCTGTATGCAAGACTTCACCTTCCAAAATTCAACCACAAAGTCAAATACATCATGCGCGTTCCCATCGGTCTTCCCCTTGTTAAATGCACTTTCAGGAAACTTTTTTCTGATATGTTGAGTTACATTGTTTCCTAACATAATCTTCTGTCTGCATGACGGTACTGATGATTTCTCTCATTCAGTGTCACCAAGAGACTTGAAAATCAGAAGGATCAAACCATGGTTTTGGCCTTGGGCTTCACACAGATTTCCTCACATTGGCGTAATCTTTTAAAAGTATAATGATCTGTGTAAATTGAAAGATTTATACCCAATCCTGACACTCTCACTTGCCACAAATGAATCTGCTTATTGTTGAATCTTTCCAAATATTACTTATATTTTCTACAAGTTTTTATTGTGTTGTTTGCACAACTAAATATTATCAAATATTTCATGTCTATTTACATTCTCCAAATGCAGTGAAGCTGACCAATGATCCCTGGTAATGATGTTTTGGTTTAAACAAAGAAATTACAGACTGTCGTGTTTGTTACACCTTTAAACATTTTTAGAAATAGGCTTTGTATGAAGATTTACTGTTTGGATGCAGTTTTTCATTAAAAACACTGGACAAATACAACCACAGCTGTGTGGATTACATGTACTGTGTGTAATAGAAAAAATATTTCTATTATGTCTCTTTCATGGAACATGTAATTCACTTCTTCGTCAGTATGAAAAGGCTCCATGTTTGCACTAATCAGCGCTCACAGTGTAACTTAGTCAGGGTCTTATGTGTTCTCTATTCAGGTGTTGTGTCTGATCCGGCCTTGTGGGAGCTGGAAAGATGTGGCTGTCCCATGGACTGAGATTAGAGAGGGTTTGATAGCACTGAAGTCTGCTATGTCTGCCGCTCCCTACATCCAGTGTATCCCAGCCATCGCAGATGAATGCTCATTGTAGCAATGCAGTCTGGGGGGCGAGTAACTGTTGGTTAAAGGGAGGTCATGTGAGCAGCAGAAAACAACTCGGCCAGACTGAAAGAGCTTCTAAATCATTTTAGTCGGTATTAAACTAGATTTGGGTGATGTTGCCTGAAAAGGTGTTTTATTTAACAAATGCACCACAGCACATTTTTACAATAATAAATTATTTTTTTATACGCCAAGTGCATAAATACAAAACATAACATTTCTCATTATTGTCAGACCTACTTTTTTTTTTTTATAGTTTAGTTTCTGTTCAACTCTAAATGCCAATAAAGTGTTGCAGTCAAGGCAGCAGACAGATATTCTGCAAGGGACACTGCTGCTTTTGTCACTCCAGAGTTTTTCCAGACACTCCAGCCAGGATTGCCCCACAATGTCCCTCTGGGCCCCGAATCACACTGACATATATAGATAAACACACACACACACACACACACACACACACACACACACACACACACACACACACACACACACACACACACACACACACACACACACACACACATGCTCAGCAATAACAGCCGCCTGCTGGAACTTCCTGGGCCTCTTAGTCATGCGTCACTTGTTTTCAGTCCCACCCATTGAAGACTCTCCCTCCCTCCAGACACACTCTGTCTGAGGCCATGTGTCACAAGACCTGTGCATCAGACACCAACAGACACATACGCACACATGCACACACACACACATGCACATATTGTAAGATCTCTGCTCAAACAGCAAGAGGACATGAGAAGATCAACATTAGTGAAGGTCAAAGCTGTCCTTAAAAAAATAAACTCAACATATCTATGAAGATGTATATACTAATTTCCGAATCACAGCAGGTATCTTTTCTCTACAATGTTTTTCCACTCTACTTGTGTTCCAGTACAAAAATCCCATGGTACAGCATTGGTACATAAATGTTTTGGATTACATCACTGAGCAGCTAACAAAATATAAATGTTGCTAGAGGAACATATGTGTACAATTATCAACCTAGATTCAGCCGCCTTTGTTGTAGTGGTGAGTCTGTGGTTACGCACTGCAGATGTTTCAAGGGAGTCTGACTTTATCTGCTTTCATTGTTTTATTGGATCTGAGCAATTGGCCTTACTGTCAAGATACATTAGAATATTAAAATGAATTTTTATATATATATATATATATATATATATATATATATATATATATATATATATATATATTGCTCTTTGCTTTTCTGTCAAAACTGTACACAGTTTATTTGTTTTCTTTATAGTTTAACATTTTTCAGGCATCTTCTTCGACTTGAAAAGCCCACCATAACAACATGAGTGGGTCCTAAATCATATTCTGAACTTTCCAAAGAAAATATGCGCAGTGATCTCCACTTTGGCCCTGTGATAGTCTGCGACCTGTCCAGGGTGGACCCCTGTCTCTCGCCTGTAATGGGCTGGGATAGGCTCCAGCAGACCCCTGTCCCCCTGTATAGGATCAAATGGGTATAGAAAATGGTAATATGGTAATGGTAGTAAAACCATCCAGAGTAATTCAACCGTTACAGTAGGAAATACTGACCCATCAAAGTGCAAGTTAAAGCCAAGTGGCAACCTTCGGTTTTCTGTTTTGAAGCATCTGTGGAAGTAAAAGATCACACAGTCCTTCAAATGATCACTCAGGGATGGCTTCTAAACTGGGTCCATTTCCATTGACCACCATGTTAAAACATGCAACTTTGCAGCAGAAATAAACATACTTACAGCCTGCTGCAGACTTTTATTTTGGCCACCATAGCTAGATTTCACTCCCATGACTATTGCATAAGGGTTCAATTGTATGTACTTCATCAGTGAAAATTATATTATACCACAAATGTATGCATAATTGCATCAGTTTGTATACACCATACTTCTGGTGAAATAGCTTTCAGTAAACTCCAGTAGAGTGTTTTGCTATTTTAAAGGTAATATAACTTTATGCGATGTAATTTTAGTGTAATTGGTTTCTGTTGTAATTGCTCTGGGTTGGCCCGGAACAGTCTGTTGGCAAAGGTGATTAAGTCCTTTCATTTTATAATTTTTTTTTAAGGTTGGGATTCAAACCTGAGGGCCTGCATGAGGGTGATAGCCTCTGTTTATGGTGCGTCTGCTCAGTCCACATAGCTAACTGGGGCTCCATCAAACCTGTTGGTTTTAGCTCAGCCTATACTAAACTGTGATGTAAACTAACAGTACTTTACATTCATCTCAATCAAATCCATCTGTTCGTCCTCATTTCAGATGTCACTACCAAAAATACATCTGAAACATGGACTGGGCACATTTGAAACAAGAACTACCAGATGCAAAGATTTAGAATTGCCCCCGTGTCCAACTGCACTGTGTTTGCAGAGTTCGCAGGTTGACCATGAGACATTATTCCTCCAGTGTGTACTGGTTCTGCCACGGCACCACTTCCCAGTTGCACATGTCCAAACCACCTCCCAAGGGAAGCCTCCAGAAGGCACCTTAACTAGATGCCTGAACCACCCCAACTGGCTACACCCAATGTGAAGGAACAACAAGTCTACTCCGAGTCCCTCCCAGATGTCTGAGCTTCTCACCCTATGTTTAAGTGAGACTCCCTCACCCTGTGGAGAAAGCTCATTTCAGCAACTTGTACCCATAATCTTATTCTTTCGGTTGGTGCCCAGAGTTCAAGCCCATAGGTAAAGGCGGGAACGTAAAATGGCTGGTAAACAGAGGGCTTTGCTTACTGGACCAACTCTTTCTTCACCACGACAGAACAGTTAACGTTTGCATTACTGCAGACACCGCCCACATCCGCCTGGCAATCTCTTGATCCATTTTCCCGTCACTCATGAACAAGACCCTAAGACACGTGAACTGTTGGGATAATATGGAACTTTAAGTTATTTATGCTAAGAAAGAGATACACCCTTGAGAGCTTTGTTAGTCAGAAAAAGAATTTCTTTTTTTAATTTAACTGGAAGCCGATGAAGGGATCATGTCTTTCATGATCATATGTGTCATGATCCCTTCTTTGGCTAATCCTCATCCGAATTATCACTGTCCCATTTTGGATCACCTGGATGCTCTTCAGAGTAACCTTAGGACATACTACTAACAACAAAATGCCAAAAATAAACTTTTTTTTTCTGCTGCACTGAGAGATTGGACTTTCCCTATGTTTACAATGTTAAAAATGTGGACGCAACAGTTCCAGAATTGTTTTTATGTGTCAAAGATGTCAAAGTAAAACCACCCAGAGTGATTAAATGACAAGACAGTTTATTTCTGAAGTGCTCCAGTCTAAAACAACAACTTCAGTCTTATCTGAGTTTAGTAGCAGGAAATAAGCAATCATTTGGGTCTTTATGTCATTAAGACGTGTATGCAATTCATGGCTCAATGTTAGCTGTCTAGCAATGGACGGTATGCATTGCAAGCTAATAATAACAGTAATGGTAATAGACAGCACAGAGTGAAACATATACCAGTACAGAGCCCTGTGGAACCCTGTGACCAGTTCTGGTGTATGCTATCTACCGAAATCAAATGAGATTCAGTTAAACGTCTGCAGTACTACTTCATTCGTTTGACAGTCTGGGTGTGGTTATGCTTTCATTGGTACAAAGGGTGTTGTTGGAATATTTATTGTAGATACAATATTTACAATGCGAATGTAGACATGTTGAAGTAACTCCATAGCAAACTGTATATTTTATACTACTAAATTCGAGACCATGCAAAAATTGGTGTTCCTAACAATATGCATTGGGTCAGTTAGTCTAAAACTGTCAGTTTACAGGACAAGCAGCTCTGTTCTGTGGGGATAAGATACCACACGGGCCTCCTGATTTTCTTTTTGGTTAACCAACCTACTAGCATAAGATCTAATGCTTACTGTTATTACATTTGTTTTAGTGGCACTTGTATCGGGCCAGCTGAAACAAGTTGTTGATAATGAGTGGACTGTTCTACCCCCTCTTATTTATGCTAAATGCGTAGGCGATACCGAAACACATGACGACAAGAAGAATGCAATAAATGTAATTTTCCATGATAATCAACATGTTTTCCATGATAAACAAGCAGGTATCTGGCCAAAGCTTATAAAAGAGGCATTTCTGTTTTCTTTCAATATAAGTGCCAAGAAGCGCTTAAGTGAAATTATCCCCATGGTCTGGTAATACGCCAAACCTCAAACTGCACAATTGGACTCTATTTGGGTCACATTTAGGAGCTAAGTGTGGCTCAGTTATTGCACCTCATTGACTTCTTCAATTATGTGGCTTTCAGCATGAACTCAAACCCAACTGAATTAATTACCATTTCGGTCCGAAAGGCAGAGGGACAGCAATGGCAAATTTTCCCAAAACTCACAGGTTCCCAAACACCTTACCTGAGAAAACATTCAGAATAGTTATCAATATTCTATAAATATCTAGGATTGTGTTCTCAGTAGTCCAGAGCTTCCTCTTCTTACACGTGAATGGACCAGACCACACACAGGGGCCATCTCTCAAAGGGTCATTATGAGGAAATGAAACAACTCAAGGAGAATAATTGGGGACAATTAGAATTTTGCACAACTTCCTATTGCTGCTGATTAGAAGTTGAGTACCCAGTACTGACAAACACTGCAGTAAACATGCCTAGAGTTTCCACCGTTGCTTAAAGTACTAAAAATGTAATGTGGCGAATCCCACTGCAAAATATGAATCAGCAAATTAATTAGTGTTTTTCCTGTTTTTTTGTAGTTTTTTTTTTTTTAAGAACAAAGTCTTATTCCTGACATCCACCCCAAAGTTTTGAAAGCATGGACTTTCCTCAGATCCGCTCTGTAACAACACGTCTACTCAACATTACCTCAGACAAACGATCATGAACATTTCCGAGAAAACCATGACATATCATATGTGACAGTATGAGCTATAAGAGTGAAGTGAGGTCTGTTGTGTAATGATCTATTGTCAAAAGTAAAATATAGAGCACATGTGGGAAATTAAAGGGCTTGCTGCATAACATAGCAACTCTGGGAAATAATGCCTAGAGGGAGATGTATCGTGATGGAGTGACGGATCTGATATCTATTAGTTTCAGCTGTGCGATGGAGCTGTTTACAATCCAGTGGCGCGATCCAGGGAGTGGGTGGTCTCTAAAACACTCCACAGTGCTTAGTTTCATCACAACATCATCTCAGATCTAAATGTTGGCTGTTAACTTACTGGAAGTAGCACGGCAAGTTAGAGGAAATGATTCCATGTGGACGTCACTGAGAGAGAAGCTTGACATATCAGAGCAGGACGATTACGCATCCCCGAAAAAAACAGCGTGGGCATCGCATCAGAGCCCCATGTGTTCCCAGGGATGTAAACCTCTCAGCCAGAGGTAGTGATGTAATGTGTGCCGCTGATCCCGTAGTCACCACAGGTGAGCTCCAGCGGGAGAGGTGCATTCATAATCACACCCACACATACACACACAAATACACAATCATAAAACCACATGGGCCATTTCTATTGCGGAAAGGAGCCACAAATCTTTCTGGACCTGCCAGAACTGAAAAAAAAGAAAAGAAAAGAAAAGAAAAGAAACGATATGAGGAGCAAAGTAGGCAGAAAATTCCTGAGGTCTCACGCTAAATGTAATTAGAATAGCTCTGAAATGGCTCAGATTTACTCCGTGGTCATGTTACTACTGCTGGTGTGGCAAAGCCATATCAGTCAGAGAGCTGTGCTACTAATGCATAGGCTGTACCTGGTGAAGGTTTTACACTCAGAATGACAGCAGCAAACAGGATCGTATTTGATTTGAGCAACATGTTCTTGAGAAGATGGTTTGTACCATCAAACAACTCTTATCTTTCTTGTCTTTGTTTTTTTTTTTTTTTACTGGACCACCGCAGCCATTTCAACACATGCACCTCAAAGTGTGACAAATGCCGTCGTCCAGGGGATGTTTATTGCAAATTCCTGTGGAATTGTCACAACTTAAACTATGACATAAAGATGACTTTGGTGAGTTTACCTTGTGGAGCAAAGAAGAATTAATGGATGATGCGGACGTGAAAACAACTGTTTTCCAGATCAAATTGACAAAATGTCCTCCAGTGCTCACAGCAAGCTACTGTCATGACTGCATGGCATCAAACATCATCAACAGTCTTCAGTTATCATAACTCATCTAACAGATTAAAATACACGAAGACACATTCCAGAAAAATGCGTTGGCTTTTTTTTTTTCTATATTCTTTGTGTAAAGCAACAGCAACAAGAAATTGTTTTTTGCCCTGGTTCGAACTAACAAAAACATCTAATTCCCTTCCCTGTGTAATAAAAGGGTACTTGGACAGGAATATAAACATCTCCCTAAACTTGAACCAGATGCTGCCGCATGGCCGAGCGCAGGATTCAGAGGAGTGAGAGTTTTAGGCAGAAAAACAAGGGAGGTACTTTACACAGGAAAGTGAGTCAGTGCCCAAGCCTCAGCACTTCGAAACTATCATTCCTCAGCGCCGTCGCCTTCCATCCCCCTGACCCTCCACGTCTAATCCAGAGCAGTGGGATATCCCTGAGGAGACAGGAGAGCAAAGCTGCCCAGCCTGAATTTCATTCTCCGCCGTCTCACGCATGACGCCTGTTTGAGAGTCTACTCAGCCAGGACACGGACAGCGGAGGGTATCAGATTCCTGCGCACATAAACTGGCAGTCTGGATTGCTTCTGGCTTCAGATCCACCAGCATAAACCCCACTGCGAGCAGAAGCTTTTGGTGCAAGAATGATCTCACTTTACTGAAACTGAACCTTACAAACATTTACGTTTCATAAAAATGTGTGTCAGACAGTCGCAAAGTGCTGCATGTGTTGAAGGCGCTTAACGACAGAAACAAATTGACGAGTTTGGACAAGATAGGATTTTTAAAAGAACACCAAGAAGACGCTTTAATGCAAATCACAAACTTTATGATGATTTGAAAAGGCAGTACAAAAATACAAAACTATGTTGATACATTTATCATTTAAATTTCACAGTAGATACACAGGTAGGTACACAAGAGACTTATTTACAGAGGAATCATTAAAATGCTTCAATATACACTACAAGGGCTAAGTAAAGTATCCAGGCATCTGCTTTGAGTTTAGAAGATTTAACTGTATAACATTTTATTACATTTGCGTGGATATGCGTAGGTTTTCACGACGACAAACTCAATTTTGAGGACACCATAATCAGGTATGTCCAATCGGTCCAAATTACAGGCCATTCCCAGACAAATTTAATTTTCCTGTAAGTCAGGTGGTGCTAATTACATTTGTCTATCCAAAAAGTTTTTTGAAAAAATCCAATCAAATAAAGGCATCAGACACCCCCCCCACTTCCATGACCTACAAAAAATGCACTTATAAAACAAAGCCAAGTGTTCAACAGAGGAGGTATTGTTGAGGGTTTGAGGTTGTACCAGCAGTCTTCTGGTACTCCGACAAGCACAACTAAAAAGGAGCGATCGGTGGGGTGCCAGGAGTTTGGACCAGGCTCCAGAATAAAAATGCGTGGGGTTCTAGGAGTAGGCGGTGGGGGTTTGGACAAGGCTATGCGTGTTTGTTCAGGCTGTATCTTGCTTTAACTCACCAATCTAACTAAAGCTAAAAGTACGTAAAGGGGAACTGTAACAACTGTTCCTTTCTTGTTTTGTGGTTTAAATGTAAAAAAAAAAAAAAGAAGAGCATTGCTTTCAATTAGCTTAAGAGAAAACTTAATGAGGAAGTGAGATTATAAAACTGTAAAATGTTGTAAAAAGCCAATGCCAGTGACTGTTTTTGTACAATAAACAAGAAAAAATAAATATATATTTTGTCTTAGCTTTCCCAAGGATCTATGAATTTCTTACTTGGATTTAAAAAAAAAAAAAAATACAAAAACAAACAAACAAAAAAACATAAATAGAGCTTGATACTTTCACCAATAAATAGTATCAGTATTCTATTTACAATATGCACACATCTCCCAAAGAGCTCACGTCGAGACACACGCATTTATCTGCCCCCACTTACCAAACTAAAACCACTCCGTTTTTTAAGCAGTGAGGCTTAAATGCGTCTTCTACCAGAGATGGTTCAAATCAAACGTATCGTCCTTTTGGTGCACAAGGAATTAGAGAGGAGTGATTGTCATAATGAGGAGGTCATCATGGGAAGCAAGTGCTGTGAAGGGCTGTTCAGTCAGCTCATATCTTGCTGGAGAGCCGTGTGTGGAATGGCCCGTCTACACTGCGTTTTCCTCGCTGCCTTCAAATTTGTGAGACTTCCTTGGTGGATCTGCATGGAAGAACAGGTCAAGATCGAGATTACTGAAAGTAACGTTGTGCATGAGGGATAAAGAGAGAAGCTGAGGCAGGTCAGCCGTCTTACTGTTGCAGTGGCCGTAGTGGCGGACTCCTATGGAGCGTCCGAGGAAGCAGGTGGCCCTGCGCAGGTGGCAGGCGCTCAGGTAAGTGATGTTGTCATTGCCACAGATTGGCTGCTCAGAGAGCATGGGCACTGGGCAAGGTGCAGTGCGGCACATGACGCAGTGAGCACTGTCGGTCTGGTCAGTGACACAGGTGTGAGTTCCTGGACACACCACGTTGGAGCACGATTCTGCAAAAGCCAGAAAAAGGGAATTAGGGTATCAGAAAGTGCAGGAGAGCTCAGCTCAAAGGGAACATACACTGGATTTTGCTTACTTTTGCACTCTCCTTGGTACATGACCTCCAGGTCTGGGTGCCCCATACACCGGGCCATCAGCAGGGCACACTCATCTTTGTAGGACCTGCCATCGCTGCCGCACACAGCGTGCTTCTTGGGAATGTCAGAGCAGTCTGGAGAGCATACACACTGAGGCCTTCCCATCTTCATCTTACAAACCTTCCCAGGACTGCATTTGACTCCCTCACACGTGTCTAGAAAAACAGTGAGCAACGTGTGCACTTCACAGTGTCAGTGAAAAATTACCATCTTAACAAATCTGCAGACATCAGGTGATCCACAAGCATTTTCATGTAAAACAACCCTGAAATCTGAGGTTTTCCCAAACCACAACACCATTTTTTACTCTGAAGACTATTTACAATAATCACAACTCTCTGTTGATTGTTATACACAGACATGTCTCGCCTAGTGGAATGTGAGGCCGGCGTGTTTTCATAACAGATCTATGTGTATGGCTGCACACAGAGTGGGCTGAGCTCCTGCGGAGGGGCGGAGGGGAAGTGAGGTAGATGGGGTTCATATAGCTGTCAGAGACGTTTACAGGCTGACAAACGTGGCGGCCCCGGGCTCTCCTAACACCCAATATACTGCAAGAACACCAGAGGAAGTGCAACCTTATATGGTGCAGCGTCAGCACATTGATCTCATCCCAGGACCTTTTGAATCTGTGGAGATGGTGACAGATCAGTCTGGACTCCTGAGGATTCTGTAAAGAATCGGGAACTAATATCCGGTCTCAACCACCACATTCAATATCCTGTTTTTTTTTGGTTTTTTTTGGTGGGGAGTTCAGACTCCTCTGATCTGTTTTCCTTCTCTCTTTCTGTGTCTCTGATGTTCATGTCTGAAGAGAGGCTGAAGTCTGGCAAGGATGTTTACATCCTCGCTGACAAGTTTTGTTAATGTGGCATTCATGATAACAATGTTTTCCTCCCACATGTGATCCCCAGACATGTGGGCATGCGGCAGGAATTCCAGACAGCAGGAATCTGTTTTCTTATTTTGTTTGCGGAAGAAAACAAGCAAAAGAATTTATTTCTTTTTTTTGCATTCAAAGGACAACCTAACAGTCTAACACCCTCAAACATTAGATAGAGCTGTTTGCATCTAAGTGCGAGTGACATTTTGAAGAGTTGTCTGTTACTCTTGACTGCAGTCTCTTTTTATTTCAAGTACACCTACATACAACCCACATCTCTGTTTCTCAATGATAACCCTGAGACCAACAAGGAAAAAAAAAAAAGCAGGGCTGAGATTGGGTGTGTTGACATAAAACTGCTGATAGCCAGATTTTTTTTTCTGTAACAGAAAAAAAAAAAAAGATATTGATCTTCAAGCACAGTGCTGCTTGTGCAAATAGAATTTATCTGCAAATGAACCTGAATGAACCTTGCAGAGATTCTGGGTTGGAAAAGCTGTTTAGGAGAGCGGGAATCGAGTGGAACGCCTCTTCTTCATCCACGTCTGCATTTTGTTAGAAAGCTACATCAGGAACTCATTGTTCAAATCTCATAATTCAGAACTGATGGAGTCAAAATGAACAC
This sequence comes from Xenentodon cancila, assembly GCA_014839995.1. NCBI lineage: Eukaryota > Metazoa > Chordata > Actinopteri > Beloniformes > Belonidae > Xenentodon > Xenentodon cancila. The sequence continues at coordinate 19,229,220 of CM026206.1, forward strand.
TTACTAACTTTCTGAAAGATAGGTTATTTTGTGCATACTGACAGTTTTAAAAATTAAGACCCTGTGGTATATAAAAGTATTAAACTTGCAGACTGTGTCAAAGGAGTAATTATAGAATCTCTTGTTTCTAGCCTCATAACAACTGCCTGCAAGAATCACCCCTGAACACAGACTGTTGAATTTACATTGTGGTTTGAAGCAGTTTAGTTTATCGGTTCCCTGTCTGCTATGGTGATAAATCTGAATGTAATTGTAGGAACGACCCAACCATGTATTCCCCCTTATATTTGAGAGGTTCATTTGCATGTTTGTTTACCTTTGCATGGTTTACAGGAAACAATACCCAGGAAGCCTAACAGGCTGACTTCATTCATGGGCAGGCTGGTGTTAGACCACGCTGTGTCCAGGCGCCCCCCGGCGCAGCACTCCTCTCTGGTCACCCCCCTCATTAGCACCATGTTGCACCGTTGGTCTTGACTCTGCTGCAGCCAGCACATCCCAGCTGGAGACAACACCATAAATATGCATGACAGACATTTGAAAGGCAGATGAACTGCTATGTATACTCTAATCTGGAAACATGTAAAGCGTCCTTTGGATCATTTTGAGTGATCATAATTGGTTGAATAATACATTTGTTTTCTGCTGTAGATCGCCGCAAAACTGATGTAAAAGTTAATATCAAGCAGAAGTATGAATGAAGAAAGAAACACACTATGGTTTTAAAAAGGATAATACACTTCGGTCACAGTTTAAAAAAACAAAACTAAATAAAGCCCACTTACCGCTGGCTGGATTCCTCCCAATCTGACAAAGAGTGAGAATCACCCCAAAAACAGAAATCAAAAGGCTCATTTTGTATTCTATGTTAGTATGAAACCTCTTTCCAAAAGGTCGTCTAAGCTAATATCTGCCAGTAAAACAACGTCTGTCTTTGGACAGACAAAGCAAGCACCTCTAACTTATCAGTGCAAGTAGCTTCCCCTCATGTGAATGGATGTGTTGTGGATTGGTGATGTCGTTCCCCCTCTGTATAAATATTTAGCCCAGATGGAATTATGCTGCTGGGATGGGCGATCCTCTCAGCCAGTAATAAGCCAGGGCAGGACACAGTTTGACTCTGACTCAATTTCCAGAGTCGGGAAATGATCCATGCCCTCCAGCTCCAGACGCTGGGCACTTATATGACCTCACAAAAAAATTTTCACACCACATTAGAGTAATTCATAGGTTAGACCTGGAAGGGATAGGGTGTCTTTTTCAGAAACATATTTTCCTCATTGTTCATCTTTTTCTTTTCTTTTTTTTTATATTAACATAGCAGTGTTTCCTTATGCAGCTTATTTAATAGACTACATTCTTTCGCTTACTTATTCACCAGATTGTTGTATTCAAGCCGTATTCTTTTGAAGCGAAGCGAAAAGGGGTCCTGTCATGAATCGAGAAGGTGATACTTTGAGTGTAAAAGAGGAGAAGGCTGCAAAAAGAGGTTGACTTGTATAGCTTTTCCGACAGACATATGTACCAAATTATTCCAAATCACTAAAATGAATGAGTTTTTAAAAATATTCTTCATTACAGTACTTATTTATTTATTTATTTAGATTGTATAGCTTTTACAATGCTGCTACTTCACTTGGAAAAAATAGTATGAAATAAAAAACGACACAAGGAATGAGAGTTATTCAATAAAACATTCAACAAACAGAACAATAACGATCTGTACAATATCTGTCAACAGAAGGTGCGGGAATGTTTGTTTAACACCATCCATAGGCTACTCTTTATTATCGTTGGATCTGAACATCTGTGTCACTCTTCTCCCCTCCTGCACTCATTCACCCCAAGACCCTCACAACAAAGTTATGTGTGTGTACTCATCTGTGTGTCACAACCTTTTTTTTAATGTTCCAGTTTTATTGCAGGCTAAATGAAGGTAGCATATGCTCTAGTATCTAACTCTTTTTGAATGATTTTGGCTTCTTCAGCAGAGTTCCCCAGGGCAACGAAAGAATGCTGTCTGAATCTAGGAGGGAAGGAAAGACTAAAAGAAAGCTGCAAGCAAAGGCCGTGGGTGGCCTGCCTGTTCAGTGGGTCTCTGCAGATCCAATTATCCCCTCATACGGTTTGTATCATCACTTCCAAGCTATACAAATGAATACAGCATGGTTGGGACTTTTGAGCGCCCACTAATGTAGGATTTTTATTGGGGTGTTTACTGTGTCTCATATTTGAGGGATGCAAGTATTTTTGAAGTGGTGGGGCTTTGTTGCATGCATCAAATTGAAATAACCCAATGTCGTGTGTGTCTAATGTGAGACAGTAAGAGCACTGCAGACTGGCAGGTGTGGGGAACAATGTTATGGACTAGTGAATATTATTCTGTGACTGCACAAAATGGGTAAAAAGCTCTCTTGCCATCTAGTGGAAAAGATTGGTATGCACAACATAAAGTCTTAAAGCAGTGGTCATTCCCTTTAATAGAAGCACAAATACGTTTTTTTAAGAAAAAGAAAAACAAGAAAAAACAGTTTAATTAAAATTAGTCCTCTTATACGGTTGTGAACATCTGCTGGTAATTTTGGAACTTAATTAAGGTTTTATTCAATTTTTTTAAAAACAAAAAGAGCCACTGCCGTTTATTTATTTAATTTTATTTTTTCCCCTCATACATAGTTTATACAAGAGTGTCCAAACACAATGTACCGCAATTCGTCTGGGGAAGTTGTGCTGTATAGTTGCACTAAACAAACTTGTCCAGAAGAGGGCGCTCGTAACGTGTGTCTCAACTACCCATTCTTTGTACTACTGAAGTTTCAACCCCCAACAGGTAAATATGGGGCTCATAGTAGTCTCATCTTCATTTACGCTTTTTTAATTTCCTGATATTGTGAATAAATAATAATCGTCATAGTATCTGCTGTGAGAAAATAATTACAGCTGGCATTTCAGTGTCAACTTGGAGTTGCACCACCACCAGATATAATTTTTCATTTAGTTATTTTTTCAAAGCTTGGGTTCTTGCTTGAATTTGTGATTCTGTGGACATTAATAAACCAAGTCAGATATTTCACTAATTCCATTAGACCATTTTACAGTTGGAAGAATTGAAGAAGCACAGCTTCTTACTATGCGAGAATATGAAGCAGTGTTTCTTGTGATTACTTTACTTTACATCAGCTCTAAAGCCGGAAATACACCCACTCCGCTTGTGGCCGCTCACTGCTGTCCTAAGTCAAATGATCTGTGTGTACGTCACACAGCTAAACAGGGCACAGCGGTGGTAATTGGTGTGTCTGCTCCAGACTGGCTGAAAGCAGCTGCATCATCTATCTACTCAATTTACTCCCAATGTATGTTACTGATTGAACCAGCAATGAGTGCTGGATAAATGACAGGGGTGGATAGAGTCACTCTTCAGACAAGTTTCTTCCTCCTCATCCTCCTCCACCTCACCCTGCCTTTTCCCTTTTCCCCTTATTCACATGGGCATTGCTTCCTGCGTCCAGCCATGCCCGTGTGAAGTCCCTCTAGCAGTTCATTAATGGGTAAGATTAATGCTGGTGCACACGCTGCTCATAAAAACAGCACTCGCCCTCACTTCACCTTTCTACTTACCCTCTCCCTCCGGCTCTTGACCCACCCCCTGCCTCCCATGTCACCTTTTCTGCTCCCTCGGGCCGGCTCTGGGCCCTCTCACTTTCCAGTCGGAGTGGCACACCGATGCGGTTGTGACTAAACGTCTCACATGGTGGCTGCTGTTTCACTCTGCTCTGGATCCCTCTGCGTTTCCCCAGTGTGGCGTTATAACCCCTGGTGTTCATCTACTCATAAATGTCATATTTGTCTACATTCATGGGGTTGTAAAGGCTCTGTAAAATATTAATTTTCTTTAACTTTAATAACTCGCTGTCATATCATTAATATCTTCAGATTACAAATATACTGGCAATGTAATGTAAAAATAATAATAATAATGAATTATCTTTTTGGATGATTTCCCAGTTGAAAATGTGGAGAAACTTTGGGTTTGTCAAAGTCCCTTTGATACTGATGATACAAGTGAGATATTGTGAGAAACCAATAAAATCCCAGTCAGATCAATGTGATCAATCAAGGCTTTTCAAAGGGGCCATCAAGGGGCGACATTTCCCACAGAGGAGCCATACCATACCTTCTTTTGGGAAACTGTACATTTCACCAGTCACATCTAGTTCAACTTAACATTTAAAAAAAGGCTGGACAGTGAAATAGTCCACCACTTTTACAGTTTACTCTCCATGTACAAAATGTTTCCTAATGCACCCATCACGCCACAAGAAGCACATGATTTACATTTGACACCCCCCCAAAAAAAATGCTGACGTCCACACCTAAACACAAGCAAGTTACTGTTAACTAAAGCTAGATTCTGCTTCTTAACGTTAGCCAGATGGACACCGGTGGACGACCACTAACTCGTTGGCCTCTTTCCCTGGCAACAGCCAGATCTACAGCCGAGCCACCCTCCAGGTTGGCCTCCACCCTTTAGGACTGACTATCTCCTGCCAGACCTATCATGGCACTGAGCTTCACAAAGCCCAGGAGATCCCACGGCATATAAACGTCTATAACTTGTGCTGTACTTTAATAGTCTGCACGTTTCTAAGGTATTTATAAAACATGCACAGTGATCACCAGCGTATCTGACTAAGGAGTTAATTGCTGATCACTGACCGATCGCTCAAAACATCAGAATTTGGTGTCAGTTTATGTTACGCCTAAATATTGGCTTTGAATGGATTTGTGAATAAATTTACTGGTAGCCAATTCCAGATGCACATTTTCCCCTCCCAATAACCCGCGGTAGGCCCTCTGAACCTGATCAGACTAAAGTGGGCATTGAAAATTTGTGGATGGTTTTTATGCTTTTTCCTGTCTTTATTTAATAAACAATTGCTTTTTTTTGTGTGTCTTTTTTCATTTGGTCTCAACCCAAATGCAGGAGACTATAAAGGAGGAGTCAGAAACAATGAGATTTAATGAACATAAACTGAAATCGCTGTCACAGAAATCTGTGCAGAAGTATCGCAGGATGCCTTTCACATTGACGAGGAGCAGTGATGGTGGAGAACAACGCTCACATTTGTAAGTTACAACTTCTACTTCTACAACTTCTTCAAATTTGTCCTGAGAGCCGATTTTAAATAAATGAAAAAGCGTGGGCCTGGCTGCTGCTGAGCTGTGACATCATCCTAACCACTGCTGCTTTAACAGCAGAAAGACCAAACTGCGTCCTCCAGTTCTTCCTCCAGTTCCTCCAGAACCTTCTCCTTTGCCAAGCATGAACTACCACATGCACAAAGTCCAAACATGGCTTTTTCAGAGTTTACTCGGAACTTACACACAAGAGAAAATCACTAAAAATAAAACATAAAACGAGGTAATAAGTAAATTAACTCGTAGAGCGGAGGCTTCACAAAGACAACACAAGAAAACCCCAGTTAACGGCAACCTTAAGCCCCGACAGATTTTCAAAGTGAACGTTCTCAGTAGGTCTGATGTTACTGTGTGTGAAACAAGACCTGGAATGCTGTTTAAATAAGGGCAAAGAATCAATTTATTATTTTAAACTTCATTGACTAAACTTGCTGTGAAAAATAACGTCAAGTAAATCAAATCAAACACTTAAAAGAAACACCAACAACGAGATTCATTTATTTATTTTCAACAAATTCCTTTTTGAAGTAAGTTTTTTTTTTTTTCATTTCAGATGGCAAATTCCAACAGTGCTCTCATCACGCCTTCGAACATATTTGTCTACGCGCCCTCCTTGTCTTGTGATTGCAACCGATTTGCCAAAAAATCATCTGGTGTCTTCACACTTCATGTTGCCTTATGTCGCCTTGTGAAGTCATTTATAGAAACTGTTTGTCAGATCGCATTTTGAGCTGCCACATTCAGTGATAGTGATTCGTATAACTCACTAAATGTAGGCTTCTACCACAACTTACAGCTGGTGCAAGGAGAAGGAGAAGTCTCAAAAGTCATGCTGATAGTGTTTTATAAACGAAGAACTAGTACATCAAACTGACTTTTCTGAGCGCTTCATAATATCAGCGAAACATGAATTAAAACATTGACTTGAATCGACACGCTGGCTGATTGTAGACGAGCTCTGTCAGATGCAGAGATTGACATTTCCGTCATCTTTCATTAAGCTTTGCCAAAGGTCACAAAATCTGCTCATGAATCCATAATTCAACAGGTTACCACTCAGCTGCGAACCAGTCCAGTAACAGAAAGTTACCCGGTCTGTCTCACGTGGAGGCTCGGAGGGAAGCTATTTCACCTCACGTTTCCGGCAGCTGTGATTGAAAACAAACTCTCTGACTACGTAACATGTTTGTTGTCCTTGAAACTAATCATGTCCCGTTTGCTTCTCAAGGAGCAGTTCCACTTATCTTCTTGCAGGCATAAGAGCTCTAAACAAAATGAATATAAACATTTCACATTAAATTTGAAAATGCTTTTAATGGGTTTCTGCATGCGGGTGTGTGTTACTGTGTAAGCCGGCTTTTGTTTTCCTATTTATGTGTTTGGCTCGGTGTTTTATTTTTTGTTCCCGGTATTCTGTTCCAATAGACAATTTGTTTTGACCTTTCAGTAATATCTAATTTGTGTTGTGAATGGATTCACTGATTCACTGGCACGACGGCAATTTGTTTATCGGTCCATTTCTCTTTCTGTCCTTATATATACGTATATTTATATATATGCTTGCCAAGAAAAAAACTCGGTGTCTCATACACAGTGAAGACTTTTATATTTGTTGTCATACTTGTCCCAGAAACACAAATCTTTGGACTGCCACCATTCTGAGTCTGCAAACTTTTCGTTTAAAGATTCTTTACTGCTCAATACCACTAGTTTCCATAGCAACTAATGACTGAAGTATATCTGTGACCTGTGCGGTGCCTTAAGCTGTCAGAAACGGATAAATGAAATGAAACTGTGGAGGGGAATGCTTGGATTCTCACGTCCAGGTTTGAGCACCATGTGACATCTCTGAGACTTTGGATCACTACTTTGTACCTGGAAATAAATCAGTCATGATAAACAAACACCTCCATGCGTCAAGTGTGTCCTCACCAATGTAACTTTTGATTACTCTCACGGGAAAAATGATTTTATCTGACAGCTCTTAAATTGTGTGACTTTTTTTTTTTCCTTTTCTGATTTTTGCGGAATAAAATGTGACAATGTGATCAGTGAGCTTCTAGGCATCTCGGCATCAACAACAATGTATTGCTGCAGACAGTTTGATCAATTTGAGTGCCATATATAGAAGCTGTTTCCTCACAGAGCCAGGCAGAATGGGCGATGGTGAATGGGAATAAATAGACACCACAGAGAAGACTGAATGCTGTATAAATATTTAAAGATGTAAAAGGTCAGATGGGTCTTTAGAATTAATTACTTCACTCTGGGTAAATATATGTTAGGACTGACTTCATGAGCAGAGGCACCATGCTGGAGTCTATGCAGTATTAATGACTGGAAGCAAAAGCAACTGAGATTTTAAAGTGGAGCACGTTCACTGGGGCAGAGATGCAAGTCTTTGGGGTTACATTGCTTTCAGGTGGAAGTCCATTTGAAGTGATTTCCAACTTGCAAGAGGTGTTGCAGAGCATGACGGCGTAGACATATAAAATGGATAATGTTATTTGATTTTAAAGCTCGCCAGAGTGATGACGACTAACTGCAGGCACCAGTGTTAAGTTAGCCAATACAGTCATGTGAGAAGGAAAGCACACACTCTTTCAGTTTTTGAAGTTTTATACATCACGAACCAATGAAATGTCATCTGGTCCTTACCAGGGGGCTGCTGCACAAAACCAAGATAAGGGATTAAACCAGGATGTGTCAGTTATCCTTAAGTCAACTGCACAAAATCAAGGGTGGATAAGTTACCATGGCGATTGATTCTGTGCAGCTAGTTTGGTTGAGACCAGGCTTACGATAAAGCTTTTATGCTCAGATGTACAGAGCTACAGCAGGGAAACAAAAACGAAAAGTAATTTAAATATCAGCTCAATGATTGAAGGTTGTGTTTTAATGGCAGATAAAGCTTTGATTGTTTTGGATTTGAAACTAAGTTTCAGACTTTCTATGTAAAGGTTAAAGGATGCTAACAGTGCACTGAAGTTGGGTTTTTGATGGAAACATTTGAACTTACTGCATTTCCAATTTTTCAGAAGCACTTCTCCATTTCAAACAATATATATATTTGGCTTGAAGGAGATTTTAATATATTTTCTATGAATAAAGTTCATCATATCAGTGAAAATGATTATTGTATGGGAACATCTCTGGAATAGATGCAATAAAGTTTCTTTATTACTTTAACAAAATGTAAATTTAGAATCCAAATCCCATTTATTCTTCTTGGTTAAAAAATGTTTTCAATTAATAACAGTTATCATTTAAAATGAAATGTCATTTATTTTATTGACCAGTGGATTTTTTCTTTTATTTCGTAGCAACCAAGACTATTTTCAATTAAAATTCTCAAACATATTCAACCAAAAAGAAAGATACGAGGGCGAAGACAGTTTCTGAGGTTCTTGTTGGATGTTTTGTTGCTGATAGAGACAAACATAAACTATGTTAATGGTAGATCATTTATGCAGACTACTTGAATATTTAATGCAACACCTCATATGAGCACTAATATATGATGTGTCATTATTCATTTAATAAAAACTAAGCTGAAATACAGAAGCAGTGTGTGACAAACTAAATACATCCCAACTACTTTCATACAAGGTGAAAGGGTAAGCATCAGTCAGGTGGTACTAAACAAATACAAATGTTTAACTCATAATCAGCAAATGTAACAACCATTTTAAAGGTACGATTTTAGCAGCTTGCTGATCTGGAACATTCAAGTGTGTGTAAACACAATGCCAAGAAGCAAAGGCATTAGCAATGACGTATGAGAAGTGTTGCTGCTCATCAATCTGCTATAAAGGCTTTAGGGCTATTTCCTGGAGTCTGGAGTACATTTCAAACTACATGAATAAATAAAGAAAGCAAAAGCTACATATCAGACTCTACAAGCCTCAGTTAACTTTTAAAATGTTAACAGTCATGACATTACAATCAGAGAGAGACAGAGCAAACCTGGGGTTTCCTGGGGAGTGCTTCTTCTTTAAAAAATAAATAAAACGACAAGAAGAAAGCTTGGTCTAGGTTTGAAGAGTTGCATTTGAGAACCCATGTAAGCGCGGGAAGAACATGCGAACTCCACACATAGACTCCTGCTGGGCCCGGGAGTCAAACCAGGAACCTTCTTGCTGTGAGGCAACAGTGCTGAGCACTTAGCCACCGTGCTGCCCATCCAATTTAACTTTCCCTCAAAACAAACCAAAAAAATAATAGCAATGTCATAATGCAGTTTTTTGGGGGGTTTTTATTTACCACCAACGAGGGTTAACATTTTTCTCCACTGAGTGTTTAGTTTGTTCACCGCCTTGGTCCAGACCGGCACTTGTCAACAACAATAATAACAACAAAAACGGATTCTAAGAAATTTTACACAACCCTTAAGATCCCCAGTGAACACATCTCACTGTGGTGATTCCCTGACTTTAAGTAAGCTGAAGGTTTTAGTTTTTCCTTTCATCAACAACTCATTTTCATCAGTCACTTACTTTCCCATTTAAATCAAAATAGCATTTAAAGTTTATAAGCAAGTGCAGGCTGCGTGTAGGTCATCCTAAACATTCCTACACACTGGAATGTTTCAGATGTTTATGTTAAGTGTTTAAATGAAAGAATGAAGGCTTATATAGTCAACGGTGAAAGTAGCCCTGAACAACGTTCTGGTCAAATATTCCCAGAGAGAACGCTATTCCTATAAGACAAGAGAGCAGACTCTTATTAGAGGAAACATTATGAAGTAATTAACTAAAGCATGCATGTCTGCCTCTCCTGAAGTACAGCTGAGGTTTCTTTCTCACCAAAATGATTAACTAGAACTGTAAATGGCACTAGGAATGAACATAAACACAACCTTTTGACAGGAATGTGAAAAAAGAGTATAAAATATGTAGTAGAAAATGTATATACAGCATCATTAATCAAAACTTGATATATATAGGAAATCCAGTGTTAATTAGATAAACTTATGAGTAAGTAATGAGAGAGAGAAAAATTAGCCGCACCTTAATTTTGCTCTGAAATTCAATAAGCCTGAAAAACTGAAAAACTGCATATGAACCACGTTAAAGTATAAGATAATAAAACAACATGACAACTTTACAATTCAAAGAAATAATTGAATGCCACAAGAAAACAAAAAAGACAGAAAACCCGCTGAACCCTGAAGTACAAAGCACAGCATGACGTAAGACAAAAAAAAATAAAAAAGTTGTTCCATTGAAACACGTTTGATTCATTGTTGAACTTGTGCAAAGTCTTACAAAACTGGTACTTCAAATGCTTTTTTTAAATATAATTTTAGTGGTGTAGGTGGTGGAATAAGATGGGCTGTTGAATGCTGAATATTGGAAATGGACAGCAGAGCTCTAAGCCTCGGGAGAAGGAGGAAAAAGTCATTTCTGTAAATAATGGATATTGACAATGGTGGGAAGAAAAATAGTGGAGACGATAACAAGGCAGGCAAACATGGACTGTACATGTGACAGCAGCACAAAGAAAGCAATTTTTCACTATTTGACAGCGTGTACATCTCCACAGTCCACAGAAGGATACACATGTACATCCCACACATCACACACTCTTCACTACACTCACACCTTCCACGCTCGCGCCCACTCATATGCGCATACTACTTCACACAGTATGATTATTTAAAAAAAAAGCATCCCCTCACCACACACACACACACACACACACACACACACACACACACACACACACACACACACACACACACACACACACACACACACACACACACACACACACACACACACACAGTTACTCAGCTACCTACCTCATGCCCTTGAGGCTCAGCTTGCATCACTCATGCTCTGTGAGCTGTTAAAAAAACAAAAGGTCCTTCCATCTCTGAACATTAGTCAAAGCTCACACAGAGAGGATGTGCTACATGTAACGGGCTTCTCTATTCATGATTTCTGCCAGCAGGAAGGACATGCATGTCTTTTTTTGGCACCTAGATAACATGTAACCCAGACAGCAGACGGCCACCTACTGAGGACACATTGAATATTTTCTGGACAGGAGATATAACGGTTATGAAACCCTTTTCAAAATAGAACCACATAACGCTTACTGCAAATTGTCTCTAAAAGTAAAAGTCAGAACTAAGCACAAGTTTAGATCTTTCTGAGACTGTCCAAAATAGATGTTTGCAATGATATTAAACCGAAAAGGGGTCAGATATCCACTCTCTTGCTGAAACAGGGGCTGTGTGAATGCAAAATCCCAACAGTATTCTGAATTTCAAATTTGTTTTGATATTCATGAAGGACGATGTTAATATTCATCCAAATAAGGCAGAATTGAGAGAATTGCCTGTTGTTTCCACCAGGCCCTAATTAAGACCACAAAAGCTTCATCACAATGCGAGTGTGCGAGTGCGTGTCATTGAAACAGGCACACTTCAAAATGAGATGACACTAGTCACGACCCCTTTTATACATTTATTTTGCGTCACAAAGCGCTTGCACACTCGTCCCACATTTGTCAGGGAGCCCTTTGGGGACATGTGAGCTTGTTTCTTACAGCGCTACCAAGCTGTCAAAGGGTGGATGCATTGCCTTTGTTCCTCGAGCAGACTATTATTCATAAGAGAAAAAAATTGTTAGGTCAAGAATATAATGATGACCAAATTTTTGTTATAAAAAAAAAGAGAAGCACAATGTTTCCAAACCCCACCCAAAAAAATGAAGAAAAAGAAAAGAAAAAAAGCACAGAGCAACACTCATATAATTTTTTTCCTTTTTTCTGGTATATGTTGTGTTGTGAGGAGGAGGAGGAGGAGGAGGAGGAGGAAGATGAAGATGAGTCGCCCCCCAGAGACAATGATGTCATTTGGCTTTGAGTATCGTGTTCCACCGTACACACGGTTCAGGTCTGCAGCATACTGAGAACATATAGAGAAAACTGGGAAAGTAGGAAGTGAAGAAAGGTAAAAACTGATAAATGAACAAAACGATCTGTATTACAATCAGGAAAAAAAATTCCTTCTAGCATCAGCTTCAACATTAGTTTTTTTTATTAATCACATTTAGGACTCGTTATTGGCTGCTTTTGTTCAAGCGTCACATAGTCCTTGTTCTGCAGCTTTCCACTGGCTGTTTCATGAGCTTCTTCGGATGTTTCAAACAGCTTCACAGGAGATCTGAGTGAAGCTTTAGCAGCAATTTTTAAGAACGGAGGATATGATCACAACATCAAGGCTGATTGTTGCGAAGCAGGATCTTATTCTTGCTTAATGCTGTCTAGTCCTTATATTTGTGCCATATTTGCTCATTGATAACAATGTCGGTCTTGCTCCAAATCTACGCGTCTGCTCCCTCGTATTCATCTCGCTGATTCAACTGTCTCAGCCTCACATACACAGAAAATTTGTCATCATTTCCCCGCCATTATTTCCCTCTTCGTGTCCTTTTCACACTTTCATTGCTCCTTCCAGCGTCTTTCCCTCTACCCCTTCGTGTTTTGCTCTTTTGTCTCATCAGAGACAGAGGAAAGAGTTATTTTTAAGAAACTGGCGCTTCTTCATTTGATGAGGCACTCCAGCCCAGCAGAGCTGGTTGTACAGCGGCCCGCTTGGTGATGGGCTGTTAATTATCATCTGTCCTATTGTCTGAATTGAGTTTCACTTGGGAGTTTCTGCTTTTTATTTGATGTGGCAACATCTGCCAAACATGATTTAGAAATAAAGATACTGATAATCTGTGTGCGGACGGGAAGGGGCTGTATGTCAGATTTATTTAGTTTGTCCAAAATAAGCTCTTTATTGTCCCTCTAGAATTTTGACAAGAAAAACAAACTTTGAGGAGGTTACCTTTGGGGGATTACTGCCTAAACGGCTTTTGGCAGAAAACCTTTCATTTTCATGACTTCTGATGTGAAGGGTTTTTTCTAAATCAGATCATCATCTTTTCTTATATCTAACAAAGTAATTATAGTGTGTAAACCTTACAAAGTAGGCTGCTGAGGCCAGACAGCTTCACCTTAAAATTCACCCCCATACACTGGTTGTGAAATGTAGCTATTGAGACCGAAAAAGTTTTTAAACAAGGTTGTATGCATGTTTATTTCTGCTGTAAAGTTGAGCATTTCAACATGGGGGTCAATGGAGATTGACGTGATTTTGGATCCAACCCCCAGCGGTCATTAGAGGAATCACCACTGAACATATTTCCTGCTTTGGCATCAAACAAGCAAGAAAGATGTAGCTCCTTGCCCTAACTAGATAAAGTGTACTGGAATTAATTGTAAGCTTCTTTAATTAGAAAAAAAAAAGGAATATGATTAAGACTTTATTTAAAGCCAGTCAATGCAGCATTACCTCTTCTGACAACGTGGGGGTGTATAGGTCTGCCCTGTTGACACTGAGAATACTGTACTAAAGAGTGGCTATGGTCCGGCGCCTTTTGAATTGCCTCTCTATGTCACTAGTGGTGCATTTGCGTGTTATGCCAGGGGCTGACATGCGACCGTTCTTGTAATGTTGCCTCCGTGTGGTGAGAAGTGGTATTGCTGCATAGAAACGATCTTGAGAACAAACATAATGATTCAGTCACACTTAAGAGGATGCACCAAGATTTGATACAGAATAGATAGACATCACTTTAAATGCTGAAAATTGCAGAGGGTTGTTTCAGGAAGGGCATCTAAAATAAAACCTATGCCTAACTAAACATGTAGATCTCAAGACCCCTGAAACCCACACCAGATTAGGTTAGTTGGAGACAGATGATTCGCTGTGGCAAACGCTGAAAAAAAACAGCTAAATAGAAAAGAAGAAGAAAGCAGAGTTGAAATAAAATTCTATTGCTCTTGTTGGTCAGCTGAGTCTGCCACTTGAAGACATTTGATTTAGTGCAAAATGAATGTGTATGCCGCTGAATGCACAATTTGTGCAAATAATGGTGTGTAAGTGTCCAAGTGTAGTCATTGGAAAATCTCAGAACACTGAATTTGGATTTATGTGAACTTTAACATAAACTAAATGAAAAGGTTTTAGGGCTTTGAATACCAAAGACCTAACCAAAATGTTATATCGCCATTGCTGCTCATAAATAGATTTTAGTATGTTGTATTGTAAACATTTTTTTGAATGTATATGTACACAAGGTGAGGATTTACCAAGGGACAAGACAAGAGAATTTGTGAAAATTCGGGTGCTAAGGAGTTCAAAATTTCAGTTCATTTTATACAGCTGCAATTTTAAAGTTCCCCTAATCCGAACACTTGCCCGAACTAAAAATAAAATGTATGCAATTTGATATTATTTACTTAGATGCTGACACACAATGGGATCACGTTGCATCATCAGATCAGTGCCAGGATCGCAGTACCGGTTTTATTTGAATGAACTAGCTAGGATTTTACACTTTTTTTTTTTCACTGCTCAGATAATATATGATCAAATTATTTTTCTTTTTACGAATTCCCTGGGAAAAGGGAACTTGTGCAACAACTAGAAACAGAAAAGTGTACAACACTGTAGTTGTGTCAGCAGCTATGGCCTGAAGAGAGGTTTGCATGCTGACTAACAGAAGGTGCTAGCAGCGCCCAATATGTCGCCATCTCTTGTTTGGCTAATTGCAACGTGGTGCTGCTGTCAACCCTTTAGCAAGCCAACTCACACACACACGCACGCACACACACACACGCGCACACACACACACACACACGCCAGTGTGCACACGTTCTCATTTAGACGTGCAGCTGTATGGAAATAGACGCCTGTTGTGACTGATAACTAAATCAGAATGCTGGATCTTAACAATGACTCATTTAGCCTAAGATGTAGATTTTACCTTATGAGATAAATTTATTTCACTGACAGGTTCAAGATGGTAGCAAAAGCTCCAATGCTGCAACTTAATTTCATTTTGGGGTGTAGATGTCATAAAGTAATTGATAGATTTTTGAACAAAAGCGCTCTTCAGTCAAGAAAATTGTCTCTAAGCGCTCTGCAACATAACAACAAAAACAGAAAAAAACAAAACCTATTTACATACACCGAGTACAAGAGAGGAAATGAATGTTACTGTTTGCAAAATGGCATTGCAGTAATTTATTCAAGAGGACAGAGAAATATTGGCTAAACTAAAAAGACACACTTTAAGTTGATGTTTGAACTTTCCACTGATTGAGCAGACTAATATTCAAAGTAAAATATCTCAGGAGCATTCCCATGGTGTTTTTTTGTGGTGACTGGGAAATGGATTTAAAGAGCAGGTGGAGCTCTTAGGATTCATTGGAAGTCAAGGACGGTCTCGGATTCTTATTTGTGTTGCACCCAAAAAGATGCAAACTGCTTTTTAAACTCGTGAGAATTTCCTGTGCAGCCGTATTTACTTCAGTGCAGTTCACAAACTATAGTTAGTAATATTTGTTTTTGTAGTTCTTCTTCTTTTTCTTTTTGACAGTTGGGACAGGCTCCAGTCTCTGAGTGGACGGATGGATGAATTCCTATTAAACATTTTACTTCCTCCCCTCCAAGGTGGTGACAAAGGGCTACAGCGCAGCAGTCATCCCAAAGCTATTAACAATCGCAGCTCTTCACTCACAGACTGCAGGCAGGCGAAAGTTAAGGAGGTTCATCGTTTTATTTGATGTTATTGCGTGTTTGTTTGACTGCAATGCGATATATAACTGAACCTGTCTCACGGGTCACATGGGAAATGATATATTTATTAGCTTATCTTTTTTAATTGTGTTAGCTTTTGAAATGGAGCATTTATTTTTCCGCTGTGGAGCTTAATGAGCTGCCTCAAACTATGAATGTGTCCACACAAGACCCAATTAAATTAAACATGATGACCATCATTCTTTTCTCCCCTTGTTTTTGTGTTCTTTTCCACCTCCTGAGTGGAAGGATGTGGAGAGGTACGTGGTCAGATTCATTTTCTGTTGCCACTTAATTGTAGGCTTGATATGTCAGACTGTTCTTTATGTCTGTTGGGAAATTAAATGAATTCTTCATCCGTCTGAAGTGAGGATGCATATCTTCCCCTCAGCACTCTGTACTCTGTACAGTTTAATGCCAAGATTATGCAGTGGGTCCACTAACAATGTCTGTTTGCTTTTTAGGAATTTTAAATACATAAAAAAAATGCATGTGGCAGTTACTGTATAGCACATCCAAAGTAGAGGATTGGTAAGCAAGGAGATGCCATAACTAAAAGGGCATCAACATTCAAATTCAATTCAAAATACTTTGATATTGATTGTTGCAGTAGTCATGATATCAGTCTCTTCAAAGTTTCATACTGGGTTATTGCTGTGTTGCAGTGGATCTGAAGAATCTGAAGAAGCCTCTGACGGAAGACTGAAGACTGTTGCTGAATCACTGTGATGTGAAGAGGATGATCCGGGTTTGCCATGATCCTCATTTTATGAAGAATCCTCCTTCACACAATCACCTCCAGAGGGTCCAGAACAGAGCCAGCCTTCTTCATCAATTTGTTCAGTTTCTTTAAGTCACTGGCTCTGATGCTGCTCCCCCGACAGATGACTGCAGACGTGTTTGAACTCTCCACGACAGACTTACAGAAGATACGCAACATTTTTCTGCAGATACTGAAGGTCTGCTCTGTCCTTTCTTATAAACAGCATCAGTGTTGCATCTCGAGTCCAGCATCTGCTGTCCAGGTGAACATCAACGTATTCATTTTCCTCCACCACCTCCACTTCTTTTCCCATGATGGAAAAAAATAAACAAAACCATCTGACTTAATCTCTTCTAAAAATCCCCAATCATCACCTTTGTCTTGTTCACATTCAAGATAAGGTGATTGCTCCCACGCCATGCCACAAAACGGCCCTCCAGTTGTCCGTCACTGACACGCCCCACAACCGTAGAGTCATCTGAGGATTTCTGCAGATGACAGAACTCCGACTTGTACCCGAAGTGCATCAGTCAATCCTATTAAATACAGGGAAACAATGGAAATTCAACATGTTAGTCTGAGTAGCAGATGTATGTAACACCCCCACCAGCAAAATAGATGATTCTTTATTTTGATTGTCCTCTTATGGTATGCACTCTTAGGGATTTTAATTTTCATCACTGTTATCAGAAATGATTGGAAATGTATCGTAGGAGTATTTATCACATGAAAAGCATATTTTTTGAATTTTATTTTGAAAAGCAATAACCACAAGAATAGTCAAAAAGTTTGCTGAAACTGACCTCCAAAAGAGTTTTGGTTTTACAGTAGGAGGCCAGACTTGATATTTTAAACTTTAGTAATATGACTCGTTACGTATCAACAGTGTTTCAGCTTCACACCCACACATCAGTCCACTACAGTGAAGCAGAAGCAGCAGCTGGGTTCTATACTGCAGTGCTGCAACACACAATCACACACAAATACCCAGCGTTGCGGCTTCAAGCATAGTTTTCTTATAATCTGGCACTTCTTTGAAGATTTTGTCTTGTTGCTCTGACCTCTGTCACCTTTCTTTTACCCTCAGAGATTTTCAAAAATGTACATTTTCTCCCACATAGTTGCCACTTCCACCAGATGTTGAAATCGCCTATTAGAAAAGAGCGTGTCTTTTGGTTTCCATAGCAACAGGGTGAGTCATTCTGCTGCAGTCACTTAAGTCACCCTTACACTGACAGTATGTTTCCTCGCTTCCCTTTTCCGATCTTACTGTCCACCTTACTGCCTTGTTGCCGTCCGAACCCCCCCCCCCCCCCCCCCCCCCCAACACACACACACACACACACACACACACACACACACACACACACACACACACACACACACACATCCTTGCACATTGTTCAAGCTGTGTGCCAGGGCAGAAAGGAAACGGCTCAAATGTGCTTATTAGTTATCCTCCAGTTATGAAAAAAATTCAACATAAAAAGGAGACTAATTGTGACCTAAAGAGATGGATTTAGTGTGTGTGCATTTGTGCATTTGTGCATTTGTGCTTTGAGCGAGGAACGGAGCAGACTGATGATAAGGGCGAGCCGAATGTCGTTGCTCTCACTTTGATTACTTATTTATGGCTCAAGCTAATCAGTAAACCCACAGCTGAGAAGCACACTGTGAAGGAGATGGGAGGTGTGAAAGGAAATGAAGGAGGCAAGGGGTCCCCAACACTCATTTTCTTCTAAAAATACTTGTTAGCGCTGATTAAATGAGCATTATTTTTGGAAAGCTGACTTTTCATCTGTTTTGTTTTCTTGCCATTGTGAGATGTTTTTCCCTGTTCACCAATAGAAGGACTTTGCAGGTTTACAGCTGCATTTGCACTACTCCTCTGTTTGCCTTAGAAATGAATATCCAAATGCGTCGTTGTCAGTGAGGCTCAGATGAAGCTGCTGGCAAAACCAAAAACAGTTTTATGGTCAGGGCTGAGGTGCTGCACGTGGACTGCCGTCCTTCATGCTTTGCTTGAGTGGTCACAAGCATCTACTACACAACTCACTCACTTAACCATAATTCACATTATTGTATAAAAATATTGATTTTCTTGATAAAAAAAGAAAAAACCCAGTTACCGCAAAAGCTGTTTTTTTAAATTGAGTATATGCACATAAGCTTGAATACTGTGAAAGTCTAAAATAAAAAAATACCATAATTACAAATTAGTATGCAAATAATTGTGAAAAAATATGAATTATTTAATGCCTAAACTACAAGTGCCAGTGTGTTGCAATTTTTTTTTTCACCATTTCAACAAAGCACAGCAACACAAGTAAAAGTCTAGGAAAAAATGAAAGCTGATTATGGACATTATGACTTATCCTTCACTTACTAGTGTGTACTTCTTATCTGAACACAAAATGAAAATAATGACCTAAATGACAGAAACAACAGATTCAGAGGGGCATTTAAAAGAAATAAGTTTTTTTTTTAACAAACAAACATTTTCAATATAGATTGAAAACATCAACAGAATGGTGAAAACATTAGAGAGTTAAACAGTTAAATGTTTTACAGCGTGGCTTTTTTTAAAGCCTGCCACTTCAAATAGTAATTACAGCTAAAGTAAACACACTGTACAAGACAGAAACGACAGATACATTAATCAGGGACAGAGGTGGAACTGATTATGTTGTTCGCCTACGAGCACCAATTGTATCAATAACTGAATTATCAAAATGCAATTTCTCATTGAGAAACTGCAGATGCGTGAATATGAATCCTGAGATGCATACAGTTATGTTTTCTCAGTAGTTTAAAGAGATAGTGTTTTACATTTTCACTCATGAAATGTTTGCAGAAGCTTTCCTGCCTTTGGGACTTGCAGGAGCTCATCTCTGCCTTTAATTGACTCGCATTCACAACCTTCCTGTGCTCTTGGTTCGGACAAGTGATCCCCTTGGACTGTTGACAATTTTCATCCATTATTTTTTGGTGGTTGGTTCAGTTAACGGCCCTGTCATCTCTGTTTAGACGCTTCACCATGCCAAGTACACGAGGATGAACTCTTCTTTCTGGCCCTTAGTTGCACACACGATTCTGTGATGATGCTGCACAGACAACCCGTCTGTATAACAGCACAAATAGAAAGAGAGAACATGCTGCCTTTAGTGCCTGGTAATAATGCTGCAAACTGAACTGAGGCAGTACCATTATTGGCGAAACAATGAGCTGAAACTCATTAATAAGTGCTGAAAAGCCGAGGAAAGCTGTTATTTTGGATTAAAGTTCCTAACTACGAGTAACTGAATTCCTACTGTTTACACAACACCACATAAAACAAAATATCGAATTAAAGGCCCTTTTTGATTCACCTGTTTATGATTGCTTGGGTTTTTTTTCTATCAGACCTGCAGTTACCTGACCACGAGCAGAAAGTGAAGTTTAAAAAGTCAAGTGGTTCTTCATTTCCTGTTGGCCAGTTCCTTATCCCTGCCAGTCCCTTGTGCCGTGGACGACCTGGACACATATTGATATTTCAATGTTGAGGATAATTTGAGACATAAGTCTTCAGTCACGTCCCTGAGGTAGTGTTGATATTTTGAATTAGATAGCTCAAGTTGTAGTGAGTCACTCTCATCTTTAATTTACCTCTGCGCTGACCTGTTCCTCACCCCGGCTCGACTTGAGGATTGACGAGATCAGCATTGTCACTGAGGTCTCTTTATACAAATGTTGACATATTAGTTTATAAATATTCCTTCAATCGTCCTCTGCTATTTTGCTAGAGATGTAAATGAAAGCCTTGAGAGTCTAATAGTCTGAGTGGGATCTTTCACCAAGCTTTGCGACAAATCACTGCAGCTGAATTGAAGAGATTCTGCAGGCTGGCTGATGGATAAAATGGCATAATGTCTGCTTGTGTGTGGGTGTATTGTTGTCTTTCAACCCATCATGAAGCAAAGCCACTGTAACAAAAAGCCTAAAAGCTTCAGCCTGAATGTCACAACACAAATAGGTTGTGGACAGTTTTGCTCTGCCCTGAGCGAGGTGGTGGGGAGGTGGGAGTGTGTAAACACTGAGGAGCTAGATGACGCAGCTGAGAAAGGAAAAGGGAGGGATGCATGGAACAGAATCCCAACAAGGAGAGGAGGAAGAGGAACAGGAGGATGGGGTGGAGGTGGAGAAGAGGGAGCGTAGGCAGACAGCGTGGGAAGGAGATGCTGCATAATCAGCTTTCTAGGGCTTTCTCCTGCGCTTCTCTTCTCTTTACTTTTTATTTTTGTGAACAACATGCTTATCTCTGCCAGCCTGTCTGTCTACTTTACTCTCTTTCCCCTTCCCTTCAACAAATTTTCTAAAAATTCTTTCTCTATTTGAGCTGAAAAAGATGATCTAACAGCGCAAGTTTTGGTGCTTTCGATAAGCCTCTTTGTCCTTGTAAAAGTAATGAAAATGAATCTCTTATTGCCTAAAACGATCCCTGCTTGTGGATGCAGGTATGCACCTCCTCTCAATCTGGAGTGACAGCCTTCATTGCAAATCTACTCGTTTCCTTAAATTAAACGGAAATCCAAAAAAAACCCCACAAGGACTACAATTTGTCTGTGTATTTTCACCTCGCGTGAACCACCAACACAAACCTTTTTTTGCTTTATGGCTGTCGAACATGCCGTAACGGTCCTGCTCAGTCAACATTATTTCACACTTATCTGCTTTTGGCATCACATTTATTTAGCTTCACAAAATAGGTGGGAAACAGAGGAGCCGTCAAATCGTGAGCAGCCCGATGAGTCATCGGCACCTCTCACGCGCTCTAACAGCTCCTGGTGCTGTTCCTCTAAAAGGCAATCTGGAGCTGGAGGGAGGCGGGGGAATGTGTGGGTGGAGGGGGAGCAGAGGAGCAGGTGGTGGTGGTGGTGAGGCGGAGTGAGGAGGAGGGAGAGACGGGGTTTTCCTATCAGAAGCGTCCCCTGAATACTGAACAACTCCATGACAGTTGAAGCAGAGCAGATGGGGAGGTGGGGGAGAGGTGGAAGCATGAATGCAGATGCGTTCATCCCAGTATGAAAGGTAGATTTTATATGTGCACACGAGTGGTTGCGTGAAGAAAGGGAACAAAACCGAAAACCAAAGCCTACCCCATTACATCACTGTTTAAAGTTCTTGATGGCTCGAGTTTGATTGTGTGGTGAATGGTGAACTCTGAATAAATAATATTGTTTACTAAGCAGAGTGATGTAAATGCACCATTCATTAAAAAAAACATGGCAACTGAGACATTCTGGCACATTTGATACAAACTAAACAATTTTAAGTCTGACTTTGAGGATATTTGGTTAGAGCTCAGTATCAGTGCACCTCAGATCCTGGCAAAGGTCTGGACAAAGATAACTAGCTGACTGTAGACTAGCGGTACAGTTGGTCAACCTAGAAGAGTTCGGCCCAATCAGGAAGGTAACTTGGTTGAGATCCAGATTACCAGAGTTTGGGTCAAAGAGCTTGAACCGTCGTTTGGTTATCCCAGACAAGTAGCCTCCAGGACAAGGTAGTGGCTGCCTGCCGCTCTGTGCTCTGTTGTTCTGTCGCTCTGCTGCCCTGCCGCTCTGCCGCCCTGTCGCACTGCCGTCCTGCCACACGGTTGCCCTGCCGCCCTGCCGCCCTGCCGCCCTGCCACATGGTTGCCCTGCCGCCCTGCCGCCCTGCCGCCCTGCCACATGGTTGCCCTGCCGCCCTGCCACCCGTTTGCTCTGCCGCTCGGTCGCCCTGCCGCACTGCTGCTCTGTCGCTCTGTTGCTCTGCTGAGCTCTGTTTACACCCTTCCAGGCTAACCCAAACTAGTCACAAAGGTTAGTGCAATTAACAGAAGAAAAAGCCACATTATCTTTAAAATAATAAGGATTATGCTCCACGAGGTCTTCATTCACAGTGTAGAAGTCAAGGCCACCTAAAAGGCAAAGTATCTAAAGTGACAACTAGTACTTTGACACAATAGGTAAGGCGAGTGTATTTGTATAGCACATTTTATGTACAAGACAATTAAAAGTGCTTTACATAAAAACATTAAATAGCTCTATGGAGACCAAAGTTGTTTTTTTTATCAGTCGGTTTGTTTGTTTTATTCTGCTGTAAGATTGGACATTTAACACGGGCTTGATGGACAAGAAAGAAGGAATAATACTTCTGCGTCAAAGCTAAGCCGTAGCTACGGCTTACTTGTGAACCCGATGGCGTAGGCTGACACGCACCTCCCTCCAAGTCGAACTACGCCTCGCGTCAACGCAGACAGAACCCAACATCATTAGTGGACTTGTTTTTCTTTGTTTTCCAATTTCCTGCTGCTATTTTTGGGTTGAACGATAGTTTGCTGCATGACTGACGCTCAATGATCCACATTTATCTTAATTCCCTTAATGTATGCAAACAACCTCAATGGATTTGCCACACCCATTACAGACTTGTGGCTGGCTGACTGATTAGATACTGAGCTCAATTTCTGACTTACACATTTTAAATACAGTGCTGCAGGAAAAGTTAGGGATGATGCAAAAGAATGAAAGAAACATGGAGGCAGCCTGAGAGTCCAGCTGTCGCTCTTTTTTCCCAAATCTTCACAACCACTCCACTCTTTTATGAATTCAGCTTGGTTGTCGCAATCTTTCTATCCTGCAGTCCATAAATAAAAACACAAAAAAAATATGAATGCAAAAAAAATCAGTTCATTGATGGTCTTTGTCTGATTTTTTTTGTTTGTTTTTGACAGCCGTGATTTAAATTCATAATAATTTAGCACTGAAAATTACACATATACACACACACACACACATATATATATATATATATATATATATATATATATATATATATATATATATATATATATATATATATATATATATATGGTCCCCTGATGACCCTCTGCAGGATTAAGCAGGTATAGAAAATGGATGAATGGATATACATAGTCCTTCAATTGCAAAATGTTGTAAAATGCATACTGATGCAGGGCAGTTTCTTTCCTTGATCAGCTGCAGTCGTCTTGCTCAGCTTGCTCTCCTCCCCTGCAGTCTCTCAGCCAGCAACACTTTCTTTACCTCGACTCTGATATATGGATTTGACTGGTGGGTTGGCTGTATCCCAGATTTGGATAGGTCAATTTGTGTCTTTATTTCTGTGACAAGCCTAACCCAGTGCAGGAAGAGGCTTTCTTTTAATCTGGTTCAGACCATTTCAATCACTTCCAGTCCTTCACAGTTCACTGATTTATTGAAGTCAGACTTCAAACATAGTTTGAAGTTTCTGTTCAGCTGTGTCGCCAGCAATTCTTGAATTAGTCATTCAAATATTTAAAAATCAAAACTTTTGTTCCTCCCTTTTTATAGATGAATAACAGCTTATTTCATTGTGCTTGGTCATGTCAGTGGTGTTGGTTTATTGTTGGTAGTATATTGGTCCTTACTACCTTAGCAACGAAATGATGTAAAGCCATGAAATATTTACACAATTTTAGACTTAAACAGATTATGAGTCCACCTTTGGTGCTTCTCTAAGATCTTCTCTTAGCCAACACATGGCTGAAATTTGGAAATTCAAATGAAATAGCTCAACAGGTGCTAAAATATATTGGACTGTAGTGGGTCTTTTTATTGGGCAAATTGAACCTCAGAAGAACATCAACATACACCCTTTTTTATCATGCTATTATTTATCTCACAAAAATTAACCTAGAAAGAAATCACGTTGGCAATACTGAGTACCCCCATTGCTCAACAGTCTTTATCGGTTTCTCACATTGTTGTGAAAGAATTTTGTCCCATTCCTCATCACAAGATTGCATTGGTTTATCGAAGTTTTTTTTAGGCATTCACTTATGCACAGGTCTCTTAAATCTCAACACTAAAGTTATATTTTCTTGAAAAGAGACCTAAGGTGACCCACGGGAGTCTGATGAGTATTATTATGTTTTTAAATAAAAATGAAAAAAGATTAAGATGTGGAACTAGATTTTGCCCAGACGCCATGTTGCTGGTTGATTTAAAAAATTAAAAATCAAATTAAAAATACTTTATTAATCTCAGAAGGGAAATTAATCAAGAACGATTTTAAATTAGAAGAGCTCTTTGAGCACAAAACAAAATTCTACTTTCATTGTATATGTTAAGGCGAGAAATGTGTAATGTCCCAAAGTCTTTTCTGACACATTCCCATGAGCGCTGTTCTTGGTTTACTTCCAAAAAAGAAAAATCCAACAGGGAGTGCTGGATGCAGAGGCTGCAGTCCTCATGCAACCAGCCCAGGTTCAAGTCTGGGCCAGTGACCATTTGCTGCGTGTCCTCTCCTACTTGGTTTCTTCATATCCTGTCTACTCACTGTTAATAAAGGACACTAGAGCCACAAAAATCTTAAAAAATAAAAAGAATTGATGAAACGTCATTCAGTGCCCTGTTCAGATTTCTTGCGTCTTGCAGAAGAGGGGCACGCCAGGAAAGGAGCAGGGGAGCAGAGCTGAGATACTAACTCAGGAGTCAGGTCTTGGTTTTTAAATGTGCCTTTCTACTTTGTCAAGCGCTACTTTTTTTGTCAAAACATGTTACAATCTTTAAGATAACAGGACATTTTCATCAAAATTTTAAACATTTGAACATTTGAAAAAAAAAAAGGCATACATGTATCTTATTAAAACTGTAAACCCTCCAATTTAATACGTTCAAGATTGGAATATAGAGGGAGACAGATTTGAGAGGTTTTCTTTTGTAGATCATGTTTTTAAATTTATCTACAACTAATTTGTGGAACTTGATAAGGACATGAGCCAAGCAATACAGTAAAATAAAAGGAGATCCAAACTAGTGAACACTATGTCAAGTCCACTTTCATGCCATAAGAATTATTTCCTTGAAATAAAACACACTACAACCAGTTCTTCTTTCATTTTATTCACAGATTGTAAAACAAGCCTAAAATAACACTTTTCTTTTTCAAATTATTTGGTCCCTCAAGTCTCAGTACATTTGGATCAACAAAAAGCAAAGTTGCTAAGAAAGCTCTTTTTTTTTTTACTTGGAGAAATAAAGCAGCTTACTAACAAGCAAGTAATACATAAATACTTCCACTTTTTAAGAGTTAAACCTCACAAAATCTCATCACTGATATCATTCAAGCATTAAAGTAGATTCCATAAAATACCAAAACTAAGGTCATACTGATTATTTTGTCCTCTGTCTTCAACAAATGAGCATTAACTACCGCTTTGTACCATACAGCTGAGATAAGATGAGGATTTTGTACTAAAATGTTAACTCTCATGCAGACTTACACATGGCTATGCATCAATTTGACAGGCTACTGCTTCGTATACAAAAACCATATGCCACAGTGTCCCTACTTTAAAAGCATCTGTCTAAATCTAATGAAAAACATTAGTTTAGTCTAGTTCTTGTGACATTGTGCTTTTTATACACAGCAAAGTCTAATATTTGTATAGATGCACCAATTCTAATTCAATTGCTATGGCCGTTTTCTTTGTGGCTGCTGCATTGTTGTCTCATGGTGGCTCAGTCTGGAGATGTTTTGCCTTTTGATTTATTGAATATGCAGCCATTTACCTCTTTCATCTGGACTGTGAGCATATGTTGAATCAATTTCCTCATCCAGAAGGCGCTGCTGCCAACATGAAATAGAAGGGGTCACTGGTATTCTATTCCCCTCATGCTGAATTGCACCCTTGTGCATCATTTGGTGGTACAGACTTTTCGGGACATGATGGTTCAGTGGCCGATGCATATTATGTGAATGAAAGAAGGGAGCAATACATACACAATGATCTCTGCTCATTATTTGCATTCACCTCTTTTCATCTCAGTCATGTGTGGAACGCAGCTTCCACCTACTTAGCCACTAGGAGAGACTCCTTTCATGCACAGGAGTAAGATCTAATCTGGGCACAGAGGAAAGGAGCATTATCATCCACCCAAACAAACAGAGGAGGGTTTTTATTTTGTTGCCCACTTCACATCAGTCTTTTGAATATACTGCATGGAACAAGTTGTAAAGACCAGGGAAAAGAAGACGGGAGATGCAATAAGGACTTTCCTTTCCTACTTATGATTAATATTCAACACCATTTTCTGCAGTGGTCCCCGGCACAAGGGAGAGATGAAGAGCCCTAAGGCCAAGATGAGAGAGACACCACACTACAATCAACTAAGAGCTGCTGAGGATGTAAAATCAGATTGTAAAAGCTCCGCTCTTCACCCACCAGACATAATCTGATGACGTGAATATATCAGAATGAGCAGCTCTAGGTTTTTCAAATAAATGATAGGAACATAAAGCCAACCTAAATTTAAATGTAATCTTTGTTTAGTTTGTTTTTTTAATATGACAGGAACTGATGTTGTTGTATCCTAGGAAATCTATCTATTACAATGTAATTCAGCAGAAGAAAAAATAAATGGAGGGAACTATGAGAATGTCAGGGTTAGAAGCATGAGAAAATATGACTCTTGTGAATTAAATACACAGGAAATGCCCCTCAGTTGCCATGACAATAGCTGTAAACCTGTGCACAAAACAGACTCTGCTTTTCCTAAGACAGGCACATCATGTCCATGATGCTTAAAGTGCTAAGAGCTGATTGAGTTGTACAATACTTTTATATCTGTGACTAGTTGAGAGTCATCATGTCAGAGTACTGGAGTCTGTCCAGTTTAACGGTTGTGTCTGTGAGTGCAGCATCTGTCCTACTCTAACTTGCCACGCTGTCAGTTTTCATTGTCACTTTAGCAAAGCAGATATACAAAAATATATTACTGCTCATTAGTCAGACAAATAAAAAGTAAACAAGAAATTTGTCACAAAACGGAGGAGCTTTTTCAGTCCAAAATGCAGCTGATCCAACTAGTCACACACTTGGTAAAGAAAATCAAAGCGTATCTTCTATTTCAAATTTTAAAATTCTGGAAAAACGTCCCTTTGCCTTTGATCAGATTTTTTTCTTCATTTTTTGGGGTCCTAACCAGGAGGCTGGGAATCACTCTAGACAGTATGAGGCTTTTCATGTAGTTTCTGGGTCTCCTTGAAGCTACCAAACACTGAATTTAATTTTTTTTTGTGCCTCATATACTTTTCACAGATTTATTGGGAATTTATTAATAATTTTTCATAAATTCTTTATATTAATTTATCATCAAATTATGTAAAATTGCAGGACTGGTAGCTCACGCTCGTCTCCAGTTCGGTGGCTTCCCACTCGTCGAATAGCACCTGGTTTCACAGTGGATCATTGAGAACAGAGGCTGAACCCGCCCTCACCTTCACTTATTCATACCAGAGAGCAGAGACTGTAAGGACAGCAGTGGACACAGAAACAGAATAAACAGAATACAGACACAGAAACAGATCATGATAAAGATAGTATTAAAACCATGTTTTTTTATATGTTAGTTCTTATCCATCTACAATTTGGATTTATATATTTGTTCATCAGCAAACTTAAAAATGAAACATGAAACACTTCTGTCATGATAACGCTGACTCATTACTCATGAATCAGTTTCCAAAGGAATAAAGTGGTTTGTATGTCTAAAGCAGCACAAAGGAGTTGTTTTTCTGTTTTTTTTCCTCAGGTTAAAATCTCTCATCTGAATCTCGTTCATCTGAAGAAATATTTGTTTACTTTTGCGAAGTCTCACTCGGCTATGGCAGTCTCCCATCAGTACAATCAGCAGTTTCTTTTGCAACAACTGTGTATCACTTCATGGCACTATGTCACACTGATGAAACTACCCACAGAGCTACAGTAGACATCATTTTTCAGTAGTGGCAGAGGCAACAAGACTCAAAAAAGTCTCAAAAAAGACTCAAGCAAGAGAAAAAAGAAAGAGTGACCAAACTAGAGATGGTGAATCTTGGGCAGT
This sequence comes from Xenentodon cancila, assembly GCA_014839995.1. Taxonomy (NCBI): domain Eukaryota; kingdom Metazoa; phylum Chordata; class Actinopteri; order Beloniformes; family Belonidae; genus Xenentodon; species Xenentodon cancila. Next base: position 19,257,736 of record CM026206.1, read on the forward strand.
GTCATAGAGGAAACTTCACCTCCAGGCCTATAGGTAGACTTATTGAGCTAATACAATCCTAATTCCTTTGTGCTGTTTTAACTATTGAGTGATTAAAGCATATTTTAAATATGTCTTAATGGGTCTAGAGCTCATGATTCAAGATATAGACATAAAGAATTTAAGACAAATCAAACAGAAATCACCAGAAATGAGCCTGACAAGCTGGGTGAATGGAGCCCTGCTACACTGGGCTGTGGTCTGGAGAGGCATGTGTGGCTGTCATTGTCACACACTCTGTGGCTGTGTCCTTGGTCCTGCGAAGGCTTGTGTAAAGCCTTTCATTCAGATTAGAAGTCAGTTTGTCTGTGAGCTCTGCTGTGATAGTTTGTGGACCATAGCCCGAGGAATCAGGTGGCTGGAGGAGCGAGCACTCGTCCAGGGGCTCCTGAGAGTCAGGTTGCCCAATCAGCCCTCCATCTTTTTCAGAGATGGAGGGATGAAGTGGTGGAGGAGAGGAGGATGTGTGGACTCCAGAGTCTGTGGAAGCGACACTCTGGTTCTTGTTCTTTCCTCCATTCTGCATTGTTGTTGGCTCTAACTTTGGAGTTTCGGGAGTGCTGCCTGTTCCATCGCTGGTCTCCTCGTCAGGGGCACTGACGATGCGGGGCAGCGTACTATGGTAGCTTGTGTCAAGAGGGTAGTTGACACTGTCCCCCCTTCGGAGTGGGGTTCGCTGTCTTTCAAAGGAGGACTGTAAGTGTCTGACACCAGGGTCGCTCCACTGCTTGTGGCGCTGCCACTGCTTGCGTAGGTGGATTCGGGAGCGGTGCTTTCTTGATGACTCCTGCTGGTCAAACTGAGGGTCATGACGGAGAAACTCATGGAAGAGAGCGTCTGTCTTCTCATCTATGCTGTAGTCGCGATGGTGCAGAGTTAGTGGCTGTGGTAAAGGTTGCACAGCCTCTCGAGGTGTGAGCATCTGACCATATGGCAACCAGCTCAATGAACCAGCACCTGTTTCAATGGAAACTACTTTACTGGCACCCAGCAACAACTCATCTTCAGGTTCCTCCTCAAAGAGATGAGACTCAAAACTCTCACCGATCGTGCCTGTTCGCCCTGCATTGGTGAAATGGTGCCTTTTCTCGTGAGCTGTTCTTTCCTTTGGGCTGCCAGTAACACTGCTGCTCCCAAACAGTCGCAAGTCTTCCGGGCCTCGAGATGGAACCTCTATTGACGCATAGCCACTGTCCATCTGCAACAACTTACGCGTCCCTGATTCGCCATCACTACCCCATGATTCTGTGCTTCCTTGTTTCCTCTTTCTTGACTCCTGTTCCAACTTTTCCTCCATATACACAAGTAAGTCCTTGTCATCCTCTCCAGCCTCTGCTTCATCCCCTAATTCCTGAGATGGATAGCTGGGAAGCCCTCCTCTTTCTGTGTCTGTGCGGCCGCCCAGCGAGCACACACTGTCCGCATCACTGCAGACTGAGTTCCTATCGTTGTTGCTGCTCTGGTCAGAGGCTGCATACTGTTCAAGTGTTGCACGTAGTGTCCAAATGTCTCGGTAAAGTGACTGGGGATCCTGGGGTTGGAGTGCGTCCGGGGGGTTGCCGCTTTCCCTCCTTACCATGGAGAATGCTTCTTCTTGGGGATCAGGGGACAGGCCAATTACCCCTGGTCCACCATGGCTGCAGCCGGGCTCTATCATCACCTCTACCTCTACCCTGCAGTGTGCACACAGGGATAGAGTTGAGATAAAATGAAAGAGAACAGGTTTAAAAAAAAAAATGGGAAAAACGAATAAACATGCAACACAAGTGTCAGTGTCAGAGCATTCACCTACATAACAGTCAGAGACACGGCTGTGTTTACAGTGCACTGAATGGTTTTTATGACTTGCAATGGTTGCTGCTGTAAGCTCTTGTAAAGCTGAAGCCATTCGAGTTCATAAAATTCATGGTTAATCCATGCATGGAACATGAGTAAATGAGCATGAGTCTCATCAAATTTATTTGCTCATCACAGCTTCCTGGATATTTATATCATATTACACAAATCAGCGAACAGCGAAAAGAAATACTGCAATTTTTAAGTGATATTGTAAATACTGAAGATGATTGGTTATTTTTGCTGTCTACACTAACGTTGTTAAAAATCTGCATTGCTATAGTTTTAAATTCAAAATAAAAAGGTTGAACATTTGTGAAGATCATTACATTATCGGACCATTTTAGCAATGGAAATGCGTCTTATGCCAGATATAAACCCTGAGTCCCTCTTCTCCACTCCACTCTGGGAAAAATAAATAAAAAAAACACTCTGGGAATCCCCTGCATCCTGCTTCAAACATGAAATTGGTCTTGAAAGACCTCTTGTTTAGTAGGATGTCTCTATATAAAGCTCAAGCTGTGTTGATAGAATATTTCAACAGTTACTCAACACTGACCCAGATTCACTGTGGCTTTGTGCCTGGCGCCAATTCTGCTTTGGCATTAAAACAATTACTGTCAACATTTTTTAAGAGGGCAGAATATTAATTTAGCGACTGACATGCATGGACAATGTGATTTTTGCGTTTGGCTCTGTTGCATATGAATTTATAGGAGTTTCACTGACACGAGTGCAGAATGGTGGGCTGGGACTATATAAATGAACTGTGCAGATTTATTCATAAAGCTTTGCGCTTACATTTCCCTGCATGTCTTGACCCAAAACAGTTGGCCATCCAATTTAATTTATTTGAAATGTTAAAAAGCATATATTAGCTGACTGCCCATCTTAAGCCCATGAGCCCATCTCATTCTTAATCGACTTGAAGACAACTGACTAAAGTTACACACCATCTTCTAAACAAAAGGTTCTGCAACAATATTTGTTTTCTCTTCATGTAATTCATATTTGTTTGTTGGTTTTGTCTGAATTGAAACATTATAAAATGTCAGTATTGTCCGGGGCTTCAGAGGAAAGTAATGTTACTAAATGGCAAGGATCCAATGATATACCAGCAAGTTACAGCTCACAACATTGAATTTTCTGGAAATATAGCTGTCTACAGTACTTTAAGGGGACAGCAGATGGTTGTGGTAGCTGTGTGTCCATAAGGTTTTCCTTATTATTTTTATTTTGGCTACAAGCCAGACTTTAATGCATGTTCCTTACTCGTGCATACTGGCTTATCCTGAATGCAAAACATTTGGTTTTTTCAAGTCATTGGGAAACTGCAGGCTCCTGATTGTGTTTGATAGTCTGTGCTGCTCCTGGTTGACTGCTCTGCTCGTGTTTTAAATTAGATGGTTTTGTCTGTGTTTCATAACATTACCCTCAGTCACTTGTGGATACTCAGCGTGACGCCGTTTCTGTGCCAACTTAATAGTTGGCACAGAAACAGTGTCAGGGTTTGCCAACTTAATAAAGTTTGCCAACTTAATAAATCTGGGCCATTTTTAATTTTCTTAAGATAATGAAAAGCAATAGTAAAAAATGTATTCTAAAAGACACGTGGCGTAGTTAAAATTATTTTCTGTGTTTTTCCAAAACATTTTGACAGTTTATTGTGACGAATGCAGTGCTGCTGTTTATCCCTGCGTGTCTGTCCTGCGGAAACAGCCTCTGAGAGTTCAGCAAGTGAGAGCGTATTGGAACATGGACTAGTAGCTTCCTTTAAATCATTAACACAGCCGCTCTACCTGCAGTACAGAAATGAGTGCAAGGCAGCAAAGCAGTGGACAGGATGAATGGCAAGGGAATTAAAGATACCTGCCGAGGGAAGTGGATGGCGGGGACGGAGGTGAGAGGAGGCGGGTAGTTGGCTGGCTTGGACAGTAGGCAACATCCTGGGTGCGGGCGATATACTGAATGAGGTCAATGTGGTGGGCATCATTGTCATCCTGGTCCATGCTCTCACTGGCGGCTCTCTGGCGCTGGAACTGCCTCCTTTTTGGCGAGCCTGGATCACACCAAACATGAAGAAAGACACATGAGTCCTACAAGCTGTGTGACAGCAGGAGGGAAGTGACACTTAATTCTGGAGAAAGCTTCAACTGTTGTTTTTCTTTTTTTCGGGGTCCCCTGGTACACCTAGGGAAGAGCAGGGAGGAGTGCGTGCATGTAGTGTGGAAGGGAGCGGCAGGGAAGATTCACTCTGGGGCTCAAATTGATTTGGAAAGACCAAACTTTGCGTCACTGAGCCATCTGTTTAGGATGCTTCTGTGTGTAAATCCAGCTCAGTGAAAAGGCAGCTCACAGTTTGTTGCCGGAGCTCACTGATAAACTATTGTCTGTTTACCAAGAAAGAATATTGACAAAAAATATTTGACACATGAATAAATGGAAAAAATGCAGATCTAAAAATACCAACGGTATAATCACATTTTCTCAGAGCAGCTGTAACAAAACTGGAAAGAATTGTTGAACTCCTGCTCTACATTAGCACAGATCGGTTTCTAAAATAGATATTTAATATAAACACACCTCATAACATGAAGGATCCATTACCTCTTGTGTCCAGACTGGAGGCTCTCTGGCTGCTGTCCAGTTTCCATTTCTTTATCTTCAAGTAAGGACTGGCCCCCTCCAGGCTTGCATGCCGCCGTAGTTTTGTGAGGAACTGCAGCACAGGCCTCGGGCTCCCCACGCTGCCGCCAGCAGGAGAGGAACCATTACCCACCGCGGTCCCTTTGCCAACGCTGACACTGCTGCCTCTGCCTCGGGATCCAACTGCCATCATCTCAATCTGAGGAGAGAAAGAAAAATGTGGTCAGACAGAAAAGCTGCCAAGAGCTGTAGTTTGTGTGTAATCCTCTCTGACAGAGAGGTTCTACACAGGCTTCCATGTTTACCAATCAGCCTCCGTTCTTTTTGATCAGGCTGCGTGACCCTGTAATTTCCATGGGGATGACTCACTGCTCGACTGGCTGGTGGGTGTAAAAACTGTCCGACTTAAGAAAATGCACCACTCTACACTTAATCAATGATTACACCATGTTAACATATATTTCACAATCTTTTGAAAATAGGAACTCTTACGGGTTGTTTTTTTTGTATGCATGCCAAGTAGGTTTGGGTTATGCTTTTACTGTTTTAAACGTGCGTGTTGTGAAATACATTATATTAGTCAGAAGTGACGTACGGAGCTGGAGCTTGGCTCTTTGGTGCCAAGACCCACATTGCTCTCACAGAAGCTGGTGTCCACCACAGAGTTGAGAGCATCTCCAGGGAGGGCACAGCTGGGATTTACACTCAAGCTTGTCAAGGCTGTTTGTGGAAGAGGACACAGCATTGGCTAAAGGGAACCCCACACACACACACACACACACACACACACACACACACACACACACACACACACACACACACACACACACACACACACACACACACACACACACACACACACACAACAAAATATGTTACCGCATTTACCATCATATAGGCATGACTTTTTTTTCTTCATCAAGTAATGCAGGTTCTCACCTGGAAGATAGAAAGTGCTGACTTAGCAACAGGGTGCGTTGTCATGGTGATGGTGTTTTCAGCAGAGTCACACTCATGGATGGTAACTATCTTAAGGGCTGGTGGAGGAATGTGGAGGTTTGTGAGCCGGGCATTCTTGAGGTGATGAAAGTCGCCCTCGGTCAGGGTGTACCTGAGGGGGGACAGGTAAATAAATAGAAGTTTGACACACTTGTAATACGTTTTTAAATGATGAGGCTTGTTATTGTGCAAGAAACAGACAGTCCAGGAGCAACGTTACTTTACAGCTGCCACAGCTACAAAGGATTATGGATCCAGCCCAAAGAATAATTTCTGCTGACAAATGTGCATATTAGACTTTCTGACTGGATTCCTTCTTTAAGCCAACACAAAAGTAAATTGGACGCAGTAAGATTTGGATCTGAGAAGGGTAAAGGCATTTTTGTGTAAGAGTTGAGTGCAGAATCAAAAGATATATATAAAAATATATAAAATGTTGTGCTTCTGAGTGTGATGGCTGTCTGACCTGCGGCCCTTCTCCTGTGTTTTCTTGCCATGATCAAAGAGCGCAGCCTCATTGAAGGAGACGCGACGGCCTGTGGGGCCCGTGGACAGAAAGCGCTCCGTCTCTTGGTCGTGAGTGCTGGACATAGACAGGCAGTCTGACTCATCCACCCTGATAGTGATTTCTAGACAGAAGAAATAAAACACAGCATAGACAGATAATCAGATTGACAGACTTATAAAGGAAGATAGATGACATAAGACTAAAGGAAAGAAGAGGAGCACACATTAAATGATATAATATATAAGTAAGGGTTAATTCCCCTTTTGTCCAAAACTAAAATGACTAAATAATATTCATAACTACCAAAAGATGACTCCCACCTGACGCTCTGGGTCTTTATATGTTTTTATCCTGTCCAATCTGCATTTTAATTTAGTGACGTTTCTCTGAGCCTTTAAAATAGGCTGGTACCCGATTTTGAAAATTCTTTGGTGATCACTTTATTTTGTGGAGCCATGGTTCATGCAATAGGAAATGTTGATTCTGAAGTAAATATGCTGCGTACTATTTTCCATTACTCCCCTGTCTTCATTAGATATTTACTGGCCATTTCAATAATGACAAATTAGTGCTGTTCAAGCAGTGGAGGATTTTTATATTGACATGGCAAAATGATGAGGTCACCAAGAAAGTTAAAATTCTCCACAGTGACATGTCTCACTGTGGAGATTGTGGAATCCCCTTACAGTCTCGATGGTAGGGTCTCTGCAGGAGTGCTGCAGAAGAGGGTCCAGTTGCTACACAGTTCTACAGGGGCAGAGGCCCCCCACTACTCAGATCACAATTTTTATCAAAAAGACCCGCTAATGTTTGTGAAATGGGCAATGTTATGTTCCATCTACATCCATTTGCTAGGCCTACTGTTACTGCTGCTTCCAAGCAACCACTGCTGAAAATGAAACACAGACTGATAAAGGTGTAAAAAACACAGAAACTGGAGGGTGAGGATACACATCTGTTTGGATCCAGAGAGGCCCATCTCACATTTATGGAATTATGATTTCAGACGTGTGAGGACTTTCCTCATGATTCAACATAACATTGTTTTTCTAAAATATTTTGTGTTGCTAACGTTATAAAGAAAGGCCCCATGTACAAAAGAATTGAAATTGCGCTGTGACGTCATCTCATGCCTACGGTGTGTCATGGTGGATGTGTTGCTGGAGAACAGCAAAACAGTACGGTTTGATGAACTATTGATAACAGTTCTGTTCGAGTTCTGAAAAATCTTTTTTCGCTGCGTAAATCATTGTGTATTATTTTAGCTTCTAGAGCTCTGGGATCACGTTGCTATGACAACCCATGTCCTGAACATTGCATCAGGTGGGAGGAGACAGGTAGAAACTCAGGGTTTCTTTAGGGTGAACCTGCCAGCAGGGGGATCACTTCACGAAGTCAGTTACCATGGTAACAGACATGGTAACATACTCGAGGTAAGACTAACCTCGCTTTCTGGAACAGACCCCAACTCACTCAGAGCCAGGGTCAACACTGGACCTTCACTTTCAACAAAATCTGAACATTTTTTTGTTATACTAATACAGAAAAAGAACGTTAAATAACTCTCCGAGCTGCTGCTTTCCTACTTACCTCAGGGAGTGGGACTTGTTAGCGCGTCACAATCAGTTATCTCTCACAAACAAAAACACTCTTTTCTTCTCTGCTGCGTCTGTGCAGCTTATATGCGTCTGCTACGTGCACTCTGTTCAGCACAATGCGTGAAGCTTCACAGAATAGCAGACCGCTTAGAGCTCACTGGAACTAGTATTTTAATCAGTATGCTTAATTTGACTTTACAGATCAGTCTAAGATGACTGTTTTCTGTCCCTGTTACTGTCAGGCCTATGTCATAATATCCCCCACTGCTGGATGGTTTACTACTGTGTGCGATTATACCAGGGCACAGACCCCATTTACTGGGGCATGTCACCCAGTAAATGAGGTCTGGCGATGCTTATCAGATGAACCCTCGATTAAGGAGCAACTTTGTGGGTTCCTTCTTACCCATGCAACACTGTACCGGTTCTGTACCCTGACTAGGGTCCTGGAAGGACTATGGGGATTTGCCCAACCAGACAATTTTACCAGGTTCCTTGAGATAGTCTGCTTAGGGTGCTCATGACATATGAGATACTGGGTCTGCTCTTACCTGGCATTCAGCTTCTTGAAAAACAAGTCTGGTCTGCATTGACGGTAGTATGTCAGACTTGCTTCGAGTGAGAGTTGCCTCTTGTTCCCTATTCTGTTCATAACCCATTTGGAGACAGATAAGGAGCAGAAGGGGTCCAGTTTGGCGGCCCCTTTTGATGGATCCAGTTTGGCGGCCTCTATTTGCAGTGATGTGGACTCTGTACTGGTCTGTTGTGATGAGGAAAAGGTGGGGCAAAGAGCAACACTCTCTGTTTACCATTCAATCTATGTTCCTACCTTAATCCATGGTCAGGAACTGTGGGTAGTGACTGAAAGAACAAAATTGTAAATAAAAGTGGCTAATATGTTTCCTCAACAAGACAGCAAGACTGTCCCTTAGAAACAAGATGAGAAGTTCAGTCATCAGGAAAAGACTGTTCCTTTACACTGAACTGAGCCAAGTGAGGTGGCTTAGGCACCTGGTTAGGATGCTGTCTGGATGCCTCCATGTGGCAGTGGAAGCAGATCCAGGACATGCTAAAGAGATTATATTTCTCATCTGGCCTGAGCATCCTCCCGGAGGAGCTAAAGGAGGTGGCTGGGGTGAAGGAGGTCTGGGTTTCTCCGCTTAGTCTGATGCCCCCTGACCTGAATGTGGACAGCGGAAATTAATGGATGGATGGATGAATGGATGCATGGAAAAAACCATTCACTCATCCAAAAATCTCGGAACGCACTTCCAGGAATGGCAACTACTTCAACTATTCTGCTTCCCTCGGTCCAGTCCCTCCTTCTCCCAGCTCCTCTGTTTGCATTGCTCCTCCTTTTCCCAGCAAGTCACATCTTTATCTGTTTTTATTGCCATCCCTTCTATTTTTTTCTTACCGTGGGTGGGCTGAGTCTCCTCCATGTAGGCTGTGGTTTTCTCAGGGTCATCACTGGCTCTGGGGCACACAGAAACATTTAGATCAATGCTGTGACATGATTACCCTTGAAGTCTGTCTTTCATCTGATGGACCTTACTGATGCAGGCAGCTGCACAGGTTACCATGACACAGTGCTGTATCATTAGTGCTAGTATATCACCTTTATGCTTAGGGAGATGGATAAATACAGGTCATCTGTTGAAACTTCAGCTATAAAACAACATCTGTAGTGATTTTCCAATCCTTTAATATTGTGTCTAAATGGCTGATCACCTGTCTGTATAATCAATAAAGCCTCAAATAATTCCCAGAAAAAGATAACTTTCAGGACCAGGGGACCTCTTAAACTGAGAAAGTGTGGTTCCTCATTAAACTGTACACTGGAATAAATAACCACATTAAACAATAATGGTGATAGTGATAATTGGATTACACATGTAGGATATGTTTCTTAAAACATTTCTGTCTTAACATCTTGAGCTGTTGATTCTCTATAGTGCCTCTTAAATATTTTGCAGAGGATTTATTTAATGAGTCAGAAACAAAACTGAAGGCTCCTCGCTTTAATTACTGTGCTCCTGGTTTCTTTGTGCACAGACTACAAGTTACATGTGTGCTTGTGTGTAGCTCTGTGTCTGTGTGAGTGTGAAATGACTGGAGGGATATCGCCATCCACCCAGATCCATGCTTTTCCTCGTCTTTCATTTCCTCTGTGGCTCCTGCTTCCACATACACAAGTGTGCTGCTGGTTTGTGTGTGTATATTCTCCGTGCGTTCACAGTGCTGGGTCGAGACACAACATTAATCACCGCCGATGGCTGCTATGAAATCTCATTACAGTCATCATTTGTACCAGTCTGCCCGATTCTCCTTTTCACGCCTCAGCTTCTTGTTCCCTCTGTTTATCTGCATCTAGCTGGTAAGCGTTCGTTCATTCAAGTGTACGCGGTGGCGTGTGTGCTGCTGTAGAGAGGGTCAGCCATCTTACCGCTGAATAAACACAGATGACTCACAAATAAATGGATGTGACTATGGGAAACGTGTCAGACGAAGTGTTTTCATAACATCCCCATAGGAGGTCCTGACATTCAAACAGCAACCATGTAAAATGAGTTAATGCTGATGTGACGTTCCGCCTTAACATGCTTAGACGTGATTGTAAAGTTGCTTTACTTCGCTCCATGGCTCACTTTTTGCTTGTTAATGGAATCACACTGCAGCGTTTCACTTCATTTGCAAGTGCAATGAGATTCATCCATTACATATGAATACATAATAGGTATAAGTACGACGTTTTCTTTCAATAAGACCTGACCCTGAGCTCAGCAACAGCAGGACTTGCCACCAAAATGTGTGTTGTCTTGTGCTTGCACAGTAAAAGCAACACTTGTGCATATAGCTGGAGTCTAATCTGCATGTCTTCTTAAAACTGCAAAGGAGAAGATTTGAGTCTGTGGGAGTTTTCAAGCATGTGCTGTTTTTGTGCTGCACTGCATCATGGGGGTTTGAGAGAGGATATATAACAGACAACAAAACAACCAGGACACAATATAAACCATAATGAAAATCCATACATCACATTCTATTGCCCTAAAATAAGCAGAATTGACTTAACAGCACTGAGGCCCAGGGTCAACCAAAAGTGAGCATCGCAGGCTTTAAGAGGATGTCATTTATTACAGTGCTCTTGTTATTAGATTATACAGCTGCTGCGTTTATTATGTCCTCTCCTCTTATCAGTCCTCACTGTCTTTCCAAAGCTTGTGTGACTCTAGACAAAGGGATTGCGTAAGCTGAAGGAGCTACATCCACTCGAGTATTTTTGTATCGCACCTGGCACAGAAATGCCCTCCTCGACAGCAGCGACGGTAAGCGATGGCGAAGACAGAGATGAAGATCAATGTTCCTACCAGGACGATGAAGAGGATTACTAAGAGGAGCACATATCCATCTTTCTGCTCCGCAGCCTCGAAGGGGATCTCCTGGAGTAAAACAAGGGGGAAAAAAAAACCTTTATCTTCATATAAAATAGTAGTACTTAAACGTTTAGCTTTTTTATAAATGTGAATTTCTCAGCAAGTAAAGGACGATCTCCAAATTGCATAATGGTAAATATTTCACCTTTCTTTAGTGTTGTAAGGAAGAATACTTTGTTTCCTCACACGTATATTTTTATATCTAATCATAAAAAAGAAAAGGGGAGCTGAAGATAACTTTGTACCTCCTGTAATAAAGTGCATAAGGAAATATTTCTGTAAACAAGTTTCTTCCATATCATTGATTTTCTCTTCTTTTGTTGTAGTCTTCCTTAAAAAAAGGCTTTTTTTTGCTGATTATATATATATATATATATATATATATATATATATATATATATATATATATATATATATATATATATATATATATATATGTATGTCTCTATTCTTTCTTATTTCTTGCTCTACCCGGCTGGCCTTCGGCAGGAGGGTCCCCCCTCATGATCCAGGTCCTGCTCAAGGTTTCTTCCCTCTTAAAGGGGAGTGTTTCTTGCCACTGTTTGGCTTAAGGTTTTTCTTCCACTAGGGAAGTTTTTACCTGGCGTTGTTTATGTAATAATTGCTCGGGGGTCATGTTCTGGGTCTCTGGAAAGCGCCTAGAGACAACTTGTGTTGTAATAGATGCTATATAAATAAAATTGAATTGAATATATATATATATATATATATATATATATATATATATATATAGTTTGGAGATTTATTTTCTACTCACTTACACTCCATCTCTAGCAGTTATTAAGCCTCTAAAATCTCATCAGTCTCTCTGAAATGTGTATATTTCAACATTTTTGCCACAAAGTATTATTGTGGCATTAAAATGGTTGGGGTATGACTGCATAGCTCTTTTCGCATTCAGTGGATGGTGAACTATGAATATGCTAATAGCTCATATCACAGCACACTCATCAGCCTTCGCAATCTTCACAACACTCTGCAATGGCCAGTTGTAATAAGATGATTCAGATGTACATTTTTAACCAGAGCTTGGATGATGATGATGATGTCGTTTTTAGCAGTATTGGGGTTTTCTGTGTTGGTTTTAATGTTTTCCTAAGTCTACATGTTTTGTTTTATTTTGTTTTATTGTTTGCTTACAATTTCTCTTTCTCTCTTAGAATTGTAAGTCTTTATAATAATAATATAATAATATTGCCTTGATCATCTTTAACTGTCCCTGTGACGGATTAGCAGCCTATCCAGGGCTTTACCCAGTGACATTTGAGACCCCCTTTACCCTTAGCAGGGTGATACTGTTATGATAAAATGGTTGGATGAGTAGATCAAATTGTGAATCAGGGAGGTTCAAATCAAGGAGAGGATTAAGCTAAATTATACAAAGTCGCATCCATGTGGATGCATGAGAATGGTAATAAAGTCACTTTCTATGGGTTTCACCAATACTGGAAATGATATAGTAACGGACACTAAGATATTCTTGCTTGAAAAAGGTATCACCCGCTTATGTGATGCTAATGGTAACACTGACTGTTGCCTGCTAGCAGTGTGTCCCGGATAATCTGATGGATAGTGTCAGTCTTTTTAAGAAGATTACATGCTAAAGCCAGCTGTTTGGGGGTCAAATTTGAGAAGCAGTTGTCAAGAATAGAGACAGCTGTAGACCTGCTGTTGAAAGACCTGCATTTCAAATCAACTTTATTAATATAGCACATTTAAGCCAAAGTCTTTCACAGAACAAGAGAAAAAAACTGTTATGTCCACATATGTGTATGCCAGGTCTCAGGTAGTTAAAGCTTGTTCTGAACACCTCTAAAAGAAACTGATGTATGACCTTAAAGCTCTGGCTGGAGCATGAGCATGAAGCAGATGAGTCAGATAAAGAGGTGCCAACTCATTCATAGCTTTAAAAATCAACCTTTAATTGAACAGGAAGTCAGTGGAGAGAATGCAACACTGGTGGGATGTCGTCCCTCATCCTCTTGCCAGTTAAAAGGCTACCTGAATTGTGGACCAAGTGCAAGCGTTGGATAGATAAGTGGCCCATACCCACATACAAGGCACTGCAGTAGTCAAGGCATGATGATATAAAAGCGTGTGTAATGCTCTCCAAATGAGTAAGAGGGAGGTAGGCCATGACTTTGAAATTAGCCTGAAAGAAAGTTGATCTGACTACAGATGAAATTTGTTTTGAACGCATCATCAAAATATATGCCAAGAGTCTTGACTGCGAAATGAATGTGAGGGTCCAAACACAATCACCTCTGTCTTGCAATCATTAAGTGATAGAAAATTTAAAAACAACCAGTTTTCGATATCTTTTAGAGAATCATAAAGGAACTGCAGTAAACACATACTTTTTTTAATCTAAGGAGAAATACAGGCATAGTGTTTATTAAATAAAAAATAGACCCCATATACACTGAATAAAATGATGGGCTTAAAACAGAACCCTGTGGTACACCACTCATGAGTGCAACTGCCCCAGTGGAATACTACCCCAAATGGACAGAAATAAGACTGGAACGACTTTTCTGTAATTTCTTTAATATCCACATTACTTTCCAGTTTTCAACAGTTTCAAAGGCAGCTGTTAAATCCCAAAGAACAGAAGAAATCCTCTGAATCAACTCCTAAAATAGGATCATTAAGGATTCTCAACAGTAGTTTCAGTTCAGGTTCAAAGATTTTGATGTATATTGTGCTGACCTAAACATTTCTTTAATCCGTACGGTGTCTGGTATCTTTAATAGGATACTGTAACCTACTAAAGTAAACTAAATCCACTTCTGTTGTAGTTTAATGTTTTAGGGGCGGATGTGAAGGCTTACAAAATCTGACTTAGTCCTTTCACAACTATAAACAGAACAAGTCAGGCATGGCATTTTCACAATCAGAGTAAAACTAACTTACCCACTTTTTTTCCACCTAGCTTGCACTACTTTCCCCTAATTAGCTTGAGTGAGCTTCTTCCTTAATTTGTTCCTCACTAAACATTAAAATTATCTATAAATCCCAGTCTCTCAAAGTCTTAAGAGTTAGTCCCTGCATTACTTACCATAGAAAATACGCTCGTCTGCCTTTCTGAGACTGTAGGTGGTGTTCTGAAGATTAAGAATAAAAATCCACAGCCATTGGCGGCTACTTTTGCTCATGGTGTACATATAAAAAGATAATATAGACAAATAAGAAGGGTTCGAACCCTGTTTTTCAGAAGAAGGGGGCCTTTAGTGTTTATAAAAACAAACCACCAGAAATGAGTACGACAAAACAAACAAATGATTAATAGAAATACATGTTTATTTAGAAACCTCCTCTTTAAATCCTGTTTTGTGTGTGTGTGTGTGTGTGTGTGTGTGTGTGTGTGTGTGTGTGTGTGTGTGTGTGTGTGTGTGTGTGTGTGTGTGTGTGTGTGTGTGTAAACAAAAAGAGCTTCTAATTGTAGTTGGTCTCGGTACTGAAAAAATAAAAGACGAATGTCTAAAATCATGTGTCCAAATAGAAAATCGAAGCACTACTGAGGCTTGCAACGCTACATCTCAACAAACTGCAAGACTTCTGGAACAATGTTCTATTCATAGACCCAATACCATGTTTGGGAAAAACATGGGGGTGATGATTTGGGATTGTTTTGCAGCCACATGACCTTACCACCTTGCAGTTGCTGACTTGAGCTCTGAACTCCTTTGTATACTAGAACATTCTAGACGCAAATGTGAGGCCATCTGTCTGACAACTAAAGCTTGGTCAAAACTGAGTGACTCTACAGGGAGACAGTCTGAAGTCCACCGTATCTACATCAGAATGGTTAAACAAATTAACAAAACAAGCTATGGAAATTGCCGGTTTAAAATCCATACTTTAACATGACTGAAATGCTGTGACAGGTCCTTAAATGAGCTGTGCACAAGCAAATCCCCCAAAACCTCAATGAACTGAATCAAATTCATCTTAAAGTTTACAGAGACTGATAAAGTCATACCGAAACTGTATACTTTTAAGTTATTGCTGCTAAGCTATTAAATTGTTAGGGTACTTAGTACTGCCCATTTGATTTTATGTTTGAAAATATTGGTACAATATGTATTTGTTTATCTGAGGATGTGTTTGCCTAATGCGACCACCTTAAGAAATGAGGGGTTCCGAACTTTTGCACGTGACTACAGACAGTAAGACAGACAACAATAATCAGCCAGTGAAAACACTCACTGTTGATGAATGCTGAATCTTTTTGTGCAGCCAGACAGAGGTACACAACACCTCCACCCACCTCTGAAAAGGCAACATTAGACATAACTGTGCACTTTTCAGGTTCCACTGCTTTACAGCACGACACGTCTGAAGCAGTGGAGCAGATTTGCAGCTGTTTTACTTTTTCAGCAGCACCATGCAGCTTACGAGCCTGATTTTTCTTTAAATGTATTTATTTAGTTTTTTTTGCCCACAGGTTGTCGGGCTTCTAAAGTGAATCTATAAATACGACAGTGCGATTCATCAATAAATGCTTGGGCTATTAATCTGTCTCCATGTACCTTAGCTGGGGAAACGCTCTTACAGGAAGGACGGGAAGCTGAGTGGATAAACCGCACACAAAGAGCTCAGATAGATGCTGCAGTTTACCATCTTCCTTTTCAATTAGTTTCATCAAAAAGACTAGTTTTCATAAGCAAAGGATGAGAACTCCTTTAATCTCTCTGTTGAATTAAGTGGAAAAACTCAAGTCAGTCCACATTAACAGATAGGAAGCTATTGGTGACAATAAATCTGTGTCACTGAAACTGAACTACTTCTTCTCACAACCAGAAGTATTAGGAGTCACTTTCATGCAGCTCTGTCAAGGCAGTTGTGCCTTTATTCCTCCTCCGTGTGAAAGATAGCGAGACACAGTAGGGACCAGGGCTGAATAGATGGCAATATTACAGACTTGTATTCATCATTATGATGATTTTAAATGTGGAATATTATCCTGAGGTCTATGAAGGAGAGCACACTTCAAGTACTAATGAGCAGTACACTCTGACGTCACAGAGCAATTTTTCTGCAAGGGGAAATTAAAGCTGAGATTTGATCAGAGATTTAATTATTTCACATCCAGGTCAGGATGTGCTCTATTAGCCAGTCAATCGGCCAGAAGATATGAGGAAAAGTATGGCTCCGGTGGTGAGCACTACACAAAACACGTATACACAGGAAGTTTGAGTACAAGCAAGTAGTGAAAGGAAGACTCACTGTGGAGTTTTCTGGTAGGATGTTCCAGACGGTAGACTCATTGCTCATGGTCCAAGCCAACTAGAAAGTCCCCCTGAGAGATAACACATGCACATACACAAATACACAAAGGAAGTGCTTGTTACTGGAGCTGCTCATCAAATGACAGTCAGTCACCAACTGCAGTGCATTTTTATCTGTGTAAATAACTAAACCCACAACAGTCGTACAGACTTGTGTCTATTAACAATGAACAACAACGCTGCTGCAGATTTATCTATTGTGAGTTCAAATACCAACTGCAGCAAAAATGGTCTTCTGAAAACAGCTCTGGGAAAGTGCAAACGGAGGCAGGAACCAAATGTGTATGTACTGTGTTGGTACACGTGGATCAAACACCCTCCAGAAAATGTAAGCATTAGCACCGTGGATGTAAATTCTCACCCATGATTCCAGATTACCTCAAAGACAGAGCTACCCCTCCCCCTTGCAGACACACACACACACACACACACACACACACACACACACACACACACACACACACACACACACACACACACACACAGAACAGACAACCAGTTTTTACTGTGCATTGGTCCCACTACGGCAACAGCCTTGCATTTGCTCTCATAGATCACATCCATTAATACAGCTACTGCTGCATCAAACGCCCACGCATAGGCACACATGGACAGATCTACTCACCCAGCAAGGGAGAAACAACATGCCAGCAGCGATCAGCACTCCTCGCTTGCCTGCCAGTCACTGCAGCACTTAACTTCAGCAACACAACCTGTAATCTATTGCCTGGCTCCTTGCTGCCTACTTTTTTAACCATCCAAGCATGAAAACTATAATGAGAAACACATCAGGATGCTCCCAGACAGCTTTCCTTTGCAGTGCTGCTGCACCACATCCTGCTTTCTACCATACCCAGTGGTCTTACCCAGATGGAGGGCAGTGCGCAACGGCAGCAGCAGCAGCAGCTCTGGATGTGTGTGTTTCAGCTCAGGAGTCTCCTCCTCAGCTTACTTGCTGCATCCTCAGCCCTTCCAGCTGAAGCAATTTCTCCCCCCTCAGTGCTGGCCCGCTGGCCTGGGATCAGCATGACAGGAGTGCTGCATGGCTAATAACAAACACAACATTATTTATATGACTTAAGTGTATCCGTTCAACAAAAGGCACAAAAATCATTTGCCAGCATCATTTTACACTGTTTGTTTTTGTGTCTATTTTACCCAATCACAGAATGACTTCTTGTGATGATTCTGCAATATTTAACTTCATTAAAATAATCCCTTATTAACTCAGTAGTGAAACTTTACTGCTAGTTCATGGGAGGTACAGTCGCAGCTGATGACACAATCTCCTGTTAGATATTGAGAAATATCAAGGAAATATTTTGTGGGGGGGGACCGGTGTATGGTTACACTCACTTAAACTGTGTAGAAAGCATTTGAAATGGCTTTAATGATTAGTTGCCAGAACAGATGGTGAGTCACGGGTGTCCCAGCATTGCTGTATCCCATCATGCTTAAAATCTCCTCGTATGCCAGCTTCATTACTGGTATCAACAGCGCATCACTTCCCTTTAAACTCTTGATCCACCTTTAAACAGTAGTTACCTAAATGCCACCAGTAATTATCTAAATATCTTTTTACACAAGAATAATGAAAATATCTAAACTGATTAAATAAACTAGAATTATAGTGACTTGTTTAAAAAAAGAGTAAAATGCATTAATTACAACAAAAAAAAATAGTTTCTTCTTAATAAACTTCTCCTCTTAACAAAATAACCATTTGGGTATCGGTTAAAGCTCTTTAAAAACGATCAACGCAGCTGTGATCGGCGCAGCGAGGTTGATATGTAATCTTGATTTTTTTCACATGATTTCTATCAGTGCGGTGGCAGGCAGGCGGAGAAAGGAGCGCGGCTCGCGCGGTGAACTGGCTTCACAAACACACCGAGCAGGGACGCAGCACTCACCTACTAGATCAGCCTGGTCCATACAGGGTTGGAGGGGCGATGCCGACAAGACGGAACTCTTCCGCGAGCGCTTTAATTTGGGTTTTAAAGCTAAAAGTATTTATGAATGAAACCCCCACCGTTTAAGGCACGCCCACTACCCCCGTCGTAGGCGCGTCACGTGACGCAGTCTGTGAGGTAAGGCTGAATGATGGAAGGGGTTTCTTAAATCATCCCAAGGCGCATCACATCTGTACGGGAGTCGGGGAAACCCGAGCCTCTCATTTAAATGTAGACAATAATACTCTACGTTTTATTACCATGATAACAGCATTTATCTCATACATTTTATACAATCAAAGGAAACAAAATAGTAGATTTAAAAGTATTTTACTTCTATTATCTTTTTCCACTTGAAAATTATTGTAACATTTTAAAGATGTAAATGTAAATAAATAAAATAAAAATAAATTGTATCTCCTTGCCTTTTCCTGCATGTGCAGAAATGTATGAGCTTTGGCGTCATCTCCTGGTGAGTACGGACTAACGTTAAATCGAATGGCATCTGCTTAAGCGCAAAATGTTATCGGCTGGTCTGCAAACATGTAGTACAAACTTGCGGAGAATCATTTGGTCACAATTTTACAGAATCACAAGAAAATACTAAAATTTACAACAAATACAGGTGACCTCGTATTAGTTGTCTTTATACAAACATTTTTACAAATCTCTCTCTCTCTCTCTCTCTCTCTCTCTCTATATATATATATATATATATATATATATATATATATATATATATATATATATATATATATGAATATGAATGACTACATTACCCTTTATGCTTTGCGCGTTCTCAAAGCCTGACGGGTAGCCGCTGAACGTCCTTGCCCTACACTGACTGGCTACACGCGAAGGTTTGGGGGGATCTCTGTCATTCACCTGTGTTTGTCTAAAACGTTACTTCCAAACATGATGGCAGCAAGACTTCTCCGCCGTGCTCTGCCTGTGCTGAGGCAGGCTCGCTCCTACGCCGAGGCCGTGTCCGGCGCCCCGCAGATGTCCTTCACGTTTGCCTCTCCGACGCAGGTATCAGGCGGACGCTACTGCCGAGGCTTTCTGAGGCCCAGCTAGCCGCTCCGGTTACTGAAGTCGACGTTGAACTGTTTCTGAACTGAAACGGAACAGAAACTGTTTCCTCTGTGCGGACTAGGATTAATGCACGGTTTCGTTGGGGTGCTTGTACACGCAGTAGCTGTGAACACGCCAGTGCCGTTTGTAACAATGGAGATATGGCGACGCGAGCCCGGCTCGTTAGCCCGGGCGTCTTTGAGCTGCACTGACAGTTTTTACTTTAAAAATGAATTACTGACGCGCTTTTTCCACTTCGATTCTCACATTTATGTCACCTTTTAGTAGAATGCGTGTTAGTGCCTGACGTTAGCGTGAATTTAGGTTCATTTTATAGTCCGAACTATGCAATGGAGCATTGCAATGTAAAACTATAACCTTGAAGGACGTGGATGGGTTTTATTATATGAATTTTAACTCTGAAGTTTGTTCTTCTCGTCACCTTCTGCTGCAGAATGGAGACACTTGACCCACTAAGATGATTTCATGCCAGATCACCAACAAATCAGTTGAGGTCACGAAAATTCCTGAATAAATCTTGTGATCCAGTGCGGTTAGTTGGACCTTGCAAACTCCTAAAGCTCTTCTTAAAATGGTTTCATGTCTTTTTTTTTTTTTTTCTATTGCAAAATTTAATATACTAATACTTTAGTATATACAGCCTCAGCAAACAGTTGTTACTGCATTTGGTTGAAATGTATAGATAACATCCACAAAACTAATAATAATTCCTCACTCATTAGATGCTGTTTTACAATAGTCAGGGTAATAAAATCATCATTAATCTATCAAAATATATAAAATTCTAATTTTTTTTTATTGCCTTAATGCACCATTAAGTGTTCCTTTTCAGCTGTTAAGTCATATCAGTTCATCTACACTGATATTTAACTCAAATATAGAACATTATCTACATTTTAAAGATACAAAATAATTAAACTGTATTTGTCCAGCACCTTTCTGAACATTGCTGCTATATTAAGCACTTTAAAGACAAAGTATTTAATTCAAGGCATTTCAATTTAGTTTTTCAGTTTTTCCCTCAAACTTTGCAAAGCCGGTGTTGCAAGTCTGGCTTTTAAGAACTTTGTCTATTTTATATTGATTTAAAAAGAGGGTTGTTATCATTTAATCAAAGGAGGATGGGTCACCTCTCCTTCTCCTCCTTGAGTGGGATTGTAAAAACTGCTTATTTTCTTCTGTAATTCGACACAGACTCCTCATTAACATGAAATTATTCTAGTTTTTGTCAACATTTTCCTATTTGTGCTTTAACATAACAGTTAGTGTTTTCTGACTGCGGATAGCACCACCAGACTGCAGCGTTTCCTTTCTAACTAAAGATGTTATTACTCACAAGTGCTTTTCACTCCTTGGTTGCGCCATATATGCTCAAGAAAATATCTCTATTAAGCTGGTGCTGTTTCAGTTTGGGAATACCCACAGGTGTTTACCTAGTGGTTACACATAGCGGGTCAGTCGGCATTGACGGTAATCGGTGGCTTGTTCTGCCATGCTGATTTGGAGATGCAGCAGCGCTGCATCCGTTTCACCTCCCCTCGTTCTGCCTCTGTGCTTAGACACGGGACACTGGTGTGCAATGAAGGCACAGGGGTTCTGCCTGGATTATGTGAAATGGGCTACGCACTACCCCCATCTTCTCTGGATGGGGACTCTCAGACGTCTTGCTTGCAGGGTTCTTGGTTTGAACAACTTCGGTCCACTTCAGGGGATTCTAGAGAGGTGGTCCCCCACCTCAAGAGTCCTGTGTGGAAGCTGCACGGATGGTACTTCGGAACCTGCTGTCACACTCTGCAATTTCTTTCTGTTTCTGCATAGTTTTGACATTTGAAGTTGCTCAAAGAAGCTCAGTGTTTTGAGAATAACGTCAGTGCTTTTGCCATTTTTTCTTTTCCAAAACGTTGGAGGTTTGAATTGTTGTAGAGTGACACAGTTAGAAAGAAGGGTCTTGGAGTACAGTAATGCCCCAGAAATATCAATGGAATAGTTACCCATAGTCTTATTTATTTATCTAAATTAAATTCGTGGTTTTGCATTTGTGTCAGTTGTCAATTATTTATTCGTTTCTGTTGGTTTATGGTTTTTGCATGTTTGTCCCCCCCCAACCCACACCCACTTCTCAGGTTTTTTTCAGAGAGGCCAGCGTGAAACAGGTTGACGTGCCCACACTTACCGGCGCGTTTGGTATCCTGCCCGCCCACGTGCCCACCCTGCAGGTGCTCAGACCCGGCGTTGTCACAGTCTTCAGCGAGGACGGCTCCTCTGTCAAATACTTCGGTAGGATTTAAATTTGCTAAATTGAGAAAATGACTTCACACCCTGCTACTACAGTGAACCAATCGGTATCGTTTGGGTAGATTTATACAGCCATGTTTGTTGTTTGTCATCTCTGAAGCCCACCGCAGCATGATTCGATGAAGTTGAATTTAAAACTTACTTTTAAAGTTGGCGGGTCTTTTAGTCTTTCTGTTTAGGCTGCTCAGAGGAGTTAAGCCCACTCTTTCGCAGTGTATTTGTTTGTTGTGATCATCAGCACGTCTGGTTACATGCTGTGTTTGTGTGTAGTGAGCAGTGGCTCGGTAACAGTCAACGCCGATTCTTCAGTACAGCTGCTCGCTGAGGAGGCTGTTCCTCTGGACCAGCTGGACGTTGCAGTGAGTATAAAGCACATCTCCCTCCGTTCACACACCAACATCCACTCTGCACTAAGATTGTGTACAAACACCACATCTTCCAGGAGCCGCAAAAACACGGTCACCTGTTTTGAAAATGGACTCAGAATGACCTTTTTGTCTTAATTGCAGCTTTGGAAATTGATCCAGTGTAGTCACTGACACTGCATTGACCAAGTTTTAGCAGCAATGTGATTATCTACCTACCTACCTACCTACCTACCTCCCTCCCTTGCAACCGGTGAGATTTTAAAAGAAGTTGTTTTACACTTCAGTCCAAGAACCTTTTTAGTTTTACATTCAGTTTTTGTTTTAATCCGTGTTGGAGGCTAGAAATTAAGCGGCATGTTACAGTCTGTATTCTAATATTGTGAAAGACGGACAGAAACAGATATTTCAGCGGATGTAACGTACTGAAGAGTGATCACAAGGTGAGATGTTAGGTGAAGTTGGCTGAAAGGTGAGCCGTTCCAACTCTCTGAGGTCCCAGGGTCTCTGCCAGTTTTCTTTATGAACCTTTAGTTTTGGCTTCCTTAACTTTGGTTCAGAGTGCCGGAATCGCGTCGACATTATTAAGCTGCTACCAGCGAGCAGATCATCTGATTGTGCTGCACATTTAAAGGTTTACAAACAGGATAATATCATTTTTTCCCCTCTGGTTTATGCCTCATCATAGTTTCCATGTGAGCTTTTTGCACCTGAATCCTCAGGTTTGCGTTTTCCTCAGCTGGCGGTGTACCTGACCCATTTATCCCGTAGATGACTCAATCTTGAGCTTCACTTGCAAAGCGATTTTTATTTCTTCCTGTTTGTGTTGATTTAAAGTTTACAACTTCAGGGTGTATGTTAAACATTTCAATTTAAACTTTAGGAAGGAAGCTGCCCTTATAAAGTACATGAAAAGTGCATTTTGTCACAAATTTCCAACCTCCTGGTTTCATGCACGTTTGTTTTCTATCTGTTTTGGATTTGATATTTCAAACCTGATCTTTTCCTCATATTTTTGACATTTGAAATGATTTCAGCATTTTTGGAATATCGTCTTATGCAAGTGAACTGAGGTGGTTTTCATTATGCATTTTCTTTTTGTTTTACCTCCCAGCTGGTCATTATCCATCTGATCATTATCCATCTGATCGGCGCTGCAGCCCAACCTTGACGTAAAGTCCTAGTGTAAATGTCGCCCTTATTAATGCCTGCTCTTATGCAGTCACTGCAGAGTTGTCTGACCCTTGGCAGTGCCACTGACTGTCAAATTAACTTCATAGCAGTAAATGAGTTATTTCTTTCTCCTGGACGTCTTCCACTCTGTTGTAACAATGCACATGGGCCCTCACTGTTAATAAGGAGGGAAAGGTCAGTCACTGTTGAGTTATAGCAGATGTGCCAAATCCCTACTGAGAGACCTTTAACTTCCAGCTATGTTTGGCATTTCTCGTTTCTAATCGCGACTGTGACAAATGGAGCTTTCAGAGCAAAGCGGCAGCGGGGATTTTCTCTGCTCGTCTTTCCACTCACTTTTGACTCGTTCTCGCTCGGCCCGGTTACATAAACCTTTGTGTACTCGTTAGCCTCAAAGGTATTTTTGGAGGTTTTGTAGACAGGTTTTTTTTTTTCTTCAGAATATATCTTCCAGATAACAGGATAATCTGTTTGTTTTAGTGACGGATCCCATGTGTGTGTTCGAGGTTGCATTTCAAGTTGAAGAGAAACGATTAAGACTGCTCTGTAAATGCTTCACATTTAAGTATCAAAATGAATGGGCTATTTTTTATTTCCCGTCTACATGTTTGTTTTTCTAGTTATTAATTTCTCTGTGCAATCTTAGGCAGCCAAGGCCAACCTGGAGAAGGCCCAGTCTGACTTGGCCGCTACAACCGACGAGGCAGCGAGGGCAGAAGTCCAGATCAGCATAGAGACCAACGAGGCCATCGTCAAGGCCCTCGAGTAGACCTCTGGTATGACCACTCATCTGCCACATCCTGTCCTGGTAACAATATTTATGTTGACAGGGAATTGGTGCCCCTTCAAATGATTAAAAATGCTTGTTATTCTTGTCTCCTCTAGGAAATGTTTTGTTGCTTTGATGGATTCAGCTGTCCCTCTGTGATTCCAGCTCGGCCACGTCAGTGTCCAGACGATTCATTCTTTCTTTGTACAGTGGATGAAACTAAAAATAAATTTATTTGGAATTACCAGCTGGTTGAGTTTGTGCTGCTTTCTTTAACTCGTGTCCTCTCTTACAGGTGGCATTTGTTTTTTTGCACACGTGAAGCAGATTGGCGTCTGGGTTTGTAGAATTCAGCGGTGCGTTAATGTGATAATATGATGTGTGTATGTGATGATAATTAGCACTTAGAATTCAAAACATGCTTTAAAATGCCCTTCTTGGCAAAAACAAACAAAAAAACCCTCAGCTTTTGATTATCCCACACATTTGCCATAAATCATTTCAGTGTCCTAAAGCGGCGTCACAAAATGTATTTTCATCTAGAGTTTATTTATTTTTTCCGTGCTCTTTGTATTGATGATCAAAAAGACTAAATCCTGCGTAAAGTCTCCAGCACATCTCAAAATTTCAAAGACATTATATAGGAGTGAAGAAGTGAAGTGTCTGGAGTGACGATCAAACGCCTCAACTTTGACAGTTTGAGCCGAACTAATCCTGAAGGGGGGAATGGTATGTTTTTGATGGGAAAAACCTGATAATTTGATATATCCAGTTAGTCAACTGATATTTTTATGAAAATAAAGGTTGGAATAACTGAAGCCCCGCATGATGAAGCTGATCCCACCAAAAAACATCCTTACCCTGATTTTTGCAAAGTCCTGGTAAAAACATTCAGTTACTCCAGAGTCCAATCTAACAAATTATTTTTTTTCTAATAATCAGATTAATATCCTAGAAGTTTAACTGGCTTGATTTTATTGTATGAATGTTATTCAGTCGTATTTTCACTATTAGACATTTATTTGTTCTTTTCTTTAACTTTCATCAAACGTTTATAGTGATCGTGTTTGGGGTTTTTTTCTCCAACCAAATTTCTTCCTCTGAGACAATAGTTCGCCATTATTCTTCCACATTTAAATAATGCACTAGATGATTTTATACCCGCATTTTATCAGAGTGAAAAATCCTCTTGACTGAAACCAATAATTTAAGACTGAGTAGTAATTTGTTATAGAAAATGACACTTCTGTGCTGTGAAACTTGCTTCCACATGAGGGCAGCAGACAGTAATATTTTGCACCACTGTAATGTAAGTTGTCCCATTTTTATGCTTCTCAGAAAACAGTTTCATGGAAGTAACTGGGAATAAATTTCTCATACAACCACTTCTTGATACCTCTCTGTGTGGAAAACATTTTCCACCCCCTTTTGACACGTGGTATCATGTATCAACGCTTGTGGATGGTCCTTGTGTGGGTTACAATTACATGGAATCCACTTCATTTGAATATGTCAGCAGGGCCCATTTTCTGTCAGGGATCCCAGTCTTTTCTTTTTGTGACAAATCCAGGTAAAGGAACTTAGTGGCCACTCTCCTGAAAAGTTTGCCCGACTACTCTTGTTTCAGAAACGCGGGTTTCAGCTGTGCCTTACTCCGAGAAGTCGTGATCTCACTCACGGGCTGGTCAGAAGCTGTCAGAGCACGAGTCACAAGCTATTTATCTTTATCTTGAGTGTCAGAATTCCCAGTGGCCTTCAGCAAGTGTGAGTATGCCGGATGTAATGGTGTTTACACAAAAATGCTCATGTGACTGACTGCTGATGTGCATAGTCATGTTTGTTGTGCTTGTTTTTAGAAGCAATTTTTAATGTCAATGCTGCTTCTCTCTTACTTTTTTTCCTTTCTGTTTTGCCAATACAGAATAAAATGTGTTTTGCATATTTTTAATCTGTTCATTTTATTACATTTATTTTTTTAAACACGTCAGCAGCTTTTCTCACATCCTACTCTCTGTTCTCCTTTCTTATCTCTCATCAAAACTGTCACTTCCCAACAGAATATACACTCAAAAACGACACTCATGCTCACTCATCACTTTTCCTTCGAGCCTGAAGGTGTGTGACTAACACTTCAGACAAATGGGGTGAAACAGTTATGCCACACTTCTTTAATCCAGATTTATGACATGGGAGGTTTAAAGCCGAGCTTCGCCTTTCACCTACTCTTTGATTTTTCACCACGCTCTCATAAAAAAATAAAAAAAGCAGAGCAGAAAGTGAGCGTGTGTTTCCCCACTGCGTGCTCTGCTGTCTCCGCTTCTGCACAGTCATACGGCTAAGACTTTTCTGGATGTTTGTGGAAATTAAAAACGTGTAAATGAGGAAGCGGCGACCCTCCCGTTTGTAATGTGTTCAGTTCAAAGAGGTTATGAATGCATTTTTTTTTTTAAATTCTGTGAAGAGGAAACATTTGAGTCAAAGTCACAATGTCTGTCTCCTCCATGGCCACACATCCTAATGAGGTAAATGGCTCATAAATGAGTTAAGTGCTGCACACTGATATAGAAGCAGCAAAGCGCAGCACATTGATAAAGGAGGACAAGTATCCTGTGAGAGCCCTCACTGGAGAGCCATTTGGTGTTGTTTCAGGGCCGATGAGGCATGTGATAAGTCACTGTCTATCTCTCCTGGATGGCCATGTACTGTAATTAAAAGATTGTACGGTCTGCACCCAGAGAGAGAAAAGCGTGATACACACAATGACGATCCATTGTGTCATGAACTGGTACTCCAACACAAAGCAACTCTCAGCTTTCAGAGCGCTTATTGTTGTACATTTACTGAATCGACCATATGAGGACTAGAAGAGACGAGTCCCTGTGAGTCACTGGCTTTAGGATGATGTAAGTGCTAAAACAAACAATAGTAAAGCAGAATGTGATTGCAACTCAGCCATGTTACTGTAAGGCGTCACTGAGGAAAACATTTCATTTAGTTTGTTTTTTATTAATTGTCGTTTCCCTCTAACAGTCTGTGGATTCATCTCGATGTTAAGGATGTGATGTTAAGATTTTATATACATTTACTTTTGCTTGATCACTAATTTTCTTCTTAATTACTTTCTCGAGTCTCTGCCATGATGCCCACCGTAGCTCTGTGAGCTGGGTTCATCATTGATGTGTTAAACTATATACAATTGCCCCCAGAGACGACCGGCTGGAGAGTCCAAGGTTATTATTAATATTCTAGAGCTAAACGTAAGTAAAGAGTCCTTCAAATGAGATACACTAATATTTGAAAGTGAAGATAAAGTCCTTTGCTTTAAAAGTACATTCTCATACAGCTGCAAGCACAGCTGACTAGTGTCTTCATCAACAGTGACCAAAGTCATAAAGTATTACCTCTATTAAGCAGCTTTCAGAAGACTAACAACTCAGCGTATAGACGTATAATTTTAACAGTAGACATGTAACCTGAGGATCTTACATCTGGCTTTGATAAACATTTTTATTACTCTAATAAAACAACATTCTCCAGTATGAAGTAAATCAAACGGTAATTCAAGCATTCACCCTATAAGATTTGGCAGCTGATGCACAGACTTGTGACCAAATGTGTCAGTGAAGTGGGCAATTAAATGAGTAGTGAACCCAGTGGAAAGAATGGAGGCATGAGATTTTCTTTATATGCTGGCACAGGATCCAGCATGACACACGCTGGCTCTGAGGCAGCGCAATACTTTCCTGCATGCCTTCAGAGCATTTCCATCCAGGCTATGCTGGGACGTGGAGTGACTTTAACTTCATCCCAAGTGAAATGCGGATGAGGCCTTCTGAGTGGACACTCAAAATGAAACCCTCTTCATGTGTTTTATATCAGGGCTCTTATTAGCCACCTGAAATCACTGGACACACTTCACTCGTGTCCCTATTGACATTTCAGTTTTGGTGTTAATGGTAGTTCATGCAGCTGGCAGCTGTGAAACCTGTTAATCTAACAGTCACATTTATGACAAATAAGACCGTGCAACAGGCGAATAATATGAGAGTAATGCATAACACGGGGAGTGACAGATGACATGCTAATCTGACACGGTGCGACTCACTGAAAGAGCTTCACATACCTTTCCATTAAATAGAAGACACGAGGCCAGGTCTGCTTTCTTATTACCAGAAAGTCATGTGATGTTCAGACGTAATGATTCATCAAGAATAAACAGCGCTCTAATGCATTTGTCTGTCTTGTTTGTCCTGTTTTGAGTCTCTGCTCTGTTGACATCAGCGAAGTCTTGGCTTCTTGAACAATATTTGATTTGAAATTTTAACAAACTGCAACAGATATATATTTTCGTGGCAGGTGGCAAGCTACAGGATATTAAGTGTGTCTGATGTGTGAAGGCAAATAAGAGACCTGAGAAAGAGCTAAGAGGAAATGAAAGGTCTGGAAAAATTGAAATGCGCCTAACGATGAGCCAACTATGACTTTGAGGGTGGCAATTTTCCACACACCAAAGTGCACCAAAATTACACATATGAACCAGCGTGCATAATCATCTGCCTCGGAAATTTAATATCTCGTGGATGTCACATAGTTTGGCTGTGTAAACTCATTCTGCTGCCGGCTTCTTGTGTGTGAAAACTGCACATTTCCACCTGGAAGACACGGTCAAGCATGGCTAAGTGCGTATCAAGGGGGCGAATTGGAGGTTTTGAGCAGTGAGAGAGAAAGAGAGGCATCCAGGGAGTGGAGCTGATTGAAGTGCTGACCTTTTGGTGGGGCTGTGTAAAGAGGGGGCCTGCAGACTCTCAGTCAGCTGTCAGATACTGCATCCAGCCTGGTAGTGGGAGTAGGGCCCTGACACCAGCCTCCTACCACTGTGCCCTGTTTGTGTCATCCATCTCTCCGTACTTACAGCCTTCCATTCCACATTAACACCCACCCACCCACCTGCCTAACACGCACACGCCGGGCAGGGGCACCGCCGCAAACACTCAGCCAGACGCAAACATCCACACAAACACAAACATATTTCAACTCGCGCCAGCTAGGTAACATTTCTACAAATAGCAGTGTGGGCATTTGGGAGAAAAATTGCAAAGCCGCAAACACCCTGCTGTAGAGGTGAGATAATCGGCTTTGTGGTAACAGCAAATGGCCCCCTGAGTGGCAAGGCAGGTAATCGTTGCACTGAGTGGTTCTGTGTGAGAGAGAAAGAGTGCTTTTCCATTCTTACGCGAGTGCCTATGCATATTCGCTCAAAAAATGAGCAGCCAGCTCAAATACGGGCAGTCATAAAATCACTACAGATGAATTGCACAGTTACTGCCGCACAAAAGATGCTGTCAACAGTTAAATAAGAACAAAAACTGATAATGCAATTCTCAGGCATGAAACATGAAGCTGCTGCGGCGTCTGAGCAGCACAACCTTACAGACACAGAACGAAAAGTCTGAAATTTGTGCCGCTTTCTTAAATTTTCAGGTAAGATGCATTTACATTTTAAAAAAAAAGGCAAAAAAAAAAGCTGCAATCTGTCTTAAATTGAGCTTGGAGCAATTCCACATCCTCAGTCTGTTTCTAGTTTTGTGCTGCTTTGATGATCTTAACTGAATTACTCATTACTGAAGAAAAGCATCCACCCTTTTTTTTTTGTCATTTCAAGGCTCTAATTAGCAGATATGAGTGGTTTCACACACATTTTTATAGCAGCATGCATAAACGATAACTAAAGGATACAACAGCTGTCAAAAAGGAAAATGCAAATGGAATGAAATCTTCTGTTGAGGAAAGATCAAATAAAAACGAAGAAAAAGGGAAGGCTTTGCATCTGTGGAAGTCTGTTAAGCTTTTCTCACTCGTGAACACAGTCACATGTTCACACATTTACTAGGCAACAGGAGATTCTCTGTGTGAAACATGTTCTCGTGCCTGGATGCACTCCTGAGTGGTGCCTGTGATGCTGCAGCTGTGTCTGCTTTATCGACAAAAGAAGGGAAAGCGGTTTACAGAAAGGCAGGGAGAATTATGAAGCAGCAAACATTCATGTTTTATTCACACACGGGATCAATCGGGCATTTCTTTTGGCCAGTCTATCCAACACGTCTGCATCGTGACCACTGTCTGCAGCACGTGCACGACTGATAAAAGGAGGTTAAATTTGGGTTCAGACATAAATGCAAGACATAATTCTTTAACTGCAGCTCTTGACGGTGAGCTTTGTGGCTGCAGGACATTCCAGACAGAGGTGCTACAAGGGAGTGCATCAGCAGGGTGGGACCCATCGTGTGTGTATAATGCGTACAGTGCAAATTAAGTAGGCACGAGGACTTGTGAGAGGACGCAAAAGAGGCTTTAGAAGCAAAGATGGTACGGATAAAGACTCTAAAAACGTCCTGCCACGCACACATGAACTGGTTCAGTTAGAGGAAATGACATGAGAGCCATTTGGCGCATCACGGCCTTGCTGACATTACTCACAGATCTATGTTTAGTCGCAGGGCCAATGGGCCCATTGTGGATGTACATTTGTCATGAATCAACCTAAATCATCAACAAAAGAGAAAAGAGCTCGATGCATTTGCCATGTGGGTGTACTCAAGAGAGTCCCTCTAGATGCGCTGGGGAACGATTGAGTGCAGGGGCAACATTCTTTTTTTACATTTTTCTTTTAATTACAATGACCTACACTCATCCGCTCTGTGTTAGAGCAGGAAAAGTACTTGCAGCTTGTGTAAGATGTATGGATACACAACTGAAATATGTAACATGTGAACGAGCTGAAAGAGTTTGCTGATTTTGCCAACGAAGGGGAGATTCAAGTAGCTCATGAAAGATTTAGAGACACTGCTTGACATGAACTGCCAAACTCCTCATCACGTGGTGGGCTACAGCTATCATTGACAGGTGGAACACTTGCCACGTGTATCGCAGGTCATGATACACCCTACAGCCCCCGCAAAGGGCGGAGGGGGCACCTGAGCTGCTGGCTGTGAAACAAAGCTTAGTACCAGCTGAATGCCACTGATCCTGACGCTTGACTCTTCCCAAACAAGGGACCAGATCGTGACTCCCCCTTATGCAAGTGATATCCGATGGCTCCGCTGTCCTCCTGCGGGGCAAGGCTATTCTCAAAGCAATGTCATTTTCCTGGCCGAGAAAGGACACGCTCTCCTTCCCTGTTCCTCTGTTCGTACCCCTCGGTCCCGTGTGAGCTTTCCGTCATTCACAGGGCGTGGTTCTTTCTTCACCTGGGCTGTTTCAGGTGCATTTTCGAGCAGTCTGTGTTTATCTGGGTTAAGCTAATATTCCCCTTTTTTCCAAAACACACACTGAAAGCGTGCAGGCACATGATGACGCATTCACGCATGACAGCAGATGAACACACACAAACATTCATTGTGAAAAAGTAGTCGGTTATTTGTCGCCCTTTTAATTGCATGTTTAGCACAGGTGAGGGCCTGCTTATGCGCCTAT
This sequence comes from Xenentodon cancila, assembly GCA_014839995.1. Classification (NCBI taxonomy): domain Eukaryota; kingdom Metazoa; phylum Chordata; class Actinopteri; order Beloniformes; family Belonidae; genus Xenentodon; species Xenentodon cancila. Next base: position 19,289,248 of record CM026206.1, read on the forward strand.
CTTTTCATGTCTTATGTGTGCCTTTACACAGTCACAACATGCCAAAAAAGGGAACCGGGGCACCACGTAACTAAAACCATAGCTGCGCCTCTGTGGGCGCACCTATGCCTTTAATCTGGGTTAAAACTTTAATATCAGTGAACCTCTTTTCCCACCCTGGCTGTTTTGAAAGTTTCCAACCGACACAGAATTTCTGAAAATTGCAAGCATGCTCTGACGTTTCCTTAGAGCAGAAAAATGTCACTTAATCCAAAATTAGCCGACCTCATTACAGTAGAGACAGTTCTAGCACTACATAGTTGCAGGGAGCTGGGGGTATAATGTAAATCGGGTCATGTACTGCACTAATTCAGTTGATTTACAGAGTGTCTATTTATGATCAAGATAAACATATTCTTGTTAGGCCATATCAAGCAGCCCACACTGTTTTTTTTTTGTTTTTTTTATCAAAGGAACAAAAGAAAAAATGAACAAGCAATCAACAAACACGTGAGTTGCTGTCCAAGACGAGCTCCTTTCTTAACCAGTCCAGTTAATCCCTGTATTTCTATGTCCCATTTGCTCTTGCATCCAAACTGACGGATGTCTCACTGTGACTTCACAGTCACATGCTCTGAGGCAGTGTAGGAAAATATGTCACTGAGCTAGTTTCCACCCAGGACACCCAAAGGCAGCAGAAATAACTTCCTTGCCTCCTGATTGGATTCCAGTGCTGGTGGCCTTCAGCAGCTCCTGCGTGTGTAGTTAAGATGAAATAAATAACTATAACTGAATGTGAGTAAAAAAGTGAGCTTAACATCACATTCATAGTTTGCATTACTGTGTTAAACTGACAGTGCTGACAAGTGATCCAACTTTTATACTGTGCGTGATAGATGCACTGCTGCATACTTTCTCTGTGAAATGATGAACTGGCCATGTAGATTCCTCTGGACGCTCTGCTGTATTCCTTTCTCCACTTTACCTTCCTCCACTATCTCTCCCTCCTTGAACCTCCTAAACTGTCCTTTCCACCTTGACTTTTCCAGCGTTTCAATTCTGGGACAGCACAGCAATAACATTGACAGAGAGTCAAATGTCATATTATATCATTATGTGCAGAGTCATGTACGCTGCAGAAATCCAATACTCATCTTTGCTCCACTTTGTAAATGACCCATCTGCAGCAACCATGCTTTCGATGGCTGTGTTGCCACATACAGACGTGTAGTGAATAATTGTAATTGCATGTGCATGTTTCACACGAGTTCAGCTGAGAACGGACATGTGGGTAAGAAGAGGGGCACTGAGGTTATTCCATGACTGCAAATAGAAATAGTTTTTAAACCGCTCTGAAAAGGTCAGATAGATGGATTCCAGTGTCGAATCACTTCTATGTACAGTAACTGTACCAGCATGAAGCATAAAGGTTCAAACACAAAATGCGAGATGAAGAACTCTCCTTGATATCAAACATTTATTTTATGTTGGAGAACAGCAGCAAAATAAAGACAGTAAAGTCAAGGACAATAAAGTTATAGTACCAGTAAGTCAATAATCGCCCTGAATCACAGTGAACATTTACAATAAAGGTGTCAGCAGGCTGGACTAAAGTAAGATAATGGTAATAAACTTATATGAGCCGATATCGCCACAGTGATCTGAAGGACTGATAACGTTGCAAAGAAAACGATTGCATCATGCTATCATGGCCGTTGAATACTTGGTTTTTTCACATGTCACTTCTTCGTACTGGCTCAGTTATTTTAAATAGTTTGTTTTAGTTTTGTGTTTATCTAAGGTTGTACATATCTAAATGTAAAGTCAAGTATTATTTTTTCATTATGTCCTGCCACATTACACACTTTCATTTTCGCTTGACTGTTCTCGCTATGAAGAATCAGAGATCAAAGTCTGAATCTTGACAAATAGAAGACTATGACGACAACACTGGTGACATAATATGGGTGAAGACAATTTTACTGTAATTATTACGACTTTGATAATCATGTGAAGCGCCTTGAGTGACAGATCCTCCGATGTTGTACATGAACTCCAACGCCTGAGAGATTTTTTTTTTTACATCAACCAAGATAAGAAGGCCGAATGAACCTGATCTCTCCATGGTATTGCTTGAGAAGACATTTGGTTTATGATTACACAGTCTATCATCATTCAACTGGTGCCTCCACTCCCATTTGTAGTCTCAAATGACCCTTTAAACTGCCTGTGAACTTGGCACACAACAGCCAACCCACCATGAAATATGTCAGATTATATAAAATTGTCATCCTCATTCTGGCTATTGTGTAACAACTACAGATGGAAGTGCAATAAACACATCTTTAACAACCATTCAACACCAGACACGTCATCTGGTACAGCAAAAATAGACACAACTGGCTAATTAAGTGTGAACTCACATTTAGCTGACAGGTTATATCATGTAACATCAAATAGAAAGAATAGACGTGACTAAACATAGGCAAGGCCGAAGCTTGCTCGAGAGAGGAGAGAGTTGACATTAGTTGTTTAGTTTGTATGTCATTCCTTAGCTCAGGATGAATTTCAGAGGCAGAGACATGGATGATAAACAACATCCATTTATATGGGCTGACGGTGGGCCTGTGAGTCTAGTTCCTGATGGGACCCGGCAACAACAAACATTCAATGTTGATATTAATCCTCTTAATGTCACACCTCTTCTAGTCCAATAATTAGATTTTCTATTTATGTACATCATTAAAGAAAATAGTCGGTGCAGATTAAAAAAAACAAAACAAAAACTAAACTGCAATTCCTAGCATTTTTGTCACTGAGGCTACGTCAGGAGAGAATGTTAAACTTGGCTTGAGGGCGCTTTGTCAGACCGGCTAACTCAGGGCAAGCCAACTCCCAAAATGTTGGAGTTTCCCTTCAAGGAGACATCTTTGGCTCAAAGAACTGAAAGTCAACTGAACGGTCTGTTGCGTCACGGTTAGACAATTTACGTATTGTAGAGTTTGGTTGACTCAGTATCATGGTCGTCCTCATCAAAAGGCGTGCAGTGTAGGCAGCTGGATCCAGGAGGCAAACAGCTGGCTCTCCAGGTGGGAGATCGCCTCAGTGTGGTACATCCCAGCCAGAAAGTTTTCATCCTTGATGTCAGGTGGCAGGGCTTAGGGTCCTCGAATTGCTTTGTTTATGATTGTTTTTTATTTCCTTTTTCTTCTTACACTGATGACCCATTTAAGGCACCAAATTGGACAAATGCATTGGTGATAAAACCGAGCTCCTGGCTGACATATGTACATGTAATTTGTTTATATGTTGATTCATGTACATGGTCCCTTTTGGAAATAAAATACACTAAAATCTGACAGCGCTGCACAAAATGTTGAATATAATCCGTGTCTCTAGGGTTCTAGGTGACCATGAACACATATTTGAGCCCGTAGTTCTTAGGATACAGCTCCGTAAAGAGAGAACTCCATCACACAGTGATGCTTTGTAAGATATGTTTATGGTTCTGAAAATACACTATATGGCCAAAAGTATTCGTTCCCCTGTCTTGACTCGCATATGAACTAAAGTGACATCCCATTCCTGATCCATAGGGTTCAATATGACGTCGGTCCACCCTTTGCAGCTATAACAGGTTCAATTCTTCTGGGAAGGCTGTCCACAAGGTTTAGAAGTGTGTTTATGGGAATTTTTGACCATTCTTCCAGAAGTGCATTTGTGAGGTCACACTGATGTTGGACGAGAAGACCTGGCTCTCAGTCTCCACTCTAATTCATCCCAAAGGTGTTCTGTTGGGTTGAGGTCAGGACTCTGTGCAGGCCAGTCAAGTTCATCCACACCAGACTCTGTCATCCAGGTCTTTATGGACCTGCTTTGTGAACTGGTGCACAGTCATGTTGGAAGAGGAAGGGAGCAGCTCCAAACTGTTCCCACAAAGTTGGGAGCATGGAATTGTCCAAAATGTCTTTGTGCTGAAGCATTCAGAGTTCATTTTACTGGAACTAAGGGACCAAACCCAGCTCCTGAAAAACAACCCCACACCATAATCCCCCCTCCACCAAACTTTACACTTGGCACAATGCAGTCAGACAAGTACCGTTGTCCTGGCAACCGCCAAACCCAGACTCGTCCACCAGATTGTCAGATGGAGAAGTGCAATTCGTCACTCCAGAGAAGGCGTCTCTACTGTTTTAGAGTCCAGTGGCGGCGTGCTTTACACCACTGCATCCAACGCTTTGCATTGCACATGGTGATGTATGTCTTGGATGCAGCTGTCATCCATGGAAACCCATTCCATGAAGCTCTCTGTGCACTGTTCTTGAAGTTGGTGGTTGACTGCAGAAAGTTGGCGACCTCGTTTGCACTATGCGCCTCAGCATCCGCTGACCCCGTTCCATCAGTTTACGTGGCCTACCACTTCGTGGCTGAGTTCTGTCGTTCCCAAACACTTCCACGTTCTTATAATATAGCTGACAGTTGACTGTGGAATATTTAGGAGTGAGGAAATTTCACAGCTGGATTTGTTGTACAGGTGGCATTGTATCACAGTTCCACGTTGGAATTCCTTGAGCTCCTGAGAGCGACCCATTCTTTCACAAATGGTTGTAAAAACAGTCTGCATGTCAAGGTGCTTGATTCTATACACCTGTGGCCATGGAAGTGATTGGATCACCTGATTCTGATTATTTGGATGGGTGAGTGAATACTTTTGGTAAATGTGTAGATTTCATCCCAAACTTATATTTGCTCAAGTAGTCTTGTTTTCTAAACACAATCAAGCAAACGAAAACAGTGAGGAACCACTGTAACTAATGAGAAATCAAATAGGGAAAACAATGGTTTCATATTGGCACCTAATAAAAGTCTACAGGATGTAGATCCAGCAGCTCCTAATGCCTCTAACTAAAGACTCTTTTGGGTTTATTTAAATGAAAATTCTTGTGAGTATTGAGCAGAGGTTTTGAAGTGTTGCTCATTGATAAACGTCTGCCTAGGAATCTGGATTTTATATTTACTTGTTTAACTGTTATATTTCTTTTTAATTGTTAACTAGCACAATGTTTCCACTATTTAGCACCATTATTGTATATATATATAAATATATATATATATATATATATATATATATATATATATATATATATATATATATATATATCTATATATATATATATATATATATATATATATATATATATATATATATATATATATATCTATATATATATTACCTTTTTTTTTTTGCATTACAATTTTTCTTTTTTTTTTAAACATTTCCAACTTTTTCTTTACTAAATTTTTATTATATTTCATCAACTAGAGAGACAACAACTGGCAGCAGAGAACCCCTTGTATGCATCTTTGTACTTGGTAAATAAAGCTGATTCTGATTCTAATTCTGTGCTTTTAAAAGTGTAAAATTGCTTAATTCCTGCAACAGGTTTGCAAGATACTGCAGCTGCCGTCATATCCGTACATACATGTACATACATACATATATATCACTTTATAACCTCTGAAAGGTTGATTACAGGCTTCTTTTTTAACAACAGTACTGCTGCTTTGTAAGCAATTCAGCTGTAACATTACAGAAAAGTGCTGCCTTGTTTATGCGCCGGGTAAAACTGAAGCCTTGCTGTTGATCATTAGTTAAATAGATACAAGGGGTCAGCGCAACCTTCCCACTGTGACTCACTTTTGCCATCCACCCATACACAGTAAATATTTAACTACACACAATTAGCAAAATTCTCTATTCAGTACCTAAATGTACCTCTTCTCCAAAGTGGCAGTGGCATTTCAGTGTTTTCATGAAAATATGTTAGTATTTTTTTTTTTTTTTTTTTTTTGTCAAGTGCTGAAAAAGTGGTCGGTGCCAGAAGGCCGCGTTCATTTGCATGATATTGTTATCATTTTTCAGAGGGAACCCTGAACAAAGGTTTCCCTGATTTAGACCGTTATAAAACATGGTTTTCAGTCTAAGGCCAAACAGTTTGATGTCTGCAAGAGAGAAATTAACACAAAGACCAATTAATTCTCTTTTATGGAGTTATTGCAAAACAGGGAGGGTGGGGGGTTTAGCAAAGCCTGGAAAGTTTGGGGGTGAGGGGGTGGAAATGGAAAAGGACAGCACTGGAGTTGAGAGAGAGAGAGAGAGAGAGCGAGAGAGAGAGAGAGAGAGAGCGAAAGACAAGTGAGAGGGGAAGGGGGCGGAGGAGCCAGAGGGAGACAGGAATGGATGACGTCATCAGTGGGGATGGAGGGCTATTTTAAGAATGTGAAGGGGGAAAGCTGCTGCGCACTTCTGTGAGCTAACGTCACAGAAGAGATCAACTCTGCATGACCTGTCAGCCCGATCATGTGACCTGAAATGACCTTCCCTATCAGTAATTAGATTACTCCATGTTAGCTGTGGAGCAAAGGCTTACTTTAAAGGGCCAGGCACACTGAAAACAGCAAGAGAAAGTTAAAAAAAAAAAAAAAAAGAAGGGCAAAACAGAATGAGCCAAAAAGAAAAAGTAGGGGCTAAAAGCATTAGAGAGAAAACTTAATAGAAAGAGTGTGAGTGCAGGAACTAAGTGTGGAGGACGAAAAGACAACAAGAGACATGCGGAACAGTGAAGCACCAGCCAAGATTGAATTAGCCTGCAGCTTTGGCTACCCCTAAGTCTGGGATGGAGGAGGATTAGTGTGCTGGGATTCTGGAGTGTGTGTGGGAGTGTGTGGAAGTTTTCAACCGTGTGGGTGGAGAGCAGGGCGATTTGGCAAGTTCTGAACTTGCACTAACAAAGGAAATGCCTGCATCTGGTATTCATCTCCAGTGTGTACTGTACACACACACACACACACACACATGCACACACATGCACACGCACACATTCATGGTTATTATCTCCTATCTGATGCCTTTCCGTGTAAAACTGCTGGGGAGTAGTGGTGCTCATCCTGACATATTGCTAGTAAGCAGATTTGGTGTTCCCCCCCTCCACGCACGTTGACCTCAAGAGCAACATTTTTACAACTGATACTACTTAGTGAATGGATGAAACCGCTGCAAAAAATAAAAAATAAAAAATCATATCTTTGTTTTACCAGAAGTAACACACAAGAAGTCCATTCTGTGTTGCCAAAACCACCTACCCAGCCACCCACACTTCCTGCCCTGAGTCTCTCACTCCTCTCTCTTTCACGCCTGTTTTCTCCCGTCTATCTCTCCGCTTTGTTCTACTCCGATCTATTTTCTATTCTCCGAGCTGACACCTAACCTTTGTCGGACCACCAGTCCCGCTAGTGCTAAGCTGTGGGCTGTCGAACAGACAAATAAACAAACACATCAAGCTTGCACCCTCCCAGCTCGGTCAAGTTTCACAGCTATAAAGGTTCTCATCGTGGCCGGCTTGTGTCCTGTGGGTGGATTTCATTAGCTTATTTAGCACGTTCAGCCCAGTTCCAGGCTGTCCTGTCGTGGGCCTTTTTTAGTGTGAGCAGAACAGCTCTGTAAAAGGCAGCAATTATCAGGTCTACTTTGTGGGGGTGTCATAGTTACACCATGGGGGCTTTGGGAGTACGGTGTGACACAACTAGTGTCCTGTGAGCAGTGCGGCATCACGACACAAGAGAGGCTGTGAACTAGCAAATGTTTCACTGCACACGCAAAGAGCATGGAACGCCGTGTGAAATATCCTGTTACGAACGTGAAAGGCTGAGCCATAACGGTACATTGTAATCTCACGGGAATCATACGGAGGCTCGAATCACAGTGGCGCACTTATTCACATGAATGCACATCTACATTGCAGTGGTTTTGATAGTAAATATTATTTAAAAGCTCCAATTTGTTTTAAAGCAATCTCGGGTTAAGTCATTTTGGACCGATTCAAGTTGGAGGTTTCTTGCAAACCCCAACCCTTCCCGCTCCTCGTGTCAAGGTAACCATGTTTTCACTGCCGCTTCATGTTCAGAGAAGACAGACACAATGAAAAAGTACCTTCATTTTAGGTTTAATCAAGCACAGTTAATAAATCCTACAGACAAAGAACAACTATAATCATCCCGAGCAGCATTCCAACTTATGAGAAATGGGATTCTGATTACACACACTTGTCACACAAACTATGTCTCATCATTTTATCTTTCTCTTGGGAATGTGTTGACTGAGGATGGAGTGACTAATGAAAACAAAACACAGACACTGCATAATTTTACTCATCAGCGTGCACATAATTACATAAATACTCTATACCATAGTATGTGATGAGTGTGCCGTCTGGAGACTGAACCCGAGGAAGATGATTGTGAAATATCTGGCTGGTATCCAATGTGCCTCTGGGTACTCTTCAGTTTATAGATGTTGTTGGCTTCAGCCGTTACTAAGCCAGCAGCACCTGAACAGCATGCACTTCACGGTTCTGGATGAACTTCATCCCAGACTGTCCTCGGTCTGGGATGAAGTCTCCAACGAAGTTTCAGAGAAAAGTTTCCCAGTCAAAAGTCAAGGGAATGTCGTGACTCGCAGTTCCAGAAATGGGGTTTTGGTTGTAATGTCCCCAGCTTGGATGTTCACAAGTTACTGTAAGCTGTGACTGTGACTAAATCATAGTCTGAAGTGCCACTTTCTTTTCTTGCCTACTGTTATCGCATGTTTTGCCCAACATCTATCGCTCTTTCTTTCTTTCTTTCTTTCTTTCTTTCTCTGACACTCGCTCTGGCACGTTGTCTGGCTCAGTGTGTAAAGCTGCCAAGTCTGAGATGTGTCATCAATCATCTGTGCTGTGAGCCGGGAGGAAAAGCAAGCTGCACTTCAAACAGGGCTCCTTCTGCAGGTGTGGGTTCAGAGGCCCCATCCACACTTAACCCACTCAGCTTCTCCCCCCTCACATGACACTTTTTTTCTTTTCTGTTTTTGTTTTTTACCTACATATCTTGTGTTCTTTTATGCTCTCTTCAAAGATGCAACACTTTTCATACACCACATTTGCTACTGTTACGAACCAGGCGACTTTGCGTTATGTAACGACAACCCCGAGCAATATCTGTTGCAAAATGTACAAAGCAACACCACAAAATACGTACTGTGGTTTCCCAATTTGTTGCTGTTGCAATGAAAGTCAATTTCTGACTAATTCTTTGCGTGTACACCCATTAAACCTAATAAAGTGGCCAGCGAGTGTATCTGCAGCTTACTTTTTCCTCAAATGTTTGTGTTTTGTGCTTTCCGTGAAACAAGTCAAGAGGGATCTTCCCTCTCTCTGTGGTCTCCACTGATCGATCCAGGGTGAGACATCTACAATACAATAATACACTCAACATGCCTTACAAACACTTGTTTTGTGATTTCAGGGCCAATTACTGGTTTATAGGTGAATTGTGCCACAAAGACATATTACATTAATACTCATTGTGGTAACATAGGCAGTTCTAAGATTAAGCAAATTTCTCTAAATCCTGAACTACTCATCAGATGAGTCAACACGTACACATCAGACATGCCAGAGGCTTGTCCTTCTATGTCATGACAGCTATGTGAAAGAGGATCTGTTCATTTGTTAAAACAGCCATGCAAATACAAGGATTTAAAAAAACACCCTGCCCAGGCAGCAGCGTCAAATCCCAAACCTCTAATAAAATCAGGTGTCAGTGCGGAAGACTTTGACTGTCTGTAGTCTTTAAATTTTTTAGAGAAATAATGTAAGAACATCGAAACCATAATATTAGGCTGCAAAAAAAAAAAAAAAGACAATGAGCAAGTGATGCTTCTGTGTTATACTTCACATTTAACAGATTAAAAACCCCATGGCCAGAATCCACCCTCGTCTCGTCATTTCCTCACCTCCTCCACTCATTTCTCAGGTAAGATGGACAGCTACTTGGGGAGAAGAATCAAGACTGGACAAACTGTGAAATAAGTGTGGACAGGTTTCGCTACATAAAATAATTCTCTCTATAAAGCGCTCTGTCTTTATGATAGCATCAGGACTGAGTGACTCCGTTGAATGCAACAGTTTTTTCTTTTCTTTTTCCTTTTTATTTGCTGTGTACTATTTCTTAAATCCTCCCTCCCATGTCGACTGTAGTAACCAACATGTTTCATTCTGTAGAAACTTTCTCTCACTGTTGCTTTTCAAATATAGTAAACACCATCTCCGGTAGCCTAAAAAGAAAAAAAAAAGACAATAATTGTCCTAATTTATTTACAAACCAAGACTTAATAAAGGGAACCTCTCTGTTCAATTTATTCCAAACATAACATCCAGGAAAGTATGGATCATTTCTTTGAGTTTACAGAGGAATTGTATTGAATCTGTATCACGGAGCTTACTACTAAAACACAAGGGTCATATCAATCCATGACCAAACATTAAATGTTTATAGGAATTTGTTTTCCCTAAAATGATCAGTGACAGAAACTCATAGTGTGACCTGTTATTTTCACACAGTCTCTACCAGCACGCCAGATATGCCAGCGTCTTTACTGCGTGTCCCAGATTCCTGTGGCAGTGTTGTGAGTTAGTGAGGTGTGTCTTACCGACTCACAGCCTTTCAGGGTGAATCAGGAGGAAATGGTGGCAGGAGAACAAGAGCAGCTGGCTGAATCTGCTGGGCACGGTTCATTTTTCTCCTGAGGCTCAGGGCGGCCCACGGGTGACTTTGATGGATCGGAATGCTGCTCACCCACACACGCCCACACATGTCCCACACACTCAGTCTCTCACACAACAACACGCACATATACGATCGCACAAACAAGTGCATGCACACACAAGCACACACAAGCCGCTCTGTCCGAGCAGATCAGATGTTCAATGTGAAATGTTTACGACTTGCCCACAAGGCCTTCCTCTTCTGTCAATGAACTTTTTTCCCAGAAGTCTGTGTGATGCATTATCATGAAGATGCCTTTATGTGGGGGTTGCTCCTGCATCCTTCATCACAGACGTACCCATGTGCATCCTGGTGCAACATGCAACAAATTGTAAAACACATTTGGCTTTTAAGCTGCATGATGATAAATTTGTGCATTAACACTATCCCCCCCCCCCGGTCTGTTTAATCACATTGTGATTTGTGACATTAGCGTAGACAGAATGAGGGAACATACTTGCTCTGGCTAATGTGGATTAAAACAAATGACATACTAAAAGAAGAAGTCTCTTCAAACACCCATGAAAACACGCCCCTTAGTTTGCCTGGACAAAGAAACCACCAATGTTCAAGAGTTAAATGAGGTGGAAGCTGTACTTTTGTCACATTGCACACCAAATCCTCAGGGGGTCTGCAACCTCGGCAAAACAGGTAAGTATTTGACTTCAGCTGTGTTGACAAATCGACCCGCTGACGAGCACAACCAAGCCAGCTCATGCCTGAAAGTAGAACTTGAGTCTCAAGCGGCCAGAGTGACAAACAGCAGTCCCAATTAGCTCCTTCTCCACACTGAAGGTTTGGACACAGATCCCGTGATGTGTTGTCGCCAGCAGGAACGGCATCAAAAACAGCCTATGAAGCGTGGCATTTGACTCAAAGGGTCAAGTTACAAGTGAGAATTTAATGAACTGCTTTCATTTCCTTCCAGTGAGTCAGCATCTTCCAGAGAGGGAGAAAGAGATTAGACACATAAAGAGAAAGGTGGAGCCAAGTGGGATCCGACAAGACAGGCACCTTTGTCTGCCCATGGAGCCTCTGCAAGATAACATTTTTTTCTGTTTGTTTGTCTCTCTCAGGCTCACACACTCTCACACACACACACACACACACACACACACACACACACACACACACACACACACACACACACACACACACACACACACACACACACACACATACACACACACACACACAAGAGTGATTCAGTTTTCAGGCAGTGATAAAATGCAGGTGGGGCCCAGCACCCCCCTGCACTGTGGAGAGGAGTGTCTCTTTGTTATCAGACAAACAGTCTGTGCTGGTCCTGAACCGGAGGGAGGATGGAAGGACGGTTCCTGGCTGGTCCACGTTAGCATTTTATAAAGGCAGACTTAGGCAGATCATAGTTGTTTTTTTTTCTATCACACATTGCATAAAACCTCCGTCATCTGAGATGTCAACCTCATTGTGATTACTATTAAAGAGGGGTACAAGGAGGTGTTCACTGCATAAATACTTTACCAAAGGATGTCCTAATTCACAGTTCATTGTTGTTCAGCACAAACACTCCAGTACTTGAGGTACATGACCAACGTCAACGACTCAGAAAGACACTTCTTAAAGATGACTTATTATGAAAGGGATCACATTTTGTGCCTGTGAGCCCGTATTTGGTGTCTAAAGTAAGTATCAACTCAACTAGATAGATAGATAGATAGATAGATAGATAGATAGATAGATAGATAGATAGATAGATAGATAGATAGATAGATAGATAGATAGATAGATAGATAGATAGATAGATAGATAGATAGATAGATAGATAGATAGATAGATAGATAGATAGATAGATAGATAGATATCATTTGTATCTGAAATTACATTAGTATAACGGTGCAAAGCTGTGCTACAGATCTCAAATAAGGTATGACAAATAAGTAGACAAATAAGTATGTAACAAGGATTAGAGACACAACCACCTCCTCCAAAGAAGCCAGCTCACTACGACGTCAGATTCAAATCTTGAAATGTGCATAAATGTATTTATTAAAACATTTTTAATGCTCGTGCATTGTTTGGAAGTAGTCTGCTGGTGCTTTACATGAATAGTTTTAAAATGTATTCACTGGTTCTGCGTTTTGAATTGAATCAATAATGTATGATTTAATAACTGAAATGATAGGAGCTCATCATTAAACCTTTCACCGACAAACCAACTTTACATTTAGTTTTACATTGTGACATTGGCGCTTTAACCTGCTCTCTTCTTCCACATGGACACAAAATAATAACAATAAACAAAAGTTAATCAATGCTCATGAATTGTTAAGTCCTTGGAAGTGTCAATAGAAATGCATTACTTCCTTAAAAACAAAACAATTGAGAATCCTGCCAGTAAATATTTTGTTTATCTGCGAACAGATCCAGTATCCAGGCAGCCTGTTTACCTGCTCTGTTGCCAGGTGACATTTTTATGTCGTCAGAGGCAGGAAACGCCCCTAACATCAAGCATTCACTTCATTGACATTTATTTAAGGTCGTACGCTGTCGTCTTGCGGTATTTATTTACAATGTGAACAATTAAAAGATTTAAATGCCTCTCGTGTTCAAAACAAAAATAATAATAATAATTAAAAAAAAAACAAGCTGTTGACACGGTCAGATATCTTTATTCGTTACCTCTTTGTGTAAACGCTTTCTTTCTCAGCAACACCTCAGCAACACGGCAGTGAGACCGCCTTAAATGACATGTTGACTCAACAAGAACACGACTCTCCACCCATATCCGAGAGGAGCCCGATAAAGCGGAGAGTCGCCGCCCCGGCCGCGCCGTGATCACCGAGAAAAGCGCCGGTGTACCGAGAACACGCGGACGCATTGGGACATAGCCGCTGCTATTGGTCAGGATTCCCCGGCTCTTGCGCGTAAAGGCGCGCGCTGGACACAAAGTTAACTGAGACAATTGCGGTGGATATTCAAGTATTTGGATTGATTCTTTTTTTTTTTTTTTTTTTGTAAGAAGTTTATCACTGCCCGGGTTTACTTTACATGCCAACGCCGGGGGAACAGATTGGACGCTTTAAGATTTTCGCCACAATAATTGGTAAGTTCATTTTTAATTACATTTAGGCCAGGTTAAGGCGTGTTAACAAAGTATGAAACTGGGAGAACCTGACCTGAGACAAATTGGTTTGTAGCCTTTTTTTTTGCCATCATGCATGTAGGCTGGGGACGTGTTTAAAGTTTTGATCAGAACTATTTGTTAGAGCAGTAGCGACAGCCTTGATAAGTACCAGAAACTGAATACTTGGACCTCAAGGAATGGAAATTGTTTTGTAAATGTATAAAAATGATTACACATGCCACGGGTCAAAAATCAAAATATTGCTGTATTAAGAATCACTTGCCAGCTTGATTGTGAAAGTACTCTCCTCAGCCGTTAGGTGGCGAACAAGCATCTTTTTTCCCCCACTTTATTCTTTTCTAAAGTATCAAATTAGGTCTGCAAAGACAAAGCTGCGTGAGGCAATAGATCCCCCCAGCAATGCAATAGACACCCCCCAGCAATGCAATAGACCCCCCCCCCCCCCCCCCCCCATCCCCCCAGCCGTGTGTTCTCAGTCTGCCTCAGTTTCTCTTTGTAGGTTACTCTGTTTACCCTTGTTGTCCCTGACATTTATTTACTTTTGGTCAAGCTCAGCTTGGAAAATTCAGAATTGCACTGCATCAGTGTGTGGTGCAACTCAGCGCACGTATGAACGGATCCAGTCATATTTCATCACATTCCGGAGTCTCTTTAACTGAAACTCGTTGCTGCAGATACTGCGACTTCCCTGGTATCTTTCTTCCTGAAAGGAATTGCCCAGTACGTGCAATGTGTGATTTGCATAGCATCCCCAATGGTAACTCGATACTGCAGGAGTCGGCGAGAAGACGATGGTGAACAGTGTTCACGCCAATGACGGCATATCTGAGAAAGATTTGGGGGCCCACTGGGTAGAGTGATCTGCTTTAAAAAAAAAAAAAAGCATTTAAAAATGGCTCCATCCTCACTGTTGCCTTATAGAAATCCAATCAAGTCGGCACTGTCGGTATTATTGTTGGATGCATAATAAAACCCAATAATGTTCTAGGCTTGAGAGTTTCATTGGTGTGTAATTGCTATTTTGAGCCTGTTGCACAGTTCCCACACTGGTGGACCGTCAAATATTCACCATTTTTCGAGTTGTGTTCAGGCACAGATTTTAATGAGAGGAACGTTTTGTTTTTTTTTTTGTTGTTTTTTTTTTTTAACATTTGATGAAATTAAAGAAAAAATGGAAGCATGTTAAATCAGCTGTAAATATACGCATACAAAATAAAGAGTTTATCCTTGTATGTAAATTCCCGTTAAAAGCTCTCATTACTCCAAACGTTGATTTCTGCCACGACAGCTTCTGGGTAGAGGTATTGTGCTCGGGGCAGATAATTTGTCCTATACTGTAATTTATTATGAATGGCCTAAACTCGTCTGCCCTGCACGTTGGTGTGGATCTCGTGTTTCTATTGGCTGACGCCAGCAGCGTCCCGGAGGAGCTGGCCCGTGATTGGTCGAGCCGCCTCGGGTATGTGGGCGTATTTTGTCGCTGGTGGAAGTGGGATACTTTGTGAGCGCTCATTGTCGATATTTGCGTGGAGCCGCTGTGAGGTGTGGGAGCGCTGCGGAGAGCCTCTCACTACTGTTCGCGGCGCGGCTTTGCATCTCCGGACAAGTGGGGGTCTGTTCCTCTAAACCCCGTGAAACATACTTGAGGATTTCATTTTTTTTTTAAATCAGACCTTGCAGCGTGTTTGCAAAGGTGACTGCCAGATTAAGAGCACCCTCTCATTTTTCTTTATCCTTATTTTATTTTTGCCGACTTTCGTTGCAGTCTGACATTTGTCCAACTATGTAGCATTTCTGAAGACTTGTTTGCCCGCAGGAAGACGCAACAAAGAACCAGGCAAAGAGCAGAGCGACGCTTCCCATTAGATTATTTTGATTTTATTTTTCCCTGGAGGGATAATCTCATGATATCGGCCGGATAAGGTGGACTTGGTTGTGTTTGGACTCTCGGGGATAACGCTGAAGAAAAACCGCCTTCCGAATGCTGCCTTTGATTTGCAAGCAGAACAAGGGACGGTAGTCGCAGCGACGTCCAGCCTCCCCTCCTTCAACCCGCTTCATTTCCGACTCTGCTCGTCTCCTACCCCCCACCTCCCTCATCCCTCCATCCCCCATCTCTCTCTCTGACCACAGGCTATCGGATGGACCAGCATCCCAGCGCCCGGAGCTGCACCAGTCGCGGGACTTCGTCCTGCGAGACCGTCCCAACCGAGCCCTCCATGAATCTGTACATCCACTCCACCACCGGCACACGCTTCGAGCTCTCCCTGCCCCTGGAGGAGACCGTGGAGGGACTGAAGAGGAGGCTGTCGCAAAGACTCAAAGTGCCAAAAGAGAGGCTCGCTCTGCTACACAAAGAAACGTGAGTGAAACAGGAAATCTATTTGATGATTTTGAGGCGTTCACTTGTCGTCGTTACGCTTAATGATGATGCCTCGGTGTGTTTGAGGGCCACAATTAGCCGGATTCTGCAGTTAATTATGAACACAGGCCGGCTTTAGGTACTCTCGGAGATTATACATTTCTTGTCCTATGTTTTAAATAGAGTATGTCCGGTTGATACCATTAAAACGACTGACCACTAGAATGCAGCATATTGGAATTACCCACGGAAAGTGCAGGTCACTGGAGGAGTTTATATGCACACAGGAGTTGATGCAATCCCTCCTTTGAAAATGCAGAGCCCGACTGAATTACTGTGACACTCATACAAGAGTCATGCAGACATTAGCTGCCGCTGAAGGTGGATGTGTCCCATAGTTGCAAGTGCGTCCTTAATGGTTTCACTATAACCTGTCACTTGGTGTGTGGTTCCGACCAGCTAGTTTACTGAGTATTCAGATAATCAACTCATTAAAGCATATTGAGACGAGGTGCAAGGGCGAGGAAGTTGTGAAACCCCTTTATTATTATTTAAAGTTAACCAAAACCTTAAGGTCGTAAATTAATCAGATCCAAGTTGAATGAGTTAACAAAAGTGCAGGTGGCGTTATGCAAAGAAAGAAGGGGAGGGTGGGCGGCTTTAGTAAATGCAAACAGTCAGCATTGTTTTCCCCCCTCGCCCTCATTGTAATCACCCTATAAATCATTATCTCTTAAAACCTGAGCACCCCTTTTTAATCCCCTCCTGCACCTCAAACTGTAGACCTGCTGCAAGTTGGGGCTGAGAGCTGTTGTTCAGCTGGATGGGGTGAGATTTGGGTCATCCCCGTAGCGCAGGTTGCCCTACACGTCCTTCGCTGACATAAAGCCAGCAAAGAGATAAGACACTGATGTGGACATTTATAGTTTGTCTTGATCTGGAAGAAGAGGCGTTGGGACACGGAGGCTACTGCTGTTCGAGCAGGAAACGTGTTTACTTGTGTACTTGCAAATAGCAGATAAAACATGCCGCAGTTCAACTGAGAATGATCAAAAACGCCAATGCGAGCGCCCCGTCGCACCCTTCATCCTTTTTGCAGCTGTTTTATATCATGTTTCAGAATTGAGTTTTTGCTCTTCATTTGTACAATCAGAATAAAAATACTTACCTCCACTTGGGAAAGTGGCAGTGGTGCCAAAAATATACTCTGAGCACTTGTCAAGCTCCACTTTACTTGAAATTGAAATATGACAGCCCAATCAATACAGCTCTTTCATAAAGCTTTTCACCCACGGCTCTTTTCCAAACTAGTTTTGAAGTTGCACCCCGCCCCGCCCCCACCCCACCCCGATCCTCCTGGCTGAAGGGTGTTTGTGTGTCTGAAGAGAGAAGATATTGTCAGCAAAGTCTAATTATCTTGTTCTGTCTAACCCTGCAGGCGGCTAAGTTCAGGCAAACTCCAAGATCTAGGCATCTCTGATGGGAGCAAGTTAACGCTTGTACCGACAGTTGAAGCAGGATTAATGGTAAGGTTCATCCTACTGTTGTTTTTGTTTTAGACCGTAGTTCACTTCGACATAACAGAGGCAGTTTATTTGAAACGGATAAAGCAAATTTTGCTGCAAAGAAAAAATAAAAAACCCAAATACTGAGTTTTAACTCCTTTTTTTTTTTTGTTTTCTTTGCAGTCTCAAGCATCAAGACCAGAGCAGTCAGTAATGCAAGCCTTGGAGAGTCTAACAGAAACTCAGGTAAGGACTTCATTTGTCTGTGTTTGCCCTGAAACAATATGGATGTTGCAATATTAGTTTCTTGCAGTCTACAAGTCACACCTTTGGTGCGTTGTGGGGGGGGGGGGGTGATGGCTCCTAGTGACGTGCAGTGGTCAGATATGACAGAGACATACATGAGATGGACAGGTTGCACAAGCCTCTTTTCTTGTCTAATCTCAGCCTCTTACACAAGCCAAGCCAAGCTAGACATCCAGCGGGAGCGACTGGGATATAATAGGCAGCAACACCCTTCGGTATCCTAGTAACATCTGTGATGTTGTGTGTGTGTGTTTTTGTGTGTGCATGCACGCCCAGCACTGCAAGAGGCAAAGAGGAAATAAAACTACACAAGAACGGCTCATTTGTGAGCTTCTGAGGGGGCCAACACTTACTTCAGCCTTTCTGTTTATACCTTTATCTACAATCTCTCTCTTTCTCTCTCTCTCTCTCTCTCTCGCTCGCTCTACACCTCTTCTCTAGTTCACACACTAACAGGCGCACACACATGGGCCGGCAAGTTTCCAGGAAGTGTGCTGTGGCTGCATGGAGATTGAGTGTACTGCATTCTCACTCACTCATAAACAGAGTGCCAGATCATCAGATGACGGCCCTCTCACTCAGTATCAGCATAGGTTTCCTGGAAGCCGCGCATGCATACGTAGCTCGAGTGGGGCTTACACCCTGCTCTTACAGTGAAACAGCTTGATAGACCTGCTTAAGTACAGTAGGTATTTGAGTCAGTGCGGCATGACTCACCACAGTGATCAATAGCGAGAGCGAAGCATAAAGTCTCAGTGCCGACTGTGGACAGATGCTAAGGAAGAAGAGAGGCGATAAGGCCGACTGCACATGGTCAACAGCGTGACGTATGAAGCAATCTGCAGCTGACTGACTCAGATCAACTTCCTTTTGTAATATTGGGTGACGTGTGCGTAACAGCATCGACACTGCGGATGTCGCTGACTGATGTCAAAACAGTACGAGATGTTGAAACAGAGCGCCGATGCCGGGGGTTAAGCGTGTCAGCCCTGCAGATGTCCCGTCCTGATGAATTTGTCCAAAGGGTGATTCTGCTCATTTTTGTCAGATTTGTATCGGAGGCTGGCAAAACTGTGGTTCTGTAAGGACTGTTTCCCTGCTGATAAATTAGTGGTGGAAATCCTGGCCCTGTTGTGTGTGTGTGTGTGTGTGTGTGTGTGTGTGTGTGTGTGTGTGTGTGTGTGTGTGTGTGTGTGTGTGTGAACTCAGCATGCGCCTCGTAGCACTGACAGCAGATGACTGCATGTGTGTAGGTGTGTGGACGTGTGCGCGTCTGTTGCTGTATATGTGTGTGTGTGTGTCACAGTGTTGCTTGACTGGAAGCCAGCGTTGTCCATCATGCGCTACGCCTTCGCTGGGCAGCCAAGAGTGACTGTCATTTTCACCAGAGGCAGACGATAATTCAAGCACCGACCCAGAAGAGCGAATTTCTCGCTCTGCCCTTCTTTCTCAGTTTCACTGGCCGCACAGCCCTGTTTTCTCTTAGATGTGTTATGAGTCATAAGCTTCTGGTTTTACTTAAAAAAAATGCTTATCGTACATTACTGCATAGATTACTTTTACATTGGTAATTCTATTTATGCTAATCATCATCCTACATTGGGTGATAAACTGAATGAAGGGCACAGTAAAAAGAAATTATACCAGCGGAAGAGGTTCAAATAAAGGCATAAAGCTGCTTTAGTGTGTTTATATCTCAAGAAATTGATTGCATTTTATAATTCATGAAGCAAAATGGAGTGATATAGATTGCAGGGAGATTATGGATCTGAGTAAGATTACAAAACAGGAACACAAAAGCTTTCCCTCATTTCCTCTCTCTCCACTAACTTGGGGGGCTATCAAAAATCAATCAATGCACTTAGCTCTTAAAAGTGTCTGATTCTGTAACTGATATGTCCGTACACCCAAAAATAACCTCAGGGAAATTTGGGGCGGTTCTTGGTAGTGGTAGTCACAGATGAAGTGGGTTTGAACTCCTGGACCACCTAATAAGCCCTCGCATCTTTAAATAACTTTGGTGACATGAGATGTCTTTTCACAACTGCGTTTTTTCTAGGAAGTGCACGTCCGTGAAATACTGGGATGAGGGGATCACCTTTTATCGTCTCCATCGCGGTTATGTGGATGTTCCAAGCCGGCTTATTAAAAGCCAACAACCTATGAGCAAACCATGACAGCTTTCCGAGACTTTGGTGTTATAAATTAGAGAACTCGTGGAAAAAAATTTTTTTTTTCCTCTTTTGCACAGCGTCCTCTTTTTCCCTCCACCTCCTGCTCTTGTTTCTGCCTAACAGCTCTCATAAGGCACTATAATTTAGACGTGCTGTGGTTTGCAGGTTGGACTGTAGCTGCCTCTCTGTGACCGTGATGGCTGGTTTCCTTAGCTGCCGCCTGGCATCGCACAGCTTAGATGTCAGGCGAGGAGTCTCGTATTAAGCCCCTGCCTCATGACAGACCATCAAAATGCAGTTGCCTGCTGAGCTTTCTTCTCATTCTGTGCTAGATAGATGTGGTGGTCGTAACTTATATTTACACTCGCACACCAACATTTGAAGGGTACAGTTGGATGATTTCTCATCTTGACGAGAGAAACTGTTGGAATAAATTAATGTATGTTTGTGTGAAAAACTGTCAAAGGGAAACGGGGGCAATCTTTACTATTTTAGATGATGTCAGTATTTGATGGAAAGAGGAGGACGATATGTCCCTCTCAGCACACAAGGACTTATTTGCTCATTGATGCACATTGATGCTTGAATAAAAGCCAAGCGGGCAGGCAAGCATCACCCTTACCATCCCCCTCCCACTGCCCTTCCCCCCCCATACAGTCACCTCTTTGTTTCTGTCTTAAAGCAAGAGCACCAAACCTGCTCAGCTTACAAAGCCTCTAACACACAATGACTGAAGGCAATGCTTTAAATTTTAGTTCTCCCTTTTATTTTACTTTCATCCCTCAGCTTTAGCCGTTCTAAATAAAGCACATCTAAAGTGATCAAACCTGATCTGATGATCAATAAGCTTCCCACCAGGAGAGTGGCTCAGCTGGCTGCAGATTGACACTTTTTTTTTTCTTTTTTTTTGTCATTAACACACAGTGAGTGTGCCATGGAGGCACTGCTTTACTCCTACAGTTATTCATACAGACCAGAGTGCACTTATAAACAGACAGCATCATGGGTAAAAGTGGTGCGCTGTCGCCCTCTTAACGCATAAATGCCAATTTGACTCCGAAAACCTTTTATTGCCGGCTTGGTGGCATATCAGCTGTGCATCAACTTCGACACCTCCCAAATTGTTCTTGTAGGTGCACACGGGACACCAACGTGCAACAGAGGCGAATCAGTCTAACCTTTTTAACGGGCAGTGTTAGAGCAGCCACACATCCCAGTGGAACGTGCCGTTTCATCTCTCCTCTGCTTCTTCGCCCTCTATCTTACAAAGACCCCTCATTCTCCTCGTCTTTCCTCTACTCTGCACCCCTCAGGTAGCTGCAGCTGGCCTGACGGGTTCATGAGTGAAGAAAGTGAGACCTTTGCACGTGTCATTCATTCAGATGTTCAGATTGGTTCCAGATTGTAGTGAGGAAGACTGCATATGATTTGGCAACACTCAGCTGAGGAAATGCAGTCAGATGCAGAAAACAAACATGACCGATGTACCTGCGCTTGTCCCTGTCCCCTATGCACCGTCTTATCTAGATTATAATTAATCAGTAGCATTGACACCATTTGAGGTCATTAGAGTACTTGCATTGCAAATTTGAGATTGCAAGGAATTTAAAAAAACGAGTTAGTGAGCCTAATGGTCAGCGTGAGAAGATGTCCCCTTTTTTGATGAATGCGCTTCCCTCTGTCTTTGTTTCTGCATCTGAAATAAAAGCATTTTATGTGCGCAGAGCTTAAGAGAGGGAGTCTTAGCTCTTTTAGAATGGTAATTTTCCTTTTTTGTTTTCTCAATCAAAGCTACAGAAATGAATTTGCTATTGAATGTCTAAATCAAATTGTGTACACAAGAAAAGACAATGCTGATCTAAAGGCCTTTTCAGTTTGAATTCATGTAAATCCCAGCCTTGAAAATTGCATTAATAAGATGATTGCGCAGTGTTTTTTCACCTGTGTTAATCCCCTTTGTGATGCTTAAACACACAGTTGGAGAGGGATGCTGGAATGGGTTTAGGGAATCAAGGTGTATCGTGGGGCAATCGAGAGAGAGAGAGAGAGAGAGAGAGGGGTGTTTTTTTTTTCATTGTCCTATTGTGCATATGCATCTGGTCGCAAGGGTTTATGTAGGTGTGTGCATGTGCCAACATCCATTTTTAATGTCTGTATCTTTGTGTGTTCCCTCGTGGAGCGGCCAAGAGTCTTATTTCTCCATATTTGAGTCGTGACCGTCATTGTTTTCAATTCCCTGGCGACACGGTGCTTTTGTGATTCGAGTAGCAGGCATCGTGACTACCGGGGCTACTGTGTGGGAGGAAGGAGGCCAGGAATATAATGTCCAATCACTACCAACATGTGCAGTGAAGTCACTTAGGAGGTTGCCACTGTGCAAGCAGAGCCAGTGGTCAGGAGACCCAGGTTGTTGGGACTCACCTGCTTTTGTCAAACTTGAAGGTGAAAGGAGGATCATCTTGAACTTTGCCACTCCGACCTCCAGTGATGAGAAGCCGGTCTTCTCCTGCTGCCTCGTTCTGCAGCTCTTATTAGGCCTGTGTGGAAGACACCTGTCTTTGTAATGGGCCCTTTGAGGACTCCTTTTGGCTGCCTTTAAGATTTGAGGCCTTTTACAAATCATTGATTTGATTTTTTTTTTCTTTTTTTACCTCTCTTTCTCTGTTTTGAAAGGCTGTTATTCCATCTTTAGCTTGTGAGACTATCAATAGTGTCCTGGTGCGATCAAAGCATCTAGGTCAATAGGCAGATTAATAGGTAGCCTTTTGAACCATACCTTTCACCCAGCTCTTCGACAGGTGAACAGCTGCACTGGAATCAGAATATGGCTGGAGGACACGACTTCCCCCGCTCATGGCTCCCCCCACCCCCACCCTGCCTTCCAATCCCCTATCCTCTTTTTTTCTCTCGCACAAAGCTGCTCAGTTGTTCATGAATGTCAGCTCAGTGCTGCCAGCACGCTCTCTCTCTCTCTCTCTCTCTCTCCCACCCCCACCCCCCAAAACCTCCATCGGTTTCTCAGCCTCTCTCTTCCTCCCTTACTCCTTATCTTCCCTGCCTCACTTTGCTTAGTGTGCAAAGGAAGAACGACTGCAAATGAGTTCCTTGAACCACAGGGACCCCAATAAATAAAACTGTCAGCCAGAGATGTCAGGAAAAAAAGGGGGAAGAAGCCAGAGGCACACTCTCGCTGAATATTTCATCACCCACCAACACCACCATCACTCTGACACCCTACCCCCATTGCCCGCATCCCCCAACCCCCCTCGCCATCCTTGTTCTCTCCGTCTCACATGCCATCCTCCCCCTCTTCTCCCTCTCCTCCATCTTGTCTCCACTACCCCTTATCATATTGTCTCCCATTTTTGCATAGCAACCAACGCCTTCTGCTGAACAAAATACCGCCTCCTGAACACCAGAAACAAAGTGCTTAATGGTGGCGACTGAGGTCAGCTATTAAAAAAGTGTTTATCCCACCTATTGATCTCTAGTTTCCTTTTTTTTTTTTTTTTTTTTTTTTTTTTTCTTTCTCGTCTGTTGCAGAATCAACTTGTCCGTGTAGTTTCTGTTGAGCACGATCAGCCACGTGTGTTTTTAGGTGAAGCACTTTGTGCCGTATTTTATAGCACTAAAAGTGCTATCTAAATAAAGTTTTGTACGTGCTTTTTCAATCTCTTTGCATACCACTGCCACTGCACGAGAAGGAGAACAATGACGGGCTGGTCAGAGGCTTACAAGACAAGCGACGGCGCTCTCTTTTGTTTGCTTTGACGTTCCAGAGAGCTCTGTCTGCCGTTTGTCCTGACGTCAGTGGTAGTCGGCTACACAACCTGCCTTGGCTGTGCTCCTGTGAGCAGACAGGCATGTTTGGACTGGAGCTGAGTTGCTAGCCGAGACCTCTGGGAATCATTCACTAGCCGGCTCTCCAGCACCACAGAACCCCTCCCCACCCTGCACGTACGCACACACACTCAAGCGCATTTCCTCCCCTTGGTTCTCTCGCAGCCTCTGTCCGTCTGGAAGAGGCTTGTTGTTACACGATCGCTCACCAGTCTAGCCTCTGGCAGGGTGTACTGTATCATCCTCCGCCTCCTCCCTTCCCTCAGGAAACGGGCACTATTTCAGGTGTTCCACTTCACGGCTCCTAACTATGCAAGCTGTTTGCTCTAATTTCCTTCATTTCTGTAGGTGTTCAGGGCTGTCATAGAAATGGCATGTCGGGAGAAGAGGAATTCCACACCTGAGGGTTTAATTTGGCTTTCTGTGTTTATCTTGTAGGGGAAGTGAAAGATGACCACAGATATGAGAGTGTCCCAAATGTGTGTGTGTGTGTGTGTGTGTGTGTGTGTGTGTGTGTGTGTGTGTGTGTGTGTGTGTGATATTCCTTCTCATTTTCCCTGCTAATGAGACGTATATGTTTATGTGGGTTTGTGGCCTTGTAATTTCTTTCCTAAGGTCGAGGTGGGCGGGCGGCATGTGTGTGTGGATCTGCAGAGACCCCTCATGAGTCACATGCACGGTTACACAAAGTTAGCGCTCTTGTGCATGTGAGACTTAAC
Organism: Xenentodon cancila; assembly: GCA_014839995.1. Classification (NCBI taxonomy): domain Eukaryota; kingdom Metazoa; phylum Chordata; class Actinopteri; order Beloniformes; family Belonidae; genus Xenentodon; species Xenentodon cancila. The sequence continues at coordinate 19,313,904 of CM026206.1, forward strand.
ATGGCTCGTGTGAACAACTTCTAAATTCGCTTTATGACTCAACGGCTGAGGAGCTGAGACCTGGAGTGACAAAAATCCATTGGAGGAGGGGGAAAAAGAGCGGAAGAGCGCTTTCTTCTCTTGCAGGCTAATTTGAAGCTTGCCATGAGGTGTTGGAAGCTCAGTAGGAGTACATGAATTTCATCTTAGTGGTTTTGAATAATCCACACTAGTCATTATAAGGGTAATCAAGCCTCCTCTTTGTTTTTCCTGCTGTCATTCACTGTCATCTTTTTTTTTTTTTTTTCCTCTCACTTTTCCTTGGATGTGCTGGCATACACACAGAAAAGGAAAAATAGAGTGATTTAAGCAAAGGCCACGTTCAGACTTGAAATAAAGTGATATCTCAGATGTTCTTTCTTTACATTTTGTCTCCACACACACACACACACACACACACACACACACACACACACACTCGCTGATCAGAAGTAGAGGTACTCAACGGTCTTGTTGGTCCCCTCCTCCCACTGTGTGACTGAACACAAATGAAGCCCATACTTCTGCTTTTCCAGTCGTCGTTTCTCCACATTTATGAGACTGGGTTTGTGCAGTGAAGTAAAATCTGATCCCATGTGGTTGAATTAGGACAGATGCTGATGCCTCATGTGAAACGGAGTCCGTCTCTGCAGTCTGGACACATTTTTTTTGATCAGATCTCCAGTTCTGTATGCGGATACAGAACTGGAGATCTGATCAGACGTATAGACAAACTGTTACTGAGCCATTAGGGCCCCACCCCCACCCCCTCGTGTACTTTCCTAAACGATGTGTTTAAGGCCTCCCTCGGGGTCTCTGACTTGTATGCATATCGGTTGGCTGTCAATACAATGCATTTCTCATAACACCCCCCCCCCCCCCCCCCCCCCCAAACACACACGCACATAAACAAAAAAGCATAAATTAATACAATTGTCACACGAGAGATTCACACTCCTCCTCTCTGTCTTTTGTGTTTGGAGTTTCCTTGAACAATGTCACATAGCGCCCTGCCCTGCTCTCATTTTCACTTCACACCCCACCTTAAGCCTGCTGAGTTTATTGCTTTATCATGAGAAAGTCACCATGGCGGGTGTGTACTGTACCAACAAGGTGTTAGTGGTTGAGGCTGAGTTTCTGTTTATCTTGTAGCCTCGTGTATGCTGATTTTTTTTTTTTTTCTGCTTTGGTGTTTGATTACTTACATTTTGAATGCCAGCTCGGAGCTCATACGAGCCTCCTCATCTTTTCACCTGCCACTCCTGTCCTTCCACACTCTTTTCAACACCATGTCAATACCATTGTACAAAGGTCACCGTGGCAACAGAGAGGCAGCGGTCGATGGAGAAATAAATAAGCAGTAGAAAAGGGAGAAAAGCGATGGCAGGCAGAGTGGTGATTCTCGGGGTTAACCGTAGAGCAAAGGTTCACAGTCTGGAGGTAGCGAGCCCTCTGCTCTTCTTCTCAGACTCTGTAAATGTATTCTATATCCATAACAAGAAATTGTTAATCCATAACAATTTCTCTTTCTTCCATCTTTTTTCCAATTTTCCCGCTCTGTGCTGCTGCCCCAATGTATGTTTTGTGATGCTCCTCCTGTCGTCTTGTTTTTATTTATTTTGCTTCCCCAAGCAGAGAGTATGGCTCGTTGAAATGTGTTCGGATGGGAGCATCACATTGTGACTTCCAGTGGCATTTGTTTCTGCTTGCTTTTAGCTCTGGGAGAACTGGAGATGTCTTTACTGCTGAGTCTTTGACACCCGACCAAGCTTTCTGACCTTCAAATGACTTGCTTGAAAGACAAAATAAAATAAAAAAAAAAAAACAGACATGTACAGATTTAAGTAGCGAGTGGCCATACACAGCAGCGAAGCCCTCGGCTCGCAAGACAAGGACGAAAGAATGTTTGACATTTTGCGTGAATCCTCCAGCCAAGTCGTGACAGCTCTGCTATACTGTGTGTGTGTGTTTGTGTGTGTGTGTGTGTCCATCCGGGCCACGGGTGGGTCAGTGAAGCTTCTACACTTGGCCCTTGTTAGCTGCTGCCAGAGCTCCAAAAATGGGCAGCCCTTCCAGATCCGCTGCAGATCCACAGACAATTCACTATTCTGTGTTTGAGAGGCAGGCGGGGTGTATTTCCTGAACGTGGGACTGATTTTTCAGGCTTTGGGCCAGACAGAAGGGTGGCCTTTGTCCACGAGCTGAATGACACTGCTGACTAAGAGCGGACATAGGGTGGTCAGAGGCAAGCAAGAGTGGGCTCTATTTGTGTGTGCGTGTGTGTTTTCCAAAAGGTCTCCTTATCTCCAGGAGTAAATAGATCCCTGTTACAGAGTGGTGAATGATTGCATGATGGTCTAATGTGGCGTGTCAGTGTTTCTGTGAGAGAGCGGGCTCAAAGCACCGTTGTCTATCTCAACTGCTATCTTCGGCACAGATCGTTCATTTAGTAAGAAGGAGTCAGTGTGCATGAGGAGGTTTGGGGGTTTTTGGGTTTCATCACATGATTTTGTGGCAGACGGTTAAACATTCTTATCTAGAGCTGCTTGTTGGTTAAATTGTACGAAAGCAAAATGATTTAATCAGGGTTTGTTTTTACGTGTATGCAGGTCAGTGACTTCCTGTCTGGCCGGTCCCCCCTCACACTGGCGCTACGTGTAGGTGATCACATGATGTTCGTCCAGCTCCAGTTGGCGGCTCAGCAGTCCGGTGGTCCCCAGCTCCAACACAGGCCCCTCATCACCCGGGGCAACACGGAGACCAACATGGGACAGCCCACAGGACAGCCCCGTGTCACACACACTCACCCGCACTCCCACCAACCCCACCATCCACACACTCACTCCAGCCCCCACTTGTCCCAGGCGCAGCCCGTCCCCACCTCCCCCTCCCTTCCAGGCTCTTCTTCATTCCCACTTCCCTCCACGCACCAGCAGCCGCTCCCTCCCGTGTACCACCAGTCGCCCTCCTCCGCTCACTGTAGCCCCCCTACTCCCCCACCCTCCCACTCCCCCCGCCCCTCCCACATCCCCGGGGGTCTCTTCCGCTCTCCAGCCCATCATCATCACCACCACCACCATCACCACCACCACTACCACCAGCCCTCCTCAGCCCAGCCCAGCCACGACATCGGCCAGGTCAACCCCGTAGCCCCAGTCCTCTGTCCTGAGGTAGGAGTCCGCATTTCTTCTCTCCTTTGTCGTTTATGATCAAACTTTCTCTGCCTCACTGTGCTCAAACCTGTGGGAACCATAAACAAAAATCTTCGCCGGAGCTTTGATCTCTGTCTCAGAGGTCGGCAGAGAAATCTTAGCAAAGCTCAGTCACAAAAGGGACAATTTGATCAATCACAGTTTGAAGTAACTCGATACACTGAGTGTTTTTGGTGTCGGGTATGGCAGGAAACTCGGGTTTCCTGTTTTCTTCGGTTTCTCGTAGCTATTAGCTTTTACTTCAAAGGTTAATTACTTACTGCGAATAGTAGTTGCAACACTTTTTGTACGTCTGTTTATACTGTATATGATGCTTATATATATTGCTGTATTTGTGTTCTTTTAAAGCCTGACGTTGTAGGTGAGTAATTTTTTTTTCCTTGTTCCAGGCTAGCTGCAGCACCAACAGCCCCAACAGTGGCACGAGTCCTTCGCCACGCTCGCGCAAACCTGGTGCCATCATTGAGAGCTTTGTCAACCATGCTCCCGGAGTCTTCTCAGGGACCTTTTCAGGTGAGGGGACATAGAAATAGCATTAAGATTTGCTGCAACTCATCAGAATCCACAGTCATCATGAGGTCCAGATGAAATCATCTCTTAATCAGAATTTGCATGCTTCACTCTGAACACACGCTCTGTTTATTCTCTGTTTTGTCGTAGGTGTACATGTGTCGACCGCTATATTCTTCTGTTTGTTTATTTTATCAGAACCTGAACATTAACATGGGAATTTTTACCTTTTTTTTTTTTTTTTTTTTTTTGCACCTATTTTCAGGCACTTTGCACCCTAACTGTCAGGACAGCAACGGACGTCCAAGACGGGATATTGGTACCATACTGCAAATCCTCAATGACCTCTTAAGCGCCACACGCCACTACCAGGGCATGCCCCCTTCCCTCACTCAGCTCCGCTACCAGGCCCAGTGTGGCTCATCCAATTCCCCATCCCCCTCGCCACCTCCCTCGCCCCCAGTTGCTGGCATGACAGGCCTCTCTGCCAAAGCTACCTCTGTGCCTCCTGCCAGCCCGAGCAGCCCTCATCCAACTCTTCATCCACTGGTGCAGTGCCAGAGCCAGATTCGCATGTGCAAGCCCCCCGGTGAGTGAACCCAACCCTCACACGCACTCTTTCAAGCAAGCATGCCATGGACACAAACGGCAACACCCCCATGAACATTAGGTCCTTGTGCTTCCCTTGAAGCCCTCATGCCCTTATGAAGCAGATGTCCCAGCAGTTGTTGCTGATCTGGAAGAACGTGCATATATAAGACTGCAGTTGTGTGTTGAACGACAATAGAGCCCATCATTACACTGAGCTCTGCTTTTGCTACTGAAAAATTCACTGTCATCTTTGTCTTTCTGTTTTCTATTCTCATCGATGGGTAGCTCAGTTCTGCTGGGATAATTTTACATCACTCCCTTCAAGTGCTTATTTTATCTTTTTAAAATACTGACAAAGCAGGAGCATAAAAGTCAGATTAAAGAACAAAAACGGTCATACGTATGTGTCTCTCGGGTTTTGAAGCAGATGAGAAGAGGAAGAGCAAGGAGGAGGGGTCTCCTTCGTAATGTAATTCAAGCTTCTCCAGGCCTGTTCAGTCAGCAGCAGGGTTGGCTTTGTTTCCGTGCGTCAAGAAGATGGGTTTACCCCTTCATGTCCAGCCTGGGCTATGTTTAGATTAGGCTTTTGATTTATAACCTGCATCCTCAGAGGAGCTGCAGATGGACACATCCCGACATGCCCATGCTAGACGGCTGAGCAGGGGGAGGTGCAGGAGTTCAGATGATAC